>QNGE01000313.1:215315-256073 GCA_008508345.1 Paragonimus westermani
GTGTGGGCTGAGATACTGCCAGGACGCCCAGACCTAGACAGGAGAACGATTAGGGTTCTCAACCAAAGCCTTTGGCTCAAAAGCCTGTACCGCAAGGCAGCGGGTGGGTGGCGGTGTACCAGAAATGGTACGTTTTTCAGGAAGAGATGCCAACCATATTCCAACCCACAACCTGGAGGATCAGGAGACTGTGGATTTTCAGACCTCTACCTATTGGCCCGCCTAGTATGAGTAACTCTGTTGGTGTGGTTACCACACCGTCCAGTTTAGCCCAAAAGGTCGGGATGCGCAAGCCGTCACACCACGTCAAGATTCAGCCTCACCGTGACGATCTATCAGGGCACATTCTGGGATCTCATCTACCGCGAAGTTGAATAGAAGAGGGGGGCTGGGCAATCTTGTCGCATCCTACTTGAGATGTTAAGGGTCAGTGATACAGTCATAAGCCCTAACCCTGCCCGAGGTCTGACAGTAAATTACTTTCATGACGTTTACATAATTCACAGATACACCATACTCCGACAGAGTCCAGCGCATATGTTTCTCGAACCGTTCGCTTAGTCTAGGAGGTACAATGATTGGGGGCAACTTTGACGCAACAGGAATTAGACTAATCCATCTCTGGCGTGCATACAAAGTGTGTGAACCCCTTTTCAAAAAGGGGACGATGTTAGCCAAATCCCAGTCATTCGGAACATTTTCACTTATCCATATTTTTGGAGCAGATCTGTCAACTCTTTAACTAGGGCTGGACCTCCATCTACAAAAATGTTAGGAGGAAGTTCATCTTGGCCTAGTGTCTTGTGACGTTTGGGAAACTTGATCTCAAAATAAAGGCCGGAGAAGCATCAAGAGACCACTGGGTATAGGCAGAGCCCGAAAGAACAGTCAGTGTCGCGAGTGGTCAGTTGGACTGCTGTTCGAAGTGCTCGATCTAGCACCCTAAGCGTCGTTGCAGGTTATGAATAAGCTCACCATTGGCTTCGCAGACTACCTCGCTCAAACTTGACATCCAGTTGTTCGGATGAGGCGAAAAAGCTTCTGAGGGTTCTCAGTAGCAGCGGCTTGTTCCATCTCGATAATGCACGGTGTCCACCGGGCCTAGCTATCTTGTAGTTGCCTTCGAAGGGCCAGGCGATTAGCCTTGTAAGCCCAGTTATACTCGTTGCTGGGAGAAATACTCTGGCGAGCGTCGAACAGCTCCAGGGATCGCACACAAGCCCAGCGGGTGGTAGCTGAACGAGCAGTAGTACCACACGAAGCGGTGCCGCACTTACGTACTGCACGCCGTATATGCACCCAATGTAATTTAATGCCGTCTAGTGATTGGGGACCTAGACAAAGGGCAAGCGCAGACTAGTAAGTGTAAATCACTTGTGGCCGCGGTGTTTCAAATGTGTCCATTGGTGGATGAAAACGAAGTGGCCTCCCACCAAAAGGTAAAGCGAACTTGGCACCCAACAGTGCACGATCGGAATCCACGTAGATGCTCCAGATTGACTTAATCTTGGAAACAGCCACGCAGCCGACAGCTGATGGTCATGTGGTCAATATGTGTCTGCGATTGACACGGCGATGGAAGTCGCTAGGTGGTGCAGCGACAAGTACGTCGAAAATTAGTGCTTACCGAAAACATACCGTTACCAGCACAGAGCTGCAATAAACATTCACTGTTGTCTGCTCGACGAATACCGTGAGAATGAGGGCCATTTAGATCATGCTCGTTAGCACTTACTCTGTGTAATTGGGCGTTCAAGTCTCCAGTCAGTATCACAATGTCCGTGCGCCGCGCGGTAGTAAGCAGGTGGTAAAAATCATCCTTGACTGTACACTGCAGTTTGTTGGGGAATATGCCTAAACAACAAACAGACAGTGTTCACGATGGGCGTCTCTCGATGCTCTAACCGTGCCTTCGAGTGACAGTGCAAAGGCGGCTTCTGATGGATATCCAGTCAAGCAGTGTTTAGGGCAATTACAACACTGGTCTGGTGAGTTATCTTGGCCGCCGTGTCTAGACAAACGTACATTGTGCCAGCATGGTGAAGTGGCTGGCGGGAATTGGAGACGAAGCACTGAGCTAAAATCCTAAAGCCGTGATTCAACACGACAGCAAACATCGATGGCGAGGATCTCCCAAGTAAGTGTGATTTCCTGACTTTTTTGCATGTGTTCGAACATTAAAGGTGGCAAGCAACTTCTGTTATGAGCGGAAAATGAGGAAAGTCTCTGGTGTGAACGCAAAAATGGAATGTCGGGGTCACCAAGTGCTTGCTTCACAAAGGACGAGAAACGGGACAAAATGAGTTAGAGCGGTAAAAGTCAACATGGGAGCAAAGCAAGCTGCCGACACTATGGTCAAAGATTTAACAGGAAAGCACGATAAAATTTAGAATATATATATATATATAGAAATTTGAGTTCATAGTTGCGCGACCAGGATGCTTCCCGAAGAAGGAAGTTGGCCCGAGAAACTCCACGCGGAGCCTTTGGTTTAAACGAAACCTAACCTACAAGGCAGCGGGGCGAAGCAAGCCGATGATCAGTAGTGATTTGGTTAGTATGCCCTTCGGATGGAGTTCCTCCATTTAAGATGCCCAATGCACTTTGAAAGAAGTTGCGACAGGGGAAGTGCGACATTTCGAGGATTCACCAACGAAGGTTAATCTGATTCGGTAGATCTGTCCAGCCATGGAATCCAAGATCGACAGGGGGTCGCTGAGACGCACACCTTAGGTTGGCGGGGATCGGTGACCAAATTGGTTCATATGTCCTTCGAATGGAGTCCAGCCATCCAAGGTACCTGGCACGCCTTGCGTACCCGATGAAGCCAGTGATCACTGAGGTGATTCGTACGATTTCCTCGGGGGTTGTCCACGGGTGGTGGGGACTGGAGATGTCAGCAAACCATATGAACAACAAACACCTCCTAGCCGCTTCTCGTCTGGGAAAAGACGACCAAGCTTAGCATTCAGATCGCCCGCTAGTAAGGCTAAGTCAGGGTGCTCAGTTTGCCTTAGAAGGTCAGCCAGGGCGTCAGTATCCGAACAACTGTCCGTCGGAGCGTATGCTATGATGGATAGACAACGTTTTTCTGATTTGCACCGACAGCATTTGATCAATCTATTGAGTCTGACAGCGCACACGACTGTTCACTAGGATCCAATCAAACAAACATCACTTTGCTCCGGGACTCAATGTGATTCCCACTCCAACTCGACCACAAAGTAATCATCACCAGCGGGGACCTTGAAGGAGAAACGCCTAGATCGACAACTACCCAAAGATGAGCTCAAGTGGATAACTGTGATAGAATCGTATATGCATTTCTCAGATTGCAACTTCAGCGCAGCTGTTCAGAATGCCGCCATAACTTCTCGTCGCACGTGTAAAGTACGCAACTCCCGAGAGAATTGCCTCTGTAGATTCTCTCTACACTTCAAGCTTGTCTGAACTGACTTTTCGTGGTTCAGATAAACCACCTATTCCTGATTTAAGGTCTACCGTCATCTAGTCCGTACACCACTACCCTGCAACAGAAATGCAAGACCTACCTACCACTTTGATCATTAACTAATAGAACAAGTTAGCGCACAGTGCCACAATATAGGGAAAAAGAGGGAGGGAAAAACCTTATGAACCATTAACAGAGCAGTAAAAATCTCATAACTTCAAGACAAGCCCAGCTTGCTTCAATTCTGGGTATCAACTCCGACGTGTTAGTGTAACGACCTCTTAGAATTTTTCAGCTTTTGTTGGTATTTTGTTATGAAATTTGACACTTTCGATCGGGGCATGTTTACCTAGCCCAATGGTGTGTCTTATTTTCGCTAATTGAAAATTCTTCACTTGTCCGTTCCGCGCGCTACACGCATGACTTCTGCTGGCTGCACAACCGCTTTTTCTCGGTCGTGGTAATATACATAGTATTGTGCTGTTTGCTGTCTCCTGAATTATTGTGATTTGGGTAACTCACCGTATCTGGAGCGAAACGTTGCAGGAGATTCATCCACATTAGGTAAGATTGAAACAGGACATGTATATTAAATAAGACTGATAAGACGACAGCAGCATACAATCAAATCAATCACCTTTGCAAACAGGTCATCCTTCAAACTGGCTGCCGTCGTCTTGGTGAGGTTCCAGGCTTGTATTCCGTATTTGTAGGTAACGTCCGGATAGCAGGCAGCAGTAGCGAGGGTAGTTGACACTGACGTGTAAAGTACTTTCCGTGCGATGCCACCTAAGAATTGAATGCCCATGATTTTACATTACCTTTGTAACCCAATATTAACCCCCCAAGTCCACAAACAGTAATAAAACCACTCCGAGCTAAAATAGTAGGCTCGTCGCGGACATGTTCGTACAAAGCTAAACATACAATCATTACAAAATCAGAGATACATTTGCTGGTGAATGATGCTCGAGACAACGAATTTTCCGTAGTTTTCTACATAAAAAAAAATAAATCCAGAAGTTGCCGGGTACCTCGACACAACTAAACCACTTTTGAAATGAAGAGCGAACAGGTTTAATATAATCAATCAGTTTCGCCTCCACGACGTTTGGAGTTTTTAATTCCAAACGATATTCTACATCTCTTTCCGGAAATTCTGAGTATATAGGCAGCTAGAAAATGTAGCGTATGGAGCCGCGACGAACTGAACCTACATCCTTGATCCTCATAAACAGTGACTGCCCGGAAGACGCACGAAACACAAAGGGCGACTTTGTCCTTCAGAAGAAGGTCAACATAAAGGTTAGATCAATTTCAGTGATTTCAACGATCGACAAACAGTTTCAAGGCAGGGGCCCAAGGTACCTGGATTCAATCGGCTTTTCTTGCCCAGTGTCGGTGGGCGTTCGCTGATCTGAGAGGTAATTAATGAAGACAGGGTTTAGCGTCGCTCTTAGAAATTACAGTAAACACCAGTGGCAGAGTAGGAATACCTGCATAATTAATTTTTGGTCAATGAGAACCAAGCAGTGCTTTGAAACGATCTCTAGGAGCAATGCTTACGAACTCAGAAGAAGGGTGGCTTCAGTCGGCAGTGACCCTGTAAGAAAAGAACTGTTGCCTAAGAAAGGCTCGAAGACGAAGCTTGAAGAAGTCATGTTCTTGCCAGCCGTCGTCATTCGCCACAGTGAAGAAGTGTTCTACGCGACCTGTTTTAAAGAAATGTTTGGGAATCAAACCGCTGCAGGATTGTCGGAATTCGAGGTGGGACAGGTCAACACTATCACGTGGCGACTCGTAAACGGCATTTCTTAGGCTCGTGGCCAGCCTAGTAGCCTCCAGTTGAACACGCTCAACAGCCAATGTCTTTCTTCAGGCCGATATACACGACCCACTTAGCATACTTGAGGAGCAGTCTCATATAAACTCGCAAAACGCTTGACACGCTTTCTCACCTATGCTGATGAAAATGAGCCTACTCATCTTAAAACCGGATAGTCTCTTTTTCGCCGCCATTTCATGGGGATATACGAAGGATAAGTCAGGTGACGGCCAGATACACATATCTTTCTTTAAGTCGACTTTCATAATATCTATTGTGCTGAACTCACCGCGAATCATAATAGCATTACCAGAGTCTCCGCCGAGCAACACGTGTGTACACTTATTGCCATTTAGTGGGGGACTGCAATCGCCCAAGCAGAACTTAAACGCGTCAGGATCAATCTGTAGTGCACTGGGATCACTGGCATTCCAGATGTTTAGGTCGTCGGTATATAGAAGGGCGTTGCTGGAACTATTGTCCAGGAGGTCGTTGTTGCAAACCAGAAAAGAGGACCTAGCACTGACCATCGAGGAACTCCCGCAGAAATAAAAGAAGGAGACGAAAGGTCTGATCCAGTTTTAGTTCTCAACTTTCTATGACCTAGGAAACAGACAATCCAACGAACCTCTTTATGAATATCACAAACTCCCAGTCTGTGTTTCACGGAGTCATGTTGGACACGGTCGAGAGCCTTGGCGAAATCAAAGAGGACAGCATCTGATACGAGGCCGTTGTCTTTGGTTTCCATCAGGCCATCCATGAAAATAAGCATGTTTATTACGCACGATCGGTTAGGAAGGAAGCCATGCTAGGCGGAGGAAAAAAGATGGTTTGATAAGAAGTGACTAAGGATCGCACGCTTTAATAAACCTCCCATTATCTTGCACGAAATGCTGGTAAGGCAGATTGGCCGATAGCTATCAGGAGAGTGCCCGTCACCCGCTTCAAATATGGATGATTGTCGCTTTTTTCCATGTACTGGAGAGAGCGCCAGTTTCGACTGTCTGTTTAAACAGCTTATGAAGATGTCCTGCCACACTAACAGCTAATTCTTTGAGAATAGTGGAAAGAACCTTGTCAGCACCCATTGCACGGTATGAATTAGGCCTGAATGAAAAGCCTTCAACTTTTAGCACAGAAAACTCAGCGGTAACGAATAGTTGCCGGAAGATCTGCAGCGGCAGGGCAGGATGCCACTTCGGTGGTGCGATGTTGTAGACTGCCGAGTATTACTCCTTGAATAACTCGATCACAACTAGGGCGTTAATCTGAGTCTTTGCAGTCGCACAGGAATACCTGAAGGTTTGATCATTCTTAGGCATCCTGTGTCCTTAAATAAGGTTTTGTTCCCGCGTGCTTTGTGGGGAATTTTTCTTGTACGAGTTTGGTGTGTTCACGGATTTTGCACCGGAACCTGTTTTGAACAACGTAGAACGCGAATTGGTCCTCCATGTTTCCCGTAAGCCTATGCTTCGTGAATAAGTGGGAACGATTCCCGAGGAGACGACCTACTATCCGCGGAAAGGGTGGCCAAGAATAGAAAATGCACAGTTTGCGCGGTACAAATAATTTGGCAGTTATCTGAACCTGCGCTTCGAAACTCACAGTAAAGATGGCCCACAGAGTCGAAGTCAAGAAGAAGCGAACCCGTGTAGCTTCTCCTGCCGATAAGATCAGCCCGATAAAAATTTCGAACTGTGAACTTTTTCTCTGTTTGTTGTGACCACTAATAAATCAAAGATAAGCGGATAGTGGTCACTGTGCCCAAGTGATGGTCTAGTGGTCACCGTCTGTCAGGTAACTCATTAGTGGTGGCTAGGTCGAGCAGAGAACAAAGTTGACCAGAACGGCGTCCTGTTGGGACGTTAACGTGCTGTGTCCTCCCTCTCCCTCGGGACGGAGTCGACAAAGAAGTCGAGAAACTGATGTCCAGCCTACCTTGAGAGCATTCATGTTACCCACACTAGACAGATGAATGAAGAGTTGTGTTTCTGGGGAGTTTTCTAGGTTTACTAGAAGTGTCGTTTCCGGAGACATCGGATGTGAGAGAACGATAAATAACCATCACTAGGATTGATTGTTGGCCACGCAGTGTAAGTCGAAGCCGCAGAGCGCCACAGTTATCAGATGACTGGGGGCCACCGATAACTGTGGGTGTCGGAGATACTGCTGAAAGTGAATCGCAGAACCCCCATCCTCCCCCGAGAAGTTAGTCCGGTAAATTGAATACCCAGGGACACTGAGGTCATTGCCACTGTTGTCACCTGTGAGTCAGGTTCCAGTGAAAGCAAACACGCGATGTTGGGTGTCGTGGATTAACTGTCTGATTTCTGGCAACTCAGACAACATGCACAGTTTGTTCGTATAGATGAACTTAAAAGCTACTTCCTCGTTGGAGCTCGCGAAAAAACGAGAAGGAGAGTGTGGGGAAGAGCTCAGAAAAGGAGGCTTACAATCGGGGATGTTGTTGATGTTGAACTCGACCCGTCTTACCGAGTTGTTCCGACGGCCCTCGACTGAGGCTGTGGAGCGACTTCAATGCCTGTGCGTATGTCAGCGTTCTTACAGGACTCTTGGTCAGTATTGCTGGTGTTGCAAATTGTGACTTCTGCGCCCCTGTGAAATTCCGCTTTTTGGGGGAGTGGTTGAGAGGTTTCATCCATGGAACATTTGCCTTATTCTACTCAACAGGAAGTTAATAAGAGGGCGATGTGTGTTTTGTTATGGGGCCACTGAGAGTAACACCTAGTAGGGTGGGCCAAATAAGTGTCTTTTGAGTCGCGGGAGTCAGCTCCAGGGGGTAAATTCCGTTTCCACTTTTTAGGGAAGGGATATTGTGCAAGCCCCTCTAACTGGTTTTAGGGCAAGTGACTTTGACGGCGGTTTTTGTGCGGTTTCGGTGTCTTCTGCACTCGTGCCTGTGCTTGGGACGCCCATCATTAGAATGACTATGCAGGCGGTGTCCCCGCTTTCTCTCACAAACACAGGATTCTAAGTAGTTAATTCAGGAGCAGAAAGTACGGCGCTAGTCGCCATCTGCAGCTTCTAGTCTGCCATGATACGTGACCAAGTCTTAGCTCGCTGCTGGCATCTCATCTTCCCTTGCCAAGAACGACCGAAAGGCACTTCTTTCGGATGAGCGTTGACGAACTTCAAAGCACCTTTTTATCCCCCCACTGTCTCGGGTCTGAGCACGGTTGGCAAGATTAAAAATGTCATTGATTTTTTGGATAAAAAATCAGTTCATTTCAGTTAACTCCAGTGCACAGGTCGTGGCGTCTTGCAGCCCGATAGCTGAGCATCTTACGGCAGTATGCAACAGATTCCCGCGCTTTCATTATGGGGATCCAGATACAGGCTTTGACTGCCTGACTCCCTTAACCTAGAAGTCGCGTCATTATTGCATATAATGAAAGGAGAAAATTCGAGAGAACGATAAACTGCCACTGTGCAGGCTCGGTAATGAAATACGAACAATCTTACTGGGATGACCACGTACGTGTACAGACTCATCTTCATATGTATGTGTTAGACTTATATGTAAATATGACACTTTTGTAACAATCCTGTCTTATGATGCCAAGAGAAGCAGTAACGTGCTGCCTACACATTGAGGACAGGGTTTGCAGACCATATACGTGCATCACAACCTACTACATTCGTGGGTGTAAAGGGGGTTAAGTAAGAACCAGGGACATGAGAAGGAGTAGCTCAGTCCATTTGGAACCTCCGATTATTCGGTGACGACACATTCACTCGCTATTGCTGTGATAGCTCGACGTGAACCGTTTGGCAATTGAGAGGAGAGAGTAGAACCCTACAGCTTTCATCTAATTTGGGGGGACCACTGCTTCGCCTTTTGAAGCGGAGGTACGTGCTGGTTTTTGGTCTTCATATTAATGTCCCCCATTGGTTTTACTGTCACTTACTATTTATTCCGGTCTAAGATTTCTTTCTGTAGCCTGTCCATTACGATCGCTGCTGTTTTTTCAACAGACGACCATGCCCGATGCTTACGATCTGCATCTGCCGACCGGTTGCACCTCGGGGGCATCATAAGCTATCAAGAAGCAAGCAGAGAGAACAAAAAATGGAGATTTCTTGTGGATGATAGCAACACAGTAAAATTCAAACCGCAGCACTATCAAGCAGAATACAGGAAAGATGGTTTCGACGTTCTAGGGCACAAGTGTAGATACATAGTGGAGGGTTTTTGCTGTTCATGACCGGGAGTGAAAGATCACGTCAGTCTATCTCCTGTATAACCTCACGAATGATTACTGGGTTGCAAATCCTCTTTTTAACTACGCCCGACAGCGCTTGTGTAGGACCAGATAAAAGGGAAGGTTAAAACTGCATTTCATATCGAAAAGAATGAATAGATAAATGACATGAAATTTCACACCCCTTCCTGCAAACAAAAAGCTATCTACTTCTAGACGGAGCCACATGCAATACAGTTGCGTACAGACGGCAGTTATACAGACTTACAACCACACAGCGAGTCTAAATCAGATTGAAATACACTAGGTTTCAGACCTCGTCTGAACTTTACTTGAATAGGTCGGTCGGTGAAGCTTCAAGAGCGTACTGGTGGAGCATGGTCCACATGTTTATCACACCGTAGGAGACGAATGAGGCGCGGACTACCCTGTTTGCTCTCGGCTTATATATCACCACATGATAGCCCCTCAACCAGGACATCTTCATCGGCTGAAGAAAATGTCACCAGAATTTTGAAAGCGCTTATCAGATCTCTACAAAGCCTTCTTCGTTCAAGGAGTAGGTTGAGATTGTAGCCCACTAGCACAGCTTAAGCACTTCGTGTCCCGTATCAGTGTAGTAGCTAACCTCTGCACGCTTTCGAGGCACTGTGCTTCCTTCGGTAGGTATGGATACTGGGTCAGGATACAACAGTCTAAATGAAGCCTTCCAAATGTTTTGTACAGTGGAATTAGCACTTCCGGCTCTCTGGATTAACTGGCTCTCATGGGCTGAAAAAACGAGCCCGTTGCTTCCGCTGCTGCCAAAGGACAATGCGCTGTAGTTTTGAGGTCACTCTGAACTAGAACCCTTGAGTCTCCAGCTTCAGCACCTCGCGATAACGTGCTAGGGCTACTTCAGTGCGAAACTCTCTCCAAGTGGAACCGCTGTCGTCTTTGCTCAGATGCACGTACCTTTTTAAATTAAAGGGCAAATCTCATTTTCCTGGCCAACCGGAAAACTTTACTCAGTCAGACTTGATAACATCCTTATTTGTTTTCTAACCATTTTCAACACCCAGCAAAAATAATGCAGAGACGGCAGAGGTATGTTAAGGTCTTTTGCACGAACTATAAAAAGCAGCTATCCCAAAACAACCCTGTTGTATTCTGTTGAATACAGGGTACACTTCTGATGTGGATCCACCCTGCTACATGACGAACCCGCTATCAATCGAACGATAGTCGGTGCTTTCCGGTAATGCTTCCTTTTCATTAATAACAATCATATGATGCGTCTACTACCAGATTATCGAGCAGTGGGCTGAAACGGTGAAAGGCGCGAAATTCTAACGAATACCATAAACACCGGCCATATCTGACCTTAAAGGTACTACAGAATTAGCGGAAACAAAATTGTGAGGCAGAATATTGCAAGCCCTGTAAACCTATCATGATAAAAAGCTCTCTGCATTGTAGTCTGCCAGTGTGGGCCTCTAGTTTCTGGGGTCGATCTCCATCACCATGTTAATTTACCTGTTAAGCATCAGTCGGATTGGGTGCCCAGGAGGCTCCACCCTACTGACACGCCGAGACAGTTGTTCCATGAGTGATCCTTGAGTGTTCCTTCTGGATCACTCACCAAAATGCGGTGGATATCTCTTCCGCGTATCACTTAGCAAACTAAAAGGTCAATAGTAATAACGATGACTGCGTCCCCTATCTAAAAAGTATGTGCACGTATGCCACTCACTTCAACTTTGTTTAATCGAACCACTTCATAATAATTGTGGCGGCTCCAATGGAATATCCTGAGCCATTTTAATCCCTTTGTTGCTTGGATTATGAGGCGTGAGAAGGTAGATAGTCCGAAGGGTTTCTCGCGCGCTCCTGTTTACAGTTTGGCTATACTAGCTCGTCATGAACTTTCTATTAGCAACTTTAGGTACCGACAGCTAGTATCGTGGAGGAGGTGCCAACGATTCCCCTTTTTTGCAACATTTTCTAGGTAAACAAATGTCGTGACCTACACTGGAGATTTACGAGTGAAGTTTCCTAGAAACCGTTACGTATTTCTTGGAAGTTTCAAATAATGTTTCATTACGGGAGCAATGTCCGCAGATTCCTTTCTACAGTCTTCCCCTCAGCAACAGGGAGAAGACGACACCCAGAGAAACCGTTCGCGCGATTTTGCCCAGTCACCTGAAGGAAGTTAGTCCCGAGTTGACGACCATTGCACGCACTCTGCTGAGAGCACCACGGAAGTGTGATTCTACGTTCATCGTGGGTGGTAAGTATGTTCATTTCGGTTTCAATTATTGCATCGGCTAATGGTAAGTGGGCGATGGACGCAAAACCTGTTTTTTTGGCTTCCGCTGCGTATCGACAAAGTGAGGCACTTCATCAATACACGTTCAAAAATGAGGCCCATCCTGGGAGGGTTGACAAACCCTTTAACACTTGTTTGTCATGAGATTATTATGTGGCTTCTCGGAACCCGTGATTGTCGCGGAATACCTTGACTATATTGAAGGATGTTTAATTGCTGTCAACGTATGACCGTCGTGTGTAGATCGTTTGGGATTGCTTAGCTGGTGATGAATCTGCAAGGGCTTTCACCCGTCAAGTGGAAAACATGCTAGTTATTGCTGCTGCAAACTGTGTAAAACGACAAGAGTTCACGGTACTCGAAAGATGGTGTTCCCGCCAAACAGTTGCCGGTTGCAAACAGAGGTCGATTTCACGATCCGACGTCAAAAGGAACACATCGTTGGTCAGTCCCTATTTGGGAGGTGACGAGTGAATATGATGACGTGTTTTCGGCTCGATTACACGCAAGTGGTGTGCCTGAGATTGTTGAAGCGTACCATGAATTGATTAAGAGCAGGTCGAGCGGAAAGAATGATTCGTCTTGGATTGCCCCGAACAAATCAGTTAAACAGCAGGACAATGAAAGTTAGAGCTGCCTTGTCTGTTGAATTCTCCAGAAACTGTCCATCGATAACGGACTGCGACCGTTGGAATGAAACGGAATTTCGCCAGCTTCTGTTTTACATCCGTCCTGCGGCGTCAAAAGGAATAGCAAGTGACAAAGTTTACAGAAACGCCTAAAACCTCCCTACTTCCATTTACTTACATTTCTGCCTGAAGTGTTGTCCCTATCATGTGGGGTATGTGGGATCCATGTTGCAGAAATCATCGGTTCAGTTCCCCGGTCTCTGTGGTGGGTCAAAACTGGTGCTCAACTCTCAATGCGCCAGCCACTGTGTGAAGATCTTCGATTGCATGGACTGGCGGAATCTTATTCTGCGCTTCCACATGAATCATACACGGAAGCTTGGCGTGGGTTCACGTGATCTCGGACCGTGCTTGTTTAAGATTTTTCGACGCACAATGGAGAAGATGCGAAGTCAGCTGCTGAACGATGGTGTAGCGGTAGGTGATGCACGGACAACACTTTCAATAGGCAGCGGACAAAAAATCAATTTACTCACGAAGGCGTGATGTACATCGATGTCAAGCCTGACAAAGTGGTGTTGGTGAATCAACTATCCGCAGTTATAAGCGCTTTGGCTAGAGAGCGCGGTCACACACAACGCTCTGCCACGAATCAGTATTTATTTGAAAAGATGGTACTATCGAACAGATTGTGCTCTTTTCTCTTCTCCGGTATGTGCAACTCCTCCTACTGGGTAGGCCTTGTAATTATCCTGGGCGCAGGACTGCTATTACCACTTGGGAATAGTTTTGTATTTTATCCTATCAGGCATACATGACAGTGTCGGAAAAATTGTCCCACGTAATGTCGTGCCGTATTTTGTCGCAACCAACAGCCCCATTTCCAGATGTATCAGGCTGTTGAGTTCGAGGACGAAAGTTTGAGAACAGTGCGCAGATGGCGGATAATTCAGCCAGGATTCGCACTTGTGTTAAGAAAAGCACCCACATAGCTCCATCGGTTGTTGTTGGGTGGCGTGTCAGCACCAACCGGTCCAAAGCTGCACAAGGTCAAAATGCATCGTGCAACCGGTATACGTTTTATACTTTCATCCCACTTCTCAGACGACTTGCAGTTAGCATATAATCGCCAAGAAATCAGGGAGCACTCATCAGACATACCACTGTCTGACTCCACGGGTATCATGGATCATAGTGGCAAACACAAACGGTAAGATGAATTCGCAATGTGTGAACAATTGATCGTCCGTTCCGGCTTTACTTATGAGGTCGGACAGAATAGGAAACCAACGGTTTATCCAGTTACCACTGATTGTTTCCGATCACCACCTTAATTGAAGAAGTTGCTCCATTCACCAGCATGCCTAAAATATTGGACACTGGGATCACTGGAGAACCTGCTTACTTACTCTGGTCCTATTGCTTCAAGATATGCAAATGGTGACACTTCATGTGAGAGGTATTCAGATCCACCGCTGTTGGCGCGCCGGCGGAACGCATTGATGCAGTATGCACAAACGAATTTGCGAAAGAAGGCAGAGGTACAATGGAAAGACTCGTTCTGCAAAGAGGCTGAATATATGAGGAATTGCAGGCCTCATGGCTGAAAGTTGGTGCGTTGCGATTCCAGCAGGCAACTGCCAACCCACCACAAACAAAACTGTTCCCGGCGAGCTTTCCGACGGACATGCGGCCGCACAACATAAATGTACCAGAAATTGCTATGCTCCGTTTTTCAGGTACACAATACCCTGGTTAAACTTCTCGCTGATTTTGATGGTACATCCGTGAGTCAGTGCGCCTCTAATCAGTCGAGAACGTTAATAACTGTCGACGTTGCAAAACCACCAGCTGGAGTGAACTGAACATCCGTGTATCGGTTGCCTCTTCATTTTCCTCTGCATCCATTTTCTGTAGATACCTTAACAACTGGTTTTCACCCCACTAATGTAGATTCCGTCATGAAGAATGCACGTTGCTACGTATCGCACGTGGACGTGGACGACTGCGGACACATCTGCATTGTGACTAAGAATTTTTACTGTTCAACGTGGTAGGCCGGGCAACGGCCTGTCTTTTCCATTCCAACAACTAACCGAGTGTTTGAGACTTTGGAGGACAGAGCATTCTCTCGAGAATGATTTTCTGTTGAGTAGTATGTGAACAACCCATGAGTGGTGTTTTTCACTGTGACAGACCAGATTTGAGAGCTCGTGGTCGTGTTTGAGGTCCAAGTTTCGTTTATTCAAGCTGGCTCGATAGCTTCCTGTCGTTTTTATCGCCTTATTCTAGGTTGGCTGCGTGTTGAGTCAGTGCTTTTGTAATATCTTACAGGCAAATGCAATCGGCATGTCCTATCATGTTGAACTTAGTTTGGCACGACAAATTTGTATTATTGCAATTAGAATTGGCTGGAGATTGTAATTTCCACCTTCGATATCCCAGGTTATGTAGGGTTGTGGTATGGTTTTGAATATGTCGGCCCGCATGTTCTCCGAATCCTCCTGGTTGACACAACATTGTTACCTCATAAGTTACTCGAAATGGTCATTGTTTTATTGCCACCTGTCCTCGAATACGTCAGAAATGCGCCGGACTTAGCGTGGGCACTTTGGGCGTCTCCCTTAGTACCAGCTCAGCCGCTTCGATGAATGAAGCTATTTCACCAAGGATACCTGGTGTACCTCAGTATTGTTAAATCTACTTTAAAGTGATGGGGACGGAGGTAACCAAGTAGCGGACCGCATGTTTCGTCGAGTCCAATCCGTCCGTGCGTTACGCGGTCTGCATGGTAGATGTGAGTTCTATAGAGAGTGTGTCAGTCAATTCTCACGGTTAATATTACTGTAACAGTCTCATTTATTCAAGGCACATTAAATCCTTTCTCTATTCAAGCGAAGTCCTCCATGTTTGGTGGCCTGAGGCAGCTGACTGAAGTCTCTTGCTTCTGAATTGCCTTTGGAACATGGAACTACATGTAACTCTCCAGGAACGTGGTCGAGAAAACTGTTTTTCAAGAGCTTGTTCGTGCACGGTAAAATCCACGTCTGTTTGCAAAATGCACATAAAAGCACGAGTTTAGAGACGGTAACTGCTGGACTCTGCAATTCATCGCCGCTGGGCTGCATCTTTTTGAATATCCAAGCACTGAAGTGTGGCCTATTCCTAGACGCATTGTTCGACCGCTTTCCAGTTGTACATTTGTGACTGGCTTTTATTACATCGGTGGTCACCCGGGGCCTTCAGACGCATATACTTAAGTGGATTTTCAGAGATCGAAATCTTTTCGAAAAATCAGGCTCACTGGAAGGCGTTCGGAACAACTGTTTCTGTGGCGCTACACTTCGTTTTCTGTAGCACGGCTGCTCGTTGTTTCGTACGTAAAGCCAAAGTTCGCACCAGCTACTACGGCTGCGACAAGCGAATGCAGAGTGGTGTCTGTCGTGGAAGTAGAAAAAGGACCTTCTTGGCATCTGTGAGGAAGCAAAGGGAGTACTCTAGTGTTCAAGGTAAATTTGACGATGAATACTATATCGGATCAATTGCTTCAGCGAATCTGTTGATTGACTTGTTATCACAATTCTTACTTAACCCCATGCATCTAGTATTCTTTGGCACCGTTAGACACTTGATTCGAGTTTGGCTTCCGTCGGATATTTGATTACTGGTGTTCGTCTTTCGAGAGGCATACATTGGGCCATCGATATCAACTTGTTTGTCGTACCTAAATATCCCACTATAGATGTTCTCGAAACCAATGTCCCTTAGTTTTTTTCTGATGACTGGAACGCCCCCGAATGCGGACAATTCCTCCTGTATTTAGGACCGATTGATTTGAGTGTTCAGAAAACGACTATCATGAAACATTTCTGGGCTTATTTTTATCCATATACCTCTCTTTCTACCACGCGTAACTATAAATTATTCACACACACAGTGCCCGTTATCTCATACTGAACTTCATTGCTCAGCTTGATATTTTAATGGGGAAGTTGTGCATGATGTGCATTGTTTGTCTGATTCGCAGGAAGCTTATCAGTAACTCGGTCCATTTCACATGTTATGACCGTTTTTAGTAGAAAACATCATGTCTCGAATGACAAGCTTGCAAAGGCGACCAATTTGTTGGAAGTAAAATGAAACCTGTTCGTGCGGATGCTGGATCTCTATGAAGGTGGAGGACGCAGGTGCGCTGTAAGACAACACGTCATCGTCAGTTACATGCGTTACTTATCGGCAGATTTTCTTTCCCATGATCACTTTATGATTGTCAAGCCGCAGAGCGGTTATCTGTGTTATTGTTCACAAACAACTCCGGTCGTCTGACCCGCGCATAATACGGTCGGAGTCAACCTGTAATGCATTTCGTCCACAAGCATTCCAAGTTTTGAAGACTGGTGAAAACAGCGTTGCCAGAAATAAGGTCAGGAAGATCATCGTCGCAAGCCGGAAGAAAATAAACCAAGCACGGATTCTTAAAGCAGCATGGCGGAGAATGAGGAAGGGGAAGGGAGGGCCAATCCTGTTTTCACTTCAAACAAACGGCTAAGAAGGCAGGTGAACAAATTGTGCCAACCTCTTCCGGTGCTGCGGTTTTCAAGTTTTTGTAAAACACGCCCTAATGGGACACAATCAGAGGCCCCGGTAGAAAATTTGGCGAATGGCGTCTGAAAGGTGACCGTTTTCTTTGGTCTCCCTCAAGCTATCCATATAGATAAACACATTGGTCACTCGTGACTCTCCGGGGAAGAAGCTACGGTCAGTTGAGGAGGAAATGTTAGTTAAGAAGAAAAGTTTAAGTGTTGCGCATTCTACTAAAAACTCCCTTATTTTGCACGGGATGCTAGTGAGGCCGGTTGGCCGATAATTAGCAGGAGGGTATCAAGTGTCCGCTGTAAGTAAACTTTTGACGGTAGTTTCTTTCCAAATCTTCCGGAGAGTGCCGGTCGGAGTTGACTGATTAAACAAATTGTGACGGAGCAATGCCAACCCAAGAGTTGTTTCTTTGAGAATCTGGGGATGAATCTCGTACGGCCCGATTTTCCTACAATAATAGACCTCAGCTCAAAAACCCTGATCATCCAGCACAGGAAGATTGGCTCTCAGCAGTGGATGCCGAAGGTTTTGCTGAAGAATAGCCCGATGAAACTTTGGCGGAAACACACCGCAAAATGCTGGAAAATACCTCCTGGATACATGTGCAACCACTTGGTGGTTGTCGGAGGGCTCTCTATCGGGGAGTCGCAGAGAAAACGCTGAAGGCCTGAATTTTCCCTGGCACCCTGTGATGTTTGTTGGCCACCAATAAGATTGTTGATTCCACCTGCTGATTGCATTGACTGAGCTCCTGCTCGCATCTGTTTCGTAAAATGGAAAAGCTCCCTTATACCCTCGTTTGCCTGCTGTCTTCCGTTTATAGGTTAGATGAGGACGCACGCCAAAGGGACAGCGTGTGTTTTGTGACGGTGGTGAACGAGAGAAGAACTGTCCTAGTGTTCAAGGAACTGTGGTCTTACCAGATCTGTGACAAGAATCGTTGAATGTGGTGGTTTATTTCAACCAAATCGGACTTGAGACTGAGTGAACTTAAGGTGCATCTTAGTGCGCTGAGTTCTGCTTTTTAGATGTTTCAGACTGGAGTCTTTGTCAAAGCTTTCTGGAGCCAGTAAAGGGAAAAATCAAAAACTGATAGCAGATGGCCACCGTGCACCAGCAGTGATTTGGTGACAACTCTCCGTGTAGGTGAGTTTCATGTGTGATAACCATATCAAGCAAGAAGGGTGTCTGTCTTGGACGAAGCCCTGTAGGTTTTTCACCACGTTGTGTTCAGGCTTTTCCGGAGAACAACACTGGCAAAGAGTTCGACAAATCGCAACCAACGCCCCCATAAGAAGGGTCTACCTAGTTGAGTTCGTTACGTTGTAATCACCCATAATAAGAAATCAGGAGAAAATTACGCGGACGGTAAGCTTACTTGGTAGATTAAAATGACATGGTTTTTGGCACATTACACGATGGTGGAAGTACGACACCGACAGGATGCGTGTAGCGAATATGATACTGAAGTTTTGGCCGGAGTGCCACACATTCCTCTAGGCAGGTAAGCCCCTTGTGACAATAAGTGCTGGATGCTTTTTGTTTTAGATGACAGTATAGCCTCCCGTGCATTCGCGGAAGGAGTCTGTCACGGATAATGAGCTCCAGGAGCATACAGCTCATACTCACTGGCATCCGGACGGAGCCAAGTTTCTACAAAAGCAAGAATATGAAGTCCGGTGTCGTGGACAAACTGTCTGACTTCTGGCAGTTTGCTTACTGGCTCAGACGGTTAATGTACATCCACTTTAGAGCCGCACTCTCGGGAGTTTATGGGTACAGAAGTCGGTAGAGATGCACAAACAGGGGCTTGAGAAATAAGTCCTACACATCTAAGAAGATATGCGACAGGTGACTGAATTTCGTACTCATTCTTGACCGATGGCGACCGCTTCATCATAACACGGGCTTATGTGAACATCCTTGTAGGGCGCTCCTACCGCTCTCGCCTCCCGCGCTAGTGGAGGATGACTTGCAGTTTTACGTCAACAAAAATTTTCACAACATTTTACGTTGAAAGTAGGCCCAGGATGAAAAGGTCCCAATCCATCCGTATAAAATGTCGTTAGAGGTATCCAAGCGTGAGTCATCCTGGATTTCGAAGAGGGAACAATGGATTGGTCCACGGGGATACTCGAAGATGAGCGGGAGTGGAAACATGCGTTTTCCGGTGTTCCGGGATCTAAATGGAAATTGACGACTTGGTCATGAATAGCGGGATATTCGTATCAGGTCACCGTGAACAAGCTCCAACAATACTGTGCTGCGGTGAACGAAAGAGCAGATTTTCACAGTAACAGCTTCGAAGTGAACCATGGCGAGTCGCAGATCCCCATAGGCTACTGGGCTGACGTCGTCAAATGAACTTGAATTGAAGTCACCGTGGAGGAACCTGCGAGGAACTACCACGTTCATTGGACGGATTTTGTCTGAGCAGGGCTTTTGGGACAACCCGTGTATTCCTCTTACGGCCTTACGTTGAACACCCACGTAGCATTAATTTCTCGCCTCTAGAAGAGAACACAGATGTGGATACTAACTTCTAGGTGGAGGGGCAATAATTGCAAACGTTCTCCCAAAAATCTTCATGTTGAACTTGCCTAGTAGACAGCCAAGGATGTTCGTCCTATTAGCGGCCTACTGAACGGACCTCCTACTTTTGCCGAGTTGCACAAGTTCCCTAATTACGATGGTCCTTAGATGAGAACTTTCAGTTGCTACCTGCAGCTTAATGATATTCAAACAACTGACACGGGTTATTTCTCATTACACAGACTTTGCATTTAACGCCAGTGAATAATAACGTATTCCGGTTAGCCCACCGCGACTGTTTCCAAACCGAAGTGCTTCTTTTTCCTGCAAGGTATGAAGAGCACAGAAAATGGCAACATCACCCGCATACAGCAGTCATCTGGAACCCAATGGACCGTGTGGTATTTTCGCGGATATATTTCAAATAGTCGGGTCTATTAAGAGAACCGTGAAGGACCTTGATGAAGGTTACCATGCCAGATGGGCGTAATCAGATGGCATGGACCCAAAAAGGACGACCCTATAGATAGTCCTGGAACTACTCAGCTGGGCCACTTCCCGAAGCCTAGTGCTTTAGGATTCCTTGATTACAGCATGATTGTCACCAACGAATGCTTACCAGCAGTCGAGGAAAATATCAATAGGAATGGCACTGTTAGTAGCAGTCGTCCACTAGTTTGTGGCCTCCGTTGGATTTGTCAAGGATGCCCCCGGTAGACCGTATGCAGATGTCTAGTAAGCTTTAGGAAACCCTGTGTAGCACCGTCAATCCGGTTTCCCATGACTTTGGAAATCATTGATAACAATGCCAGTGGATGGTCACTTTGAGGAGCCGCATCATCTTTTCATTCAAATATTGATGATAACGAGAACTTTCTCCACTCATTCGGTATACTTCCTGACTTCAAGCACAAATTAAAGATTGTGAATAACTGTTGTGACAGACCGTCCGCACAGTCTCTGGGCATTATTAGCCCAGTCTTACCAGAACCTGAGAATTTCCCTAACTTCAGGCCAGAAGGTTTGCGTTTCGCAACAAATTTTACATGATTGAAACAATGATCGGCGTACCCTGTTGAGAAGGCGGTTAGGAGGTCGTAAGCGATTCCTGGCCATCTACAGCAGAATACTTTGCATTTTCTGCGCCCACACTCTTATCGATCACCTGGTCGTGAAGCCTATGAATTTCTGAAGTTCCTGGTTCGGTTTGATCCACGTAAGGCATATGGGGGGTCAAAACTTGTGGGATCGCCTACCACTTTGTTGAGTGGCGTCCTATAAAAGTCCGTTGCCTCTGGCTTGCACCGTTCGTTACTACTATACCCTGCGGAACTCTGACTTTGGGTTAGTAGGGTTCCGCTGCGCTAATAAACTGAGATTGAGTGGCGCCAAGGTCACCAAATTTAAAGGGCTCGGAA
Organism: Paragonimus westermani; assembly: GCA_008508345.1. Lineage (NCBI taxonomy): Eukaryota > Metazoa > Platyhelminthes > Trematoda > Plagiorchiida > Troglotrematidae > Paragonimus > Paragonimus westermani. Next base: position 236,301 of record QNGE01000313.1, read on the forward strand.
ACACCTAAGTGGCTTATCATAAAAAGCTTATTTGTCGGAATCCAGTCTAACTAGGAGGAAAGGCGACAAAACCGTTCCCCGAGTGGCCGATTCTCGTGCTCATACCAGGCAAGGTGAACACCCACATCCTAGAAAGAGTCAGATGCAAGTCCGTGCTTCACACCGCAGTTCATCCTTGCAACTGATGAAACTGGAAGTTGGAAATCTTTTATCAGTAACTCTTGAAAGAACGCTAATTTTGGCCGCTTGATTAAAAGTACTTAGAATACGTTCATTCGCGTCATTACAACAGCTTAAAAAAAGAAGTAACGCACACCAAACAGGTTTGCTCCTCTGACAGCTGAGCCTTAATCCATGCTCCCCTGGATACCTCCTCCAGGAAAGTGTCATGTAGCCTACTATTAATAAATTGCCGAGTAACATAAAGGGCACTACCACCTTCAGTGCTTTCTTTGCTGCCTACCCGCAGAACTTGCACTCTTGAAATCTCAATTTCAGTGTTTACAGTGGTCTTGAGCGCTAATGTTTTGGTTGTTTCAATCACAATGGGCTTACGATGTCTACGATTTAGACGCAGTTCGAGGAGCTTGCCTAGCAAACGTTTGGCTTTTGTATTTGAGCAGCTCCACACAAGACCTACCGTGGAACTGTCGAATGGCAGGTCTGAGGGAGTGTCTGAGACACTTTTTAACTGTGTGGATCTTTCGGTAAGCAGTTCATATGGAGAGTGGTGTAACTTCCACTATCTCAAGAGGTCTTACCAAGGAAGGACTTTCGACGCTCCTAGGATTTTCCTGTTTCTATCTTCGTTGTAGCTGGCACATTATGGTTTTTGGTACCCTCTCCTGGTTGGTTACCACTACTAGGTGCAGCAGCAACTGGCTTCAAAAGTGATTACTGTTCCGGGATAAATTTTTGCTAGCGCAGTATCTGTCTTCCACGTAATTCGGATGTTAACGCTCTCCTAGCCGTAAACCACTCCTAAAGAATCCTACCAGAGTCCAAATCCTACTGCTATTTTTAAGATGAGATGGAAAAGTTCACCGTAGGGCAGCATGAGGTTTGCTAAAGTCTTACCGAGTTTTCTAGCATTTGCTTCAGTGTTCGGCGGGCTAAGAAGGGTATTAAAACGAATGTCCCTGGGTCCCTCTAATTAGCTGCAGGTTGAACAGGATCATCACTTAATTGATATGTGATGCTTGTGGTGCGCCGAATAAGCTTACTTTCCGCTTCTTAGCTTCGACATCCGCAGTTTATCATGAAACCATGTTGAAGAAAGGGTTCAATACCCGGTATATTTGATGACACTCCGCAGGCGAACATCATCGGCAAGTAGCAGCAAGAGAGGGGACAGTGGGCAGATTATATCTTCCATGGGAACTTAACAGAGAACATGTCCGAGAACTGAGTCTTGGAGAACTCTGCTGCTGCTGCGGTAGAAGGATGGGGAGCAGGAGCTCTTAGAGGTTACATATCAAGAAGGTCAGTCCACGACTTATAGGCAGTCAAATAAGAAAACGCCATCTAAGTTCCAGTCAGGTTTGCTGCAACTCAAGTTAAAGAGCGTGGCCCTCAGGCAACATGGTTGGGCCATATTGATCATGTGTTTGCACAGATGTTCGTGTGCTCAGGTGATCTAGAGGGAACGCTTGCTATTTAGGACCCATATCCTCTCCCGTGAACGGCTTTGGTGGCGCACCGTTTTAAGCTTTCGTCGAGCGATTTGTCCTTCTGAAAACAGGAAGATAAAATAGACGATCTTGTAACAAAGCCTGACACCGCATGGATCGGATTGCCCGAAAAATTGCCCGGATAACGCCAAAGCCACGCTACTCTTTCCCAAGCTCTGACTTACATATAAGTTGCTCGACGGAGAAGGTGGGACGGTCGTCCAAAAGTCCTTTTCTATTGACACCTACTAAAAACAGGAGACACTGTAACAGTGTACAGAATTCAACAACTGTTGGATGTGTTCTGCCTTAAACTTTTAAGCGTTCAGTACAAAATTAATCTCTTGCGACCAGTTGGACAGAACGCGGAATAGAGTCATTGAATCTGCGGGGATTTTTTATATTTCAACGAGTAGAACAGGTTCGAGGTATTCAGGTCCAGTCGGTTGGTTTTATTTGGTATCAGGCAAGCGTCCGTTAACCAGAAAGTCAGTTGTTGCAGATAGGGTTTAATGTCACTCGTGGAGATTATAGTCAGTGTCAAGAACAAAGCAGATCCTTGAGTCCAACGGAGTTTTGGGTAAGTGAGAGTCTAACAGTGCTTTAAAGCGACTTCTACAAGCGCATCTAAAAATGTCAGAAAGGCTGTTTCCATGGTGTATAGTCCCATAGGAAAAGGCAGATGCCTCGAAAAGGTCCAGAGATGGGACCTCCTGATATTTTCACATCAACTGTCACCAACCACTACGATGAAAGACCGTTCCAGAAGGCTTGCGTTAAACAAGAACTGTGTTAGAGGTGAATAATCGCGGAGTGGCAATAATCCAAGTACATGCATATCAAGAGTTTCAAGTCGGTACTTAACGCGACATTCCCAGACCGCGACCGGTTTAGATGGCTTGAGCTCGACACCCTTACCAATGGCTGTGCTTTCCTCTGAGCCCCTTTATAAGACCTAATTGGTTTACTAAGGTAAAAGTCTTCTATAAACCCTGCGAAATTCTCTGAGACTATTTTTCAAGAAGCATAGGTCCTTTCTGCTGTTCCGAAGCTGGTCATTTACTGTTTCGGTTTCATTTTGAAATGATATGTGAGAGCTCAGTTAGACGGCTGAGGTTCAATCACATCAAGATTATCACGTAAAGCGTTGAAATCGCCTGAATTCCATCTTTTTGAATCGTCCGCGGAAAGGAGAGCGGTGTTAGCATTGATTGGAAGATTGTTGATATAGGTAGGAAATGAAAGAGGACGAACCATTCACCATTCCGCCCCCCCCAAGTAACTTGAGGCAGGAGACACAGAACCCAATTCAATTCTAACTTCGAAAATTTTGTCATCTATAGAGGAGACATTCCAGCAAACGACCCTTCTATGAAAGCCACAAGTTTGTATTCTGTCTGACGGAGCCGTGTGGTACACTGTCGATATTCCTGGCTACTTCAAAGTAGATAGCGTGTGCGATGAGCTTACTGCCTCTGGACTCTGTCAGGCTGTTTATGAAAATGTCCATTTTTTACACGGATGATCAGTTAGGAGATGAGCCTTACAGGATGGGGTGATAAGGTTCGTTTAACAAAGGGTGCCTGTGGATTACGCGTTTTACCAGGCGCTTCATTAGCTCGCACGCGACGTTGGAAGGGATGATCAACCGATAGGTAGTTGCAGAACGTCCACTGCTTACTTTGGAGACAGACGTTACCATGGTTTGTCGTTCACCCTGGAGAATACCATACCGGTGCATACCTATACGATATGTAAATGGGTTCTTCTTAAACGGCAGCCGGTTGTTCGAGGAATCTGCAACAACATTTTTCTGGATCAATCGTATCGCATAAACTTACATTGTGTCAAACATCGTCACTGGCCAGTGCAGAAAATCCGCTGAATGGAGTGTTAACCGAAAGTTTGAAGCGGTGAGCTGAAGTGTCGGTTTGACGATTATACACTGAATACCGCCAAGCGGTACTCCTTTAATAATATGATGACAACTAAGGAGTCTGGAAAAGTCTCCCCGCCGGGCAATCGCAAGAAAACAGCTGGATGTCTACCCTTTCTAGGACGACGCATTTGTTTCCAAACAAGAAGTTTTAGTCGAGTTAGGTCCCAGCAGAAACTTCTACGCCTGTTAACTGCAAACTTTTCTTCGACCTTATCCCACTGAGCTTGTTCCCCCTTCCTGCAAGAGTCAATAAAAGAATATGCCTTCTGGGTTTGCGTCAAAGAATTTCAAGATCTGTGATGCTGTATGCACTCGCTTAAACCACAACCAGCCTTGATACCACATGGTTGCTTCCTCCTAACGAATATCGTGTCCCTCTGAAACAAAAACTGACCGATTTCTATTCCATTACTCAGGCGCGGATGAATGTAATTTGTCGTAAAGTAGCTTGGGGGCAAGAGAAAACTGGCAAAAAGTCCCTTGAGACGCAACGAGGCACAGATAGCTGTTCTCGAATTTTCCGGAAAGCTGAATGAGCTTGAGAAAGTGTGAGGCCAATATGGCGGAAGCCTTCTCGGCCCAAGGCGCTTCGACAAAAATGTCAAGATACTGGATCTCACTTGTCAGGTAGTGTATGCGCACTGCTTTGCATTTTCCAGTAATCAAAGCAGGCACATTCACATGCAACCTATTTCACAGACAACAAAGCTCACTTTCTAGGGTGGATGAGTCATCAGGGGTGCTTGTGGTGCGTCAAATTTTGGAGCCAGCTGCAAACGCCGCAAAACTTGTGAGACAAAGATAAGATCATTTGCAAAGACGACCATTGAGAGCACCGCTGCAGCTTGTTTGGCAGTTCAAAATTGCTGAGTTTACGTTCGCCGAACACTGTCGATCGTTGGATGAGATTCAAGTTATCGAACCACACTACCCTGTATTCCGTAATATTGTAGTTTATGATGTAAAACGTTGTGGTCCAGGCGGTTTGAAGATTTGGTAGTTTCTACGCAATATCTTTTCAAGTACATTCGTCAAGTGCCGTCCTCACTGGTGGATGTCTGGCGGAAGATTTGTAGTACCCAGACACTTTCAGTTGAAACCGTGCTTTGGCCGATAAAAACAGCTACGATGTAAAATTACAGTCTGAGATAGAACTCTATGTAAGGGCCTCTATTATTAGAAGGCACCCAATAATGGAAGGTAATCTTCAGGTAGAATACGTCTTCCTTCCTTGAAGACAGGGATACTTTTCAATAACTAGCAATTGAATGAGTTTGAGTAGCGTGTACCTGGATCGTGCACTGAGTTGGCGGTTGATGTTCTGTGACCATCCAGCTTTAAACAGCCATTCGGTGATTACTGGCGATGATCTTCCTATCCTATATGATGGCCTCAACGTTCGACCTAGTGGGTCCTAACCAAACCGGCTGGACTTTAATTCTGTTAAGATGAACTGAGTACATGGGCGTAGCTCAGAGAACTCTCAGGTACTATCCCAGACAGAGCTGCTTGCATCAGTGGGATTTTATCGAAAAAAATAAGATCACTTGTTTCATCCCTACTGTTGAGATTTCCGGAGGCAGACGTAGGTGCAGGACAGGCCAACAATACATTTGCGTTACTCGAGTTTCTTTTCGAACAGTCCTGTTCTCGTTTTCAATTTAATTGTGGCAGTTTAATTCACGTATACCTTGGAACTGGGTTTGTGACCTGGGTACTCTTTCTCTGAAATTGAAAATTGCCCTCATAGCTCGTGTAACTGTTTGCACACAGTGCAGTCTGTGGTTGAAGAACTAATTTTAATGAAAGGGCTGACATTATTGGTCACGTGTTCTTTGCAGTGTTCTCACGTTGGAAGTGGGTCTGTACCAGATTTCTTGGTCCTGGAGTCTTCTGACAGCACCTGCCCAGTGACATTCGGCCAAGCAATCACTGTCAGACTGGCGAGTCGCATTGCAAATCTGCAGATCCAGAAAAGTGGATTTGGGCGCATGTATGGATCCTCTTCGTTAAGCGCTTGCAACGCCAATTACCATGGGTCATGGATAATCATGGTTATCAACGCCATATTCACTGAGTCTGTGAACCCTAGCCTGTCGTTAAGCTCTGTGGAACGTCAACAAAAGACGTTGTAGGCCGTCGGGTTCTCTTCCGAAATATGTGCAGGACAAAATGAGGTGCACTAGTAATCAGAAATTGTGCGACTAAGAGTGCTTTTAATCTTCACAGCCTTCCCTCTATAAAAATTAGCTACCATTCGCAGATGAAACGGTGAACAAACAAAGTTTGCCGTCGGAGAAATAATCATGTAACTCTCAAAGTGGTGAGGTCTCGGTTTACGCTGCTTCATGAAAACAAAAAAGGTGGGTTGAATTAATCACTTAGTAAAAAGTGGGCCTCTTTTAAAACTGGCGCTAAAGCCTAATGGGTTATGAACCAGGATTCTACTGCACGTAAAACTGTGTCAGATAAGCATATGAGACAATGTGTGAATCAGAGTAACCGGAATAATGTACCGGTTGCTGTACAAAGATGCAGTCGCACAAATTACTCACCTATGTGCCTAAGAACTGTGCGCAACATTGAAGCTACTCAGCAGTCATTGGACCGAAAATCAAATATGTACTCCGACCTTTTCCGCTTAATATTTTTGATATACGTAGTTGGTTGCTCGTGTAGTGCGTTCAATGTTGGTCGAAAGTGAAGACAAGTGTTGTACGATCTTCCAAGAAAACGTTGTGCAACGCGTAGCGATAAATCAATGATCCCAAATACTCAAAACAAGATTGGATTGTAATGTCACGGTACTACTGAACAAATTATCAGAGTGAATATTTAGAAAACCACAACAGTTTTGATCGATAGATCGTTTCCGGGGAGTGGCCTACAACTTGCTGCTGAACGGGCTAAATATAAACTATAATCACATAATGAGGCATTCATACCCGAAAGAGCTCTTCCGAGCAGTCAACAGGTTCAAACAATGTGGATGAGCTGAGCTCCAAAACAGTGAATGCACGCACCACTCAAGTAAGGTGCAACGACCGACAACTGGCTATTCGCATAACCATCAAATTGACGTGACAAAACGAAATCGTTCAGGGCGAGTTCCAGTTGACGCTCAGAAACAGGGGCGGTTGAATGCAGAAAGGTGAATACTTAGGGGAATGAGGTTGAGTCTGATTTTCACATAATGTCAGTTCAAAAATTGATACAGGTGTTTGATGCTGTTCCTATGGTCATCTTGAGTGGATGAACAGTGAATGGATGGGTACAGCTCCAACCGCATTGTTGGCATGACTGCTCAACACCAATTCTTCTGTTAAGAAAGGGGTTCTGCTCTTGACGCTTACCATACATCTAGGAATCCACCAAATAAAGTGAAGTACAAACACTGTTAGTTATCGTAACCATAAGTATCCAGTTTCTTACATCTGAATCCTGGACTTAGAACAATTTCATGCTTAGATTCCAGCCAGTTCGCCTCACGATTAAGCGGAGCAATAGCGTCCGGGTTATCGTTCACAGTTTGCGTTACCCCGGCAATTACGTTTAACTCACCTTGGCAAATATTTCCATCTATGGTGTGTGTTGATTGATCTGAAGATAGAAAACCAAAGTGAGTTTTTAGTCACCTACTTGTACCTCATGCAACTGCGCCAGTAATTTTCAGATAAAAACTGTAAGTGATTGCTTAAGATGGATAAACATTAATGAATAGATGGGAATCAAACTTGCAGCCATAACGGCTGGTGATATCTCGTGAGAAGTAGAGAGGAATGTGGATCTGTAATAAGTGTGCAGTGACGTTAGTGCGGACAGTGAGCGGAAACAAATGTAGGCAGGATAGGCAAACAAATATATCTGTGCTGCGAGCCCACAAAACAGGTATTAGTAGTGATGGTAATGGTAGGAGGTCTTAAAGAACAAAACACCCAAATCGTCAACTCTGAAGTGGATCATTCTGGAGTGGTTTCATCGTTATATCACACGAAGACGACTTTATCAGAAATCACCTAACGGGAAAACCGGCTTGACGAGGCTGAGATACTGAGGGAGAGGCCCTCCTGACCGTTCCCACTACCAACATAATTGGAAGTCAGGAGGATTTTGATATTAGTGTGCGCTTATCATTCGAAAATTCCAACAAATATGGTGGTCTGAAAATTATGCATCAGCTACACTGACCACTTCTGGTTTACGCTGATATGAAAGCGATTACGCCGAGTTTGACGTAGTATTACGCATTTCCAATATTTAGTAAAATATTTGACATTATGGAAACAGTGTTTTTTTATGGGGCTAGTTGCTACGTCATTAGCAAACGTTTCTGGTGTGTATTTTCCTTAAGCCATGAACGAACCGCTTCGATTTTCCCGGAACTCCTCAGGCTTTGCCAAGTGAAAAGTGACCAATGTAAGCAAATCGGCCCATTAATTTAGGAAGGTATGCAAAATAATAGCAGAGAGTCGGTATCCTTCCATACAAAAATAATGGAAAAACTGGTATAAGGCGAGTGTTACGGCAAGTTTCAGTAAAATGGTACAAGTGAAAATCCCAAGTGAAATGTATGGAAATGCGCATTTCACGGATTCTAACATTATTGCACCTAGTTAGAGTTTAACTGGTCCATCGCAAGCAAATAACTTCCGTACGGTGAATCAGCATGGGGGTGAACAACGAGGATGTTTTCTGGAGAATATTCAAGGAAGAGTATCAGAACTTCCGGGAGTACCAGGAGGATCTCAACAGATTTCAACGGGAAGCATGTAGCAGTTTCTTCATCAATAGTTCGCAAAAGGCAGCAGGTGCACAGAAACATAGGGGGATAGATTTGCCGCCAGGCTGCCCGTACGGAAGTGTCGTGTATAATTGTGTACACTGTACTCGTCAGGCGGTAGCTGCCAAACGGTAATATACTAGTACAATTCTTGACATTAACTTTTAGATTCGCCGATTACGGCTGCCAGGCCTCTTGAGTAGTTCACTATCGTAGCGGGGCATATCGCATCGAGTAGGCCAAATTAGAACATTCACACGACTTCCAAGTTGGACGGCCTAGCATATATCCGAGAAACAGACGTCTGTCGATAGCAGATGAGTGGCATGTGACTGAGATGATGCAGAACTTCAAAAGCACTTGTGAAATAAAGTTGTACGTTAAAAGTAAGTTCGGGATTAAGATGCATGCAGACGACTTACGCAATCTACGTAAGAAGCAGTGTAAGGCTGACTCTCGGAGTAAGCTGGTTGAATTACGCGATCTGCTGAAAGCAGAAGGACAGTATTGCTTTCTGTTAGGAGAGTAGTATTCACGGTTCGCATTCTTCGTTCCGAAAGGTTCTTCACAGCTGTGTCCTAAATCTACCGACGTCACTTTGGCGAACGCCACTCTTGAGTTAAACTACGGGGGCTTCATACTGTGGCACGCCATGTTGGAAGATGTAACCGGCGTAGGTGTAACGTTTTTTACCCAATGATGCCTAGTGAAACGACGGCCGGTTACCGGATGGTTTTACAACGTATGCTGAAAATGTTACTTTGCACGTCAGCAGTGCAAACCTTTGTCGTTGATCGTTTGCCTGCACAGTGGCGAACAATTCGCTAAGTTTTTCCTAGGTGTGCCACTGTATTTTGCCGTTTTCACTTAATGAGTGATGTATCCCAGCAATGTCCTCATTTAGTAGGCTTAGACACGTATCAAAGAAACCGCGTATACCAGTGGATACGTGACATGGTATACACAGAGAAAGTCTCACAGTTTAACAGGACACTGTAGGCTATCAAGTCTGTAGGCCAGGAAGCTTTCTATTACCTTTGTAAGACATGGCTTATCGGCAAATCTGGCTGGGCCTCTCATTTGCTAATAGGGGCTGTTCTCTTTGGTAACTATACCACCAACCGGGTGGAGAACTAGAATTGGCACATTGAAAGTGCTGTGTTTGAACGTTCAACAGTATATGCGTTAGTGAAGCATATTGTTGAACGTTCAAACAGTACGTTTTCCGATCGTTTGTACGCTGCTGGTATAAACCGCATGAAGTTGTTTACACCGCCGGTGGGATATGATAACCTCTATGCACTTCTGAAACCGTTATCAGAATTTGTAAGATGTGTTTTTCTGAGGCATTTCGATAATAGTCGAATGGAAGACGTCAGTTACGAGAAAGGAATGTGGAAAGTTCGGTGTGAAAAACAGCGAACGGTTTACGTTGCCGTAGGTGAAAATAGTATATGTGATTGCAGTTTTTTTCACAGTGGCTGATGCCGTGTAGCCATCTGGTTGCGGCATACCGCGTAATCGACAGGCCACTCGGCGGGTTAGCGGAGAAGTGTAGATAGGCATTACCCGACACTGCCCCCACTGAGGTTGCACCCAGTGACATGCAGGAACCAGTAGTATGCATGCCCACTCCGGTGGCACATTCCCGTTTAGATAGAATCTGAAACGCGGAAGATGCATGCCAAGATCTTGCATGTTGCGACGATCCGTGGGATAACTGAGTTGTTATCCAGCCATCCAGATCTCCCTGGACGAGAGACCGCGCAAATAATCGGCAGGAAGTCTTTCGATAACTTGTGGTCCGAGATTAAGACACGACTAGCCGATAACTGGTACGACTGCTTCGCCGTTCCACAGGAACAGCCACAGGTAAAACGGGCTAGGAAATGCTCGATAACCGACTCAAATATTCACCCGTGCCGCGTTTTCCCCCCTACAAACCATAAATGTCCGAACCCCTCCATACCATCCACTAGGAAGGCGGTGTGTCAGTCAGATGCGTTGAGTCACACGCCTTCGATTCCCACCACGTATGTCTCATTTGTTTCCACAGGGCGCAGGAAGTCCGCAGTTGGAAGTCGATTGACTGACGATAGTTTGCCGCAGATAGAAGTTATAGGGGATCTCTTAGAAACAGCGCGTGTTAGGCGAGTGATTACGGGCGGCTTAAAGCAATTCAAAACAAAGATGAGGGAACGTATTTTAAGGAAGATGGCCTTGAAGCCGGTAAATAACGACGGTTGTCACATATGCTACCTGAAGAAGATCCCGTGAACTTAGACGAGGACAACGTCAATTGGGTCCAGTGTTCCAAGTGCTGCTGTTGGTACCATCACTCGTGTGCTGACTACCACAACTCCAACATCGACTTCATCTGCCTGGAATGTGGGACAGTTCAGCAGCCCACGTGAACAACGAGAACGGCCCCACTGTCTTTTTCAGGACAAGCTGGAATGATCCCACGGCCCTCTTCAGGGCCACTTAGAACCTGATTTCCGTCCCAAGCCCTGTTCACCTATTGTTAACATGCGTACGATTGTTCCCTTAGGGCAGACGATGAGAGTCACTGAGTAGTATTTCAGTGACAGCCTCCTGGGTCCATAGCCCACTGGCAATGCCATATTCCGTGGACAGGCGATGAGGGCATATATATATATATGGAAACACATTTATATATGTATATCAGTAGAGTTACATATATGTACATATACGTGCATAGATATATAGATATATATATGCACAAATATGATAGTATACATTTTCGTACAGATGTACATATATATATATATATCGGTACGAACATTTAAACCATGTTATAAATATGGTATCACATATATGCGTATGCATACATATATCTACACACATACGTACTTTTGTATATATATATATGTATATAAGTATAACTATAAACATGAATATAGATATATATGTTTCCATTTACACACCTACATGAATACGCTCATCAGAGAGTATACATATAGATTTATATACACTCTGATGATATATATATCTATATATGTATATAATATATATATATATATATATATATATACACACTGATGAACGTATTCATATAGGTATGGATGTGAAATTATATTTCCATATATAGGTATATATACGCATACACGTATATATATGTATATATGTACACATAGGTATATGCTTATACAAATGTATATATATGTATACTCATATACGTGGGCGTATATACATATATATATATATACATATATATATATACATATATATATACATATATATACATATATATACATATATACATATATATATGTATATATATATATACATATATATATACATATATATATATACATTTACATATATATGTATAAAAATATATATGTATATTTATACTGATGAACGTATTCATATATCCATATACATCCATATATATATGGAAATATAATTCCACATCCATAGCTATATGAATACGTTCATCAGTATATACTTATATATACATATATATGTATGTATATATATACATATGTATGTATATATGTATATATAAACGTATGCATATATATATATATATGTACATATATGTATTTGCAAATATATATACCTTTATATATACAAATGTTTTGTCAAAATACACCTATATATCAGTCACCACATGCTTTCACATGTTCGCAGATATTTCCCCATACACCTTATGTATTTCTTGTACATTTAGTCTCCATATATATTTCACATTTTCCGTACATATACACATGCCTGCTACAAGCGTACGGCTTAGACAATCAATGAGAAAATTCGGCTTCAAGGTCACGCCGTGCATTATTTACCGGTTCAAATTATATTTTCCCGGGTATGAAAGGAAACCGGCTCCCATAGTAGCAGTTGCAGAACCAAATGGCGCACAGTGAGACAAGCAGGACTGCTGTCTGTGCCTTTGCTGCAGGAAACACCCTTCTAATTTTGTCGCCTCCCGGATCCGGAGGTATGATCTGTAGACACAGTTTAAACGGGTACTATAGTTGGGATAAAATTTCTAGTGACAGTCGGTGCTAGGGATGCAACACAGATTGTCTGTCAGGGTGAGCAGCTAAGCTTCACGAATGGGAATGCACACATACGCATTCTCGAGGGACAGCAGAAGTTCGCTGTGGTGCGGCAGATGGAGATACCAGTGTGCAATGAACAACTGAATTTAGGTTATTCCGATTACGTCTTGTCGCTTGTTACATAAGATCTCGGTGGCCTTGTTCGAGGTGTGTTTTTGGTCCGCTCGACACTACATGTCTTTTGGCTGCAAAATTCTACTGTCAACTTCGGCCGTTAATCTGCCAGCTTGTTCTGTCATAAAGGAGTACCTGCCCAACCGTCAACTGTGAGTTTCACACGGCGGGTCAAATTCTGCCTGGTGCTCAACTGGTTACAATATGGGAGTAACAAAAGTGGAGATGCCGATCAAGAAGAGCCGAAGGCTTTGACGTCCTCAGACTTGAGTTTCTGCAGCTCGTGCGTCAACCTATCCTCAGAACCCAATGCTTATGACACTATCGCGTTCAGCGCACCCGCTTGTGTAGGCTGGTTATTTGAATAAACCACAGAGGTGCCATAAACTTCAAAATTCGAGAAATACAGCGTTTGATGCAGGTCGAATCAGCACGGATAGATTACTAATACGACAACAGCTCGGACATTCCTTGATCACAATGTCTTCGCAGTGCTTATGATATGAGTTTGCTGTGAGAATGCGAAAAGGGACATTTTCAAGAACCTTGTAACTGACCTCAACACCGAATATTTGTTAGCAGGCAATCAGTAATTTTCGTGAGTACTTCTGACTGCATTTCTCTGGTCATATTTGGCGATGTTCCCTGTCAAATTGCGAAGTTTGTGGTATCAAATCCTATCATTTTTATTATTCACTACATAATAATATCCATTATATATGCCTACAATGCAGTGCCTTCCATTGCAAACGTCCAAACACATTAAGGGCAATGTAGTTCAAGGCAAGGGTATTTCGTCCCATGACAAGCCATTGAGTTGCAGCGTGTAGGATCCACTCCATTCATGTAGAGACTTACATAGTTGATTTTGTGCTCGTTACACTCAGTGGAGCGTGGTTCGGTAAAGGTCAGTGATTATTGCGTGCCGGTGCATATCCAGTTTTTACAATGTGATTATTGAAAGTTACGCACCATTTGTTGAAATTGGTCATAATTAATTGCTTGGAGATAGTTTGAACGTGACCCACTGAAAAAAGTTGAATATCATATAGGAACGACCAATATGACAGCCAATTTCCAGGATTTGTGAGTCGGCAAGCGATCAACCCTGCACAAAAATGCGAGGTGATGTTGAAGGGAGGTGTAAAATCTTCAGATTGTTCAGTCAACACCTGCCCCACCCCTGATATCTCAGAGGAGATCGAGGCCGCTGCTTAACCAGCAGTCTCAACAGCAAATCTTGGCACATCACACGAGAAGAACAACACTGAACCACGTTCAGTTTCCAGTACCAATGTATTCGTGGATCAGGCTAAGAAATAAGAAAATTAGAGGCTGGAATAGCAAAACTACACAGTAGATACGAGGAGCTTGCCGAAATTTTGCACAAATTAGATCCGCTATTGTGCATTATAAATGCCTCAAGTAGAATCCGCCATCAGATCACCCCTAGTCACAAAGATCTTGTAGCCGCCGGAACGCTTATTGGTAGTGTAGCTACGGAATTGAACAAGCGGTTACACTGTACGTGCAAAGTGGTGGTGCTTAACGTACCTGACAGAATGCCTCTGTGGTCGGTGAAAACGATCTTACTCAAAGCCAGTAAAGTGGAAGAGCAACAGTGCTATTGTTCAAGCCTTCGCAAGAAAGTACAGCAGAAGCACTGTCCATTGATGCTACAGTTCACAAGTGAACTTGTGGCGAACGAATTTTTCAGAAGACAAGAGCAAATCAGGCGTGGCACAACTTTTAATTCCATAAAAGTGTTCCGCGACAAGACGTCACTCCAAAGGGAAATATTGCGATCCAACATTTCCCGAGAAGAAAACGTAGTCAACAATCTCACTGATCTGACTGTAGGTCTCGACTGTTCCGCAAGCACTCCGAACCCGCAAGTTACAGCCGGGGACGCCGTTGCGTCGCGGGTCCAGGCGAACACTGAAGAACAGACCACGTCCAGCTTCGATAACGCTAGGCGCGTTCAAGTTTCCGCAACGAAACTCACGGCTATTGTTAAAAACATATCCCCCAGTGCTCAACGTCTCCCTCCGTCAACCGAGGCCTTGACTAGAAAAAGTCCCAGACCTAAGGCAGCCATTGTTATTCAGAACACCGGAAGAAGCAGCTTAAATGCCCCTGATAATGACAAGGCTGCGCAGGCAGGGCCATTCACGTCTTATCAGGGGAATTTCTCCCCGTTATATGGAGTAGTCAGAAATACCAACGGCTGGTCCAAAACACCTGAACAATGCTCTAACTCAACAGCAAAACCCGTAAGATGTTCACCAGAGCACAGTATTTCGGATTTGCAATATAAGAGTAAGCCAAAAGAACGTTACAAGCGTCATGAATCTGGTTTTAAAAACCACATTCTAAGAAACGACGCTTCGCATGTAAAGCTGCACAATTTGTCTCCAATCGCTTACAGGTCAACCTACTGCTATACTAGGGGTCACGATTACCATCCATTATCCGATAGCTCCGTAGTAACTCATCCTCCTACCCAAAATATGAATGCCACAATATGTATACCCCAGCAAGCACGTCATCACCTCATTGTGTCAACAACACGAATTTATGCCAAACCAGTCCTTTTAGCGCGACCCCCGATATTTCATCAACCGCCGCCTGGCCCCCCTCCCCAAGCCCCACTCTGCCATCCCTCCATAATGGCACTCCTCCAGCACTTCCTATCATGGAGCCAAACTTTTACGACAGCCACTCAAATGCGAGCATAAACTCGGTACATTCCTTAGATCAGGTTTTTCCATTTGGCATTTCGCAACCCACTGCCCCATCTGTCATGAGGTTCTTTAGCAGTTTATCTGCTGTATCCGACAAAAAAGAATTTCGTAAGTTTATTGCTAATGAACGCAAGATCGTTGTTTAGTAAGACGCACATTTTAAAACCCTTTGTCCTTTTATCAAATCCCCATATCATTTTCTTAACTGAGAGGTGCTGCTCTCCTGACACCCCAGACAGTCAGATGAGCATCGTAGGATATCACATGTTTCGTAGTGATCGTCTCACAGGACGAGGGTTGGATGCATCACTTACCTAAAAGGGCCATTTTCTGCGGTCACACTTGATGAGTCTATACTTCACAAACTCGAGGATTCTTTGTGGTTAATGGTCTCTATTGGTTCTTGCGCACTATTTATGGGATGCATCTACAGACCGCCTAACGCTGCGAGCAATGATTTGACTGACCTTGTGAAGATGATGAATCATGTGTCCAACATGCCTTGTGAACACGAACTAGTAGGCTCTGACTTTGACATGCCCAATATCTCCTGGACCTCATTCTATGCTCCAGCAAAACAGGCCGAATTCCTCTCATGCATTCAGCTGAATGGTTGGAACCGACATGTCCTAACACCCACCAAAAAGGGGCATATTTTGGAGTTTATATTTACCATGGGTATTTCGTCTGTAGAGATGTCTGTTCTACAACGATTCCCGGTAAGCGACCATAATGTTGTCATATGTCTGTTCGAGTATGGCTACCAAACCGACAGTTGTATTCTATTGTTCAATCAAATTCATTGAGTGGAATGCCTTTTTCTCCCTATTAAGATCCTTAAATTGGAAAACCTTCTTTCGCACATCAGACTCAAGCATAGCGACCGGAGAGTTTATCAGACATCTAACGTTTCGTATCGACGTTTTGACCCCCATTAAATCAAAACGTGTTGGCTCGTATGTGCAAGGTAAAATCCTTACTGTGAAAGAGACCGACAGACTTGAAGTGCTTAAGTCTATGTACGGAGGAACACTAGACTATCCCCTGGTGATGCAAATGAGCAAAATGTTCGGACACGGAACGTCAGACGCAACTCCATCAAGTAAACGAAGAGAAAATCGCTCTCCGTAGTGAGCAGGGACGCACGAAACTAGTGCAACTACTGAGACAAAGAAATTCCATGAGGGACCATGCTGAAATAATTATTACTCTCAAAGACGAAACGGTTGTCGATGATCCTGCAGCGATGTGCGAAATCATCAACTCACATTTCGCTGCCTCGTTTAGCATAGAAAACACCTCATTACCTGCTAATATTCCTTCGAAAGAAGACAAAGTTTTGAGTAATGTTCCAGTCGATGTTCAAAGTGTTCGTTCACAGTTAGCTAGCATAAGACCCTCAGTCCATCCTGGATCAGATGGTATCACACCAATGGTCGTCGAGCAGGCAGGTGAGGATATACCCATCCTCTTACTCAATTTGTTCAACCTGTCACTTTTATCCAGCACCTTCCCTCCTCAGTCGAAAACCCTAATCATTACGCCTCGTCACAAGAGTGGTCCAAGGTAGGGCGTTAGTAACTATCGTCCCATCAACCACGTCAATCTGCCCGAGAATGTTTGAAAGGATAACAAAGGTGCACACCGTCGAGTTCTCAAGGACACAACACCGTATAAACCCTTCACAGCACGGCTTCCCGAGTGAACGCTCCTGTATGACATGTCAGCTGGAATTCTTGAACGGTATATCGACGTCCGTTGACGCAGGAAATGCGGTACTTATCATACTCTTGGACATGCAGAAGGCTTTTGATCGTGTGCCTCATGAGCGCCTCTTGATCAAAATAGCATCGTTCGGCATACAAGATCCCTTGTATAGCTGGTTATCGTCATACCATGAAGGTCGCACTCGAACAGTCAAAATATGGGAGCACTACTCAACACCAAAACCAGTGACCAGTGGGGTGGTCCAAGGAAGCGTTCTGGGTCCGTTGCTCTTCTTAATGTACATAAATGACTTATGCGACGTTATTCCACATGGCAAGCCCCTTCTGTTTGCTGACGATATCAAAATCGTTTACACATTCCGCCAGGGCAATAACATCAATTTCTGTCTACAAAATATACGACAGAACCCGGCGTCATTGCAGTCGTGGTGCAGAACATGACTGATGTCGTTCTCAAAGAAGGAATCAAACATCGTCACTTATGGTTGTAAATCACCTCATGGTTCCATCTCACTAGATGGTTGTAATATTGATACAGCCACTTCGGTCAGAGATCTAGGAATACGGTTCTTAAACGCCTTCAATTTCTCTGAACAAGTGTGCTCCTCGGTAGCAAAAGCTAAGAGAACAATAGGCTGTATCAAAAAGGCGTTCAGTCTACCAGCTGCGAATCTGACGCTCTACAAAATGTGTGCTCGGCCTCAACTGAAGTATTGCAATTTCATTTGCTGCTATCTACGTAAGTCTGATAGGCTTGTGTTGGAAAACCTTCAACGCTCGTTTACCAAAAGCTTATTAGGATATTCTTCTTCGCTTACCTACAGAAGGCGCTGTGAAAACTTGGTATTGACCCACGTTGGTTGCCTAGACCAAAGTTGAACCTGACGCTGCTGCATGAACTCATACATTCCGATGCGATTACCACAGCGTTTACCGCCCACTTACAACACAGCCCTCCACATAGTCTAAGAAATAAGTGTTTAACCTCGCCAACCCTGATATCCCGGAAAATACACGTGCAAATTTCTTCCTCGTGAAGTATTCCTACATTTGGAATAAACTTCCAAATGAAATCATAGCCAGTAACAACATCCAGCGTTTCAAAAAGGGTTTGGACAGCCATCTTACATTAACAAACAAAATGTCTATCTTCAAACTCTCTGTATCACCTAATGACCTTATTGAGTGTGGTCCGAGAAACATTTAGCACTACGTAGATAACCACCCGGCTGTCTAACGCCCATCGAAATGTGAACGCGGCACTTAATAATAAGTCCAGCGGAACGACGTCATGTAAGCTTTGGTTATCATACACTCATTTCTTGCGGCCCTTCAAGCCGTCGGCTCAATTCTCCGTTTGCCCGAATAAGCCCTGAATACATAGCAAAATGTAACGACAAGCAGTAGATAGGGTTATATATTCCACTAATCATAGCAAAACTGATAATATCGTATGAGTTCTTTGTCAAAAATCCCGCTAGCACATTGTTTGTCGTGTGGAGTTACATTCCCTTTTCCGATCCCCATATTATCCACTGGGCGAGGAAATTTTTCTACGACGGATGGGAGTATGGAACTTCGTCTTAGCTGAACGGTTCGCGGGATGTTCAACATTTTGACGTTTTCGGGGAATCGACAAAATCCTGCGTTAAAATCTGCCCAATCGTTCGCTGGATTTTGGGACTTTCCGCCCTGCCTCGCCAAAGTCGACCTATCTCGACATTTTCCGGACGCCAATTTTGTCCCCTAATAGCAAAACACTCCAACTATTCGTTTAGACATTCTTCTCCGAGTGACCTTGAAATATTTTAAAAATGGCCCATCCCACGACCTTGTAGGAAGTAAATTAGTGTACCATCCCATTCGTTTGAGACTAAATCTGTGGAGCGAGTGAACTATCTCCTTCTCTGTTGCGTGCGTCGAAGTTTCATGAACTACAGCCATTTGCCTTCCGACCACGTCCTTCTTGACGGCAGGCTTCACGTTTCTGTTGTTATTTACTTATTCGCTTCTGCATGGTTTGTAAATATCTCCGGTGATCGCGCATAACCCAGCGTGCCTCCTCTCGTATGCGTTAAGAAATTTATTATTATTATTATTGTTATTATTATTATTATCTGGGTATCTGGTTGTCGTCTAGCTTGTCGTTCATGTATCATAATGAGATGACAGCGGATGAGGTATTTGCCGCTGTTATGATGAGTAGGCGCACTTCCCCCGCAAAGACAAGAAAGCGTTTTAGACACCTTACGGGGTTTACATAAGACCGCTCCTCGAGTATGTGAGTCAGGTCGTGCATACCAGCCGGAGTAAGCCATATTGTTGGGAGAAGCACGCTTCACAAGAATACGCTATATTTCCTGAGGGAAATGAATGCTTCTATTTTGAGAACTCGAATGTCCGCCATTATTCTAGAAAATTCGAGTTTGCGCGCTTGCTTGTGATTGGTCCGTTGAGTATCCTAGGAACATGGCCACCGTGAACCTATAAATACAGCCTTGTGAGCCACTGTTTTGCTTCTGGGATGAGCGGCAAATAAAGCTCGTTTGAAGACCGTCTTCCATCTTTCTTGTTGGGGTTGGGTTTAAGTTGCGAGATTCGGGTCCGAGTACTTGCGTTCTGATTACTCGTGTGGTTTGCAATATCGTTACGTTTCGTTCGTGATCGAGGTACTGCTCGCGGTCTTTTGGTATGTTCTTGCCTCCCTCTCT
>QNGE01000313.1:256453-324334 GCA_008508345.1 Paragonimus westermani
ATGCTTCTATTTTGAGAACTCGAATGTCCGCCATTATTCTAGAAAATTCGAGTTTGCGCGCTTGCTTGTGATTGGTCCGTTGAGTATCCTAGGAACATGGCCACCGTGAACCTATAAATACAGCCTTGTGAGCCACTGTTTTGCTTCTGGGATGAGCGGCAAATAAAGCTCGTTTGAAGACCGTCTTCCATCTTTCTTGTTGGGGTTGGGTTTAAGTTGCGAGATTCGGGTCCGAGTACTTGCGTTCTGATTACTCGTGTGGTTTGCAATATCGTTACGTTTCGTTCGTGATCGAGGTACTGCTCGCGGTCTTTTGGTATGTTCTTGCCTCCCTCTCTCATGGGGTAGTAATGATTGATTTCTGATCAATGGCGTTGGACGATAGTGAAATTAGTCTGCTGTTGCAGCAACAGAAGGAGCTCATGGAGATGCTTGCTCAACGATTGTCCAATACAAGTCTTGATCAACCTGCACAATCTGGTAGTGCGCAATCTGCGGACAGTTTGGCAACGGGTATCTCCGAATTCTTCTACGACCCGCATGCGAACGTGACATTGGATTCTTGGTTCCGTCCGTACGATGACCTGTTTCGTATCGAATTTGACAATCAGGATGACTCGTGGAACGTCCGGCTTCTTTTCCGAAGACTTTGCCATGCAGAGCACGAACGATACGTCTACTTCATTTTGCCCAAGAGCCCACGCGATATCAGCTTCAATGAGACGGTCAGTATTTTGTCGTAGATATTCGGTGACCAGTCATCTCTTTTCAACTTGCGGTACCACTGCCTAAAGCTGACCAAACGGGACTCTCATGATCTTGACACCTATGCTGGCATCGTAAATCGCGAATGCGAGATGTTCAAGCCACTCTCCCTCGGGAGAATCAATTCAAATGCCTTATCTTTGTCTGCGGTCTTCAGTCACCTACTGCTGCTGACGTGTGTACACGCCTGCTCCATGGGGTCCAACAGGACCACTGAAGGCCATCGACTGCTCAACCCGAAACACGACTCTGCCCTGCTTCAGAATCCTGCTCAGTCTTCCACCTCTTTCAACACATTCATATATCCATGGCAACAGCAACCATTCTTCACCACGGACCGCCCAAGGAACTCTACCTCCAAGAAGTCGCCGCCCTCACCATGCTCGCACTACGGCGCATGGCACTACATGCGTCACTGCCCCTTCAAGCAACACCGCTGCCACCATTGCATAAAGATGGGTCACAAGGACGGACATTTTCAATCACGTGCGCGGGGCAGTCGACGCACAACTAACAAGCGGCCACACGCACCTCACTTCAGACCAAGTACCAAGGTCAACAGCTTACTTTCCTATCTCGAAGTCGATGTCGTCTCACGCAAGAAGTTTGTGTTCGTACTGATCAACAGACACCCAGCTCGTCTCTAGCTTGATACTGCAGCTGATATCACAATCACCTCCAATCGCCTGTGGAAAGCAACTGGCCGCTCGCCAGTCCAGCTGACATCCATTTTCGCCACCAGTGCCTGTTGTGGTACAATGCAATTAACTAGGCAATTGCATTACCGTTTCGGCTTCAAGAACAAGACCATCGATGGAGTCTGTTACCTCTCCGATATAAACCTCAATCAACTTGGTCCGGACTGGCTTGATCAACCCGGCCTGACAAAACTATCAATCTCACATTTTTTGCAACTGATTACAGTCTGTCACTGCGAAGCCACCGTGCGTGGCGGACGAGCTCATGCAACGCTTCAGGTTGGTATTCGACAAGGGTCTCGGCTGCTGCACTCGTGCACAGGCGGTTTTGCGTCTCAAACCTGCATCTCAGCCTGCTTTCTAGCCGAACCGCCCAGTATCCTACGCTGCCTCAACACTTGCCGACCAGGAACTCAAACCCCTCGAGGATTTGGAGGTGCTGACACCTGTCACCTACTCATCCTGGGTAGCCCCATCGCTGTCGAAAAAAAGACCAATGGATCGGTTCGCATTTGTGCTTATATTTCTACCAGGACCAACACTGCTCTGGAGGCTAACTGTCATCTACTGGCCGTCCCTGACGACCTGTTCACGATCCTTAACGGTGAAACCTGTTTCGCCAAGGTCGATCTAGATGATGCACACCTGCAGGTCGAAGTCGCCCTACAATCCCGTTGTCTGCTGACGATCAACACACATCGCGGTCTTTACCAGTACACCAGACTGCCATTCAGTGTCAAGACCGCCCTAGCCATTTTTCAGCAGATCATGGATGCCATGCTGTTCGGCCTGCCTGTTCCCGCTGCCTACTTGGACATCATTATTTCCGGGCAAACGCGTAACAACCTTCGGAAACGGATCGCAGCCTTTCTCCAATGAGTTCAAGATTACGGATTCCGGCTTCGAGCAGATAAGTGGCGATTTTTCATATCGTACATCAAATAACTCCGCTTTGTTTTCNCAACTTGCGGTACCACTGCCTAAAGCTGACCAAACGGGACTCTCATGATCTTGACACCTATGCTGGCATCGTAAATCGCGAATGCGAGATGTTCAAGCCACTCTCCCTCGGGAGAATCAATTCAAATGCCTTATCTTTGTCTGCGGTCTTCAGTCACCTACTGCTGCTGACGTGTGTACACGCCTGCTCCATGGGGTCCAACAGGACCACTGAAGGCCATCGACTGCTCAACCCGAAACACGACTCTGCCCTGCTTCAGAATCCTGCTCAGTCTTCCACCTCTTTCAACACATTCATATATCCATGGCAACAGCAACCATTCTTCACCACGGACCGCCCAAGGAACTCTACCTCCAAGAAGTCGCCGCCCTCACCATGCTCGCACTACGGCGCATGGCACTACATGCGTCACTGCCCCTTCAAGCAACACCGCTGCCACCATTGCATAAAGATGGGTCACAAGGACGGACATTTTCAATCACGTGCGCGGGGCAGTCGACGCACAACTAACAAGCGGCCACACGCACCTCACTTCAGACCAAGTACCAAGGTCAACAGCTTACTTTCCTATCTCGAAGTCGATGTCGTCTCACGCAAGAAGTTTGTGTTCGTACTGATCAACAGACACCCAGCTCGTCTCTAGCTTGATACTGCAGCTGATATCACAATCACCTCCAATCGCCTGTGGAAAGCAACTGGCCGCTCGCCAGTCCAGCTGACATCCATTTTCGCCACCAGTGCCTGTTGTGGTACAATGCAATTAACTAGGCAATTGCATTACCGTTTCGGCTTCAAGAACAAGACCATCGATGGAGTCTGTTACCTCTCCGATATAAACCTCAATCAACTTGGTCCGGACTGGCTTGATCAACCCGGCCTGACAAAACTATCAATCTCACATTTTTTGCAACTGATTACAGTCTGTCACTGCGAAGCCACCGTGCGTGGCGGACGAGCTCATGCAACGCTTCAGGTTGGTATTCGACAAGGGTCTCGGCTGCTGCACTCGTGCACAGGCGGTTTTGCGTCTCAAACCTGCATCTCAGCCTGCTTTCTAGCCGAACCGCCCAGTATCCTACGCTGCCTCAACACTTGCCGACCAGGAACTCAAACCCCTCGAGGATTTGGAGGTGCTGACACCTGTCACCTACTCATCCTGGGTAGCCCCATCGCTGTCGAAAAAAAGACCAATGGATCGGTTCGCATTTGTGCTTATATTTCTACCAGGACCAACACTGCTCTGGAGGCTAACTGTCATCTACTGGCCGTCCCTGACGACCTGTTCACGATCCTTAACGGTGAAACCTGTTTCGCCAAGGTCGATCTAGATGATGCACACCTGCAGGTCGAAGTCGCCCTACAATCCCGTTGTCTGCTGACGATCAACACACATCGCGGTCTTTACCAGTACACCAGACTGCCATTCAGTGTCAAGACCGCCCTAGCCATTTTTCAGCAGATCATGGATGCCATGCTGTTCGGCCTGCCTGTTCCCGCTGCCTACTTGGACATCATTATTTCCGGGCAAACGCGTAACAACCTTCGGAAACGGATCGCAGCCTTTCTCCAATGAGTTCAAGATTACGGATTCCGGCTTCGAGCAGATAAGTGGCGATTTTTCATATCGTACATCAAATAACTCCGCTTTGTTTTCAACTCTTCCGTCCGCCGTCCAGATCCTGAGAACTTTGGTGTCATCCAAAACATGCCACTTCCGAATGATGTCTCATCACTCCGCTTGTTCCTGGGTTTCGTCATCCATTACAGTCCTTTACTGTCTTCGATACACGACGTCTGAACTCTCTTAAACCACCTCCTCAGAAGGGACACAGTGGCGCTGGTCCCCTGAATGCGCACAAGCCTTTGAAAAGATCAAGTCTAGGCTGGGATCCGACATCTCGCTGACCCATTTCTATCCCAGACTCCCTATCGTTTTGGCTGCAGACGCCTCCAATTTTGGTCGTGATCTTTCTTGTCTTCCCCGATGGGTCAGAGAAGGCCATCACGCACGCTGCAAGAACACTCACGAATACTGAGAAGAATTACGGCCAAATGGAGAAAGAAACCGTGGCTCTCATCTTTGCTGTGAAGAAGTTCCACAAGAAGTTTTGTAGCTGAAATTTTACCCCTCTGATGGACCACAAGCCACTCGTTTCCATCTTCGGCCCAAAAAGTGTATACTTGTGTATTCTGCTAGCGTGCCGCAGCGCTACCTCACCCTCCCCATCAACTATGACTTCGACATCTGCCATCATCGCACTGAGGATTTTGGTCAAGCTGATGCTCTTTTCGCCCCTTCGGCAACCAGCGTCACACTTAAGAAGACACTGTTGTTGTTACTGTGACATTGAGAACGATATACGCCAAACATTCCAAGATGCCATTTGCGCAACTCCAACTACGGCATCCGATGTCAAATGAGCCTCCGGAGCTGACCGCACCCTTCAACAAGCAATCACGTACGTACATACCCGATGGCCATCAACCCCACCAGCTGGTGAACTCCATCAGTTCTACCTACGATGTGAGTCCCTGTCAGTCGTCGACTTCTGCTTGATGTTCGCTGATCGCGTCGTCATTCTTTCTTCGCTTCGTCAAACTGTTCTCAAATAGTTTCACTCTGGACACTCTGGTGCGGGACATACGGAGGCGCTTGCAAGGAGCTATGTTCATTGGCCTGGAATGGTTAACCAGATCGAAGACCTGGTTAGGCAATGCAGTCTCTGTCACCAAGCTGCTAAGAACCCGCCGCGCGCAAATCCTCAGCCACGGAAGCAACCTAATCAGCCATGGTTACGCCTCCATGTGGATTTCGCAAGACCCGTCGACGGTGTCATATACCTCATTCTAGTGGATGCATACTCTAAGTGGCCTGGGATCGTCCCGCTGACGCACGCCACAACCACAGCCACTATCAACATGGTCTCTCGGAAATGCTTGTATAAGACAATGGATCTCAGTTCACATCCTTTCAGTTCAGGGAGTTCTGCATTCAAAACAACATTCGTCATCTGCATTCATCACCGTACCCCCCACAATCGAACGGCCAAATGGAGCGCTTTGTCGACACATTCAAGAGAGCACGTATGAAGACACGCCGGGAGGGACCGACTGAACAAATTCTGCAAAGGTTCTTGCTCACTTACAGAACCACCCCGAATCCGGCGATTCCTAGTGGACTTTCACCCGCCGAAGCTCTCATGGGTCGTAAGCTGAGGACGACATTCGACGCCATGCAGCCAGAGGAAAAACTCCCTGAAGGTAAGCAGCTGCAGCCCCGACGTGGATTTGCCGTCGGCGATCACGTTTGCGCAATAGATTATCGGCCAGGTCACTCCCACTGCCTAGCAGCGACGGTCAAGCATCGGAGCGGCTCGGTTCTCTACGACGTCAACGTCGGAGGCGACATATGTGTGCGCCACGCTAAAGGACTTCGACTACGTTANCGACGTCAACGTCGGAGGCGACATATGTGTGCGCCACGCTAAAGGACTTCGACTACGTTATTCCACAAACTCTGGGCAAACGAAGGACCAACTATCGCTAGACCCACTTCTTGACACCTTCGAGATCAAGCGCCGAACATATCAAGTTCCCGCGACCGTTCGTTAAGCGACCTCGGTACCGAGCCCGAACAGTGAGCTGACTGCCTTGCAACCAAGACGATGGACGGACTGGAAACGCAAGTCCAATTGTCCTATGCAGCTCGACCCACGACAACGGCGATACCAAAAAGCCTCAACAAAGAAGGTACTGAGAGAATCACTTTTTGGAAGAACAAGCTATATTTCCTGAGGGAAATGGATGCTTCTATTTTGAGAACTCAAATGTCCGCCATTATTCTAGAAAATTCGAGTTTGCGCGCTTGCTTGTGATTGGTCCGTTGAGTATCCTAGGAACATGGCCACCGTGAACCTATAAATACAGCCTTGTGAGCCACTGTTTTGCTTCTGGGATGAGCGGCAAATAAAGCTCGTTTGAAGACCGTCTTCCATCTTTCTTGTTGGGGTTGGGTTTAAGTTGCGAGATTCGGGTCCGAGTACTTGCGTTCTGATTACTCGTGTGGTTTGCAATATCGTTACGTTTCGTTCGTGATCGAGGTACTGCTCGCGGTCTTTTGGTATGTTCTTGCCTCCCTCTCTAAGGATGTCGCAACACCCTAGTAAGTGATAACAGTCTAAGAGGTCACGACAAGAAG
This sequence comes from Paragonimus westermani, assembly GCA_008508345.1. Lineage (NCBI taxonomy): Eukaryota > Metazoa > Platyhelminthes > Trematoda > Plagiorchiida > Troglotrematidae > Paragonimus > Paragonimus westermani. The sequence continues at coordinate 263,076 of QNGE01000313.1, forward strand.
CTCTGTACGCTTCGACTTCGGACCTTCCTAAGACAACAGTTCTTCTCTTATAGTGTTATCAACTGCTGGAACGACCTACCAGTAGAGATTGTTAGCTGCTCTTCTAAAGACCGTCTCAAAATGTTATTGGATTCTCACCTACTTAATATACCGTTGAAATAATGATTTATACTGTTTTGCTAGATTATTATTTTACTCTGTTCTTGGTATTTTCTGTAACCCCCAAGGGTGGTGCTACTGTAGAGTTCAGACGGGCTATGGTCGATCAATTACGAACAACGCAACGAGTAGACGAGAAATATATTGTCGACACGCAAAATCGACGAGAGCGAGCGAGGAGCGAGATGAAACGTCAACACAACAAAACGTCACGCGAGCAGGCACCGGAGCAGAAACGTTCGAGTGCGCGGGTGGTCTGCCGGTAACCATACTCGTTCAAACAAACGTTTAAGAGCATACAAAATGTAGGGGAAGGGAGAGAGTACAAATGCTAACTGTTACTTCAACGCAGTTAGCCATAAACAAATAGTGTCGCTACAGAGCTCCCCCGCTAGAAGACAACCAGAGTGTTGACTTCGATAATGTAGGAGTTTTTCAGTTAACCGGAACCGTTGACTCGAGCATGAATGGTCCAATTTACTCCTGCCACACAGCTCGCGTCCACGTCCGGTGGAAGGGTGAGGGAAACAATTGAAAATGGTTGGGGGTCACTGTTGGGGAGGTTAATGGTTGTGGGCAGAAGGGGAATTGGGAACAGACACGTTGTGGTCGGCCTACTAGGGCCGTAGCCTTGTTCACGTCCATCGCGGGCGATCGTCATCGGAATTCGAGCTTTCTAGCGTCTTCTCGCAATGCACGCCCTCCGTGCCCCATGTAGATGATGGATGGTTAATTTCAGGTATCTAGAATGTACAGTGCTCATAAACTGAAAACGATAACCTCACCGGGTTTTCTGACTCCATGGCGTCCGACAAAATAAGGCTTTCTTTTGCTTTTCCAAAGAAAACGTCTCGCCGACAGTCTGTTGTAGGTTAGGCCATCTAAAATCAACTTGTTAAGGAAGTGACAACAAAAATTAGATACGGCGGACGTCCACGTAATCTGCGAATCGCACTGGCCTCCGCAAATCTCGCCCGCGTCTGCTCTGGGGGCTTGGCCCCGTCGAGGCAGGCGGAGTCGCCACTGAAAGCGAATCTGTACCAACGCTAGGTAATGTACCGACTGAAGATGGCGTTGCTGCTTGCGAACCAGTTTCCTTATCGGGTACCTCTATAAACGCTGGCTTCAGTCTATCGATAGAGATCACCTCGCGTTTACCATTGCGTTCCAGCACGAAAGTCTTAGCATAGCGTGCGAGGACGCGAAACGGTCCGGTATACGGCGGGTGCAAAGGTCGTCTAGGAGTAACCGCACGAACCAAAACATGAGAACAAGTTGACAGACGAGGGTGTACGTACGTTGGCGTCGTCTGTTCTCTCGGTGGATGTGGTCGGAGTCGCCTCATGTGTTGGGCTAGCCGCTCGCCGTAATCTGCGAAGTTGATAGGTCCCGTTGCGCGTGGGGCAACCAACTCGCCGGGTAAACGTAAGGAGCACCCATACACTAACTGGGCGGGGGTGGTATGCAGGTCAGCCTTCAGCGTGTTACGGATACCTAACAAGACTAGTGGCAGAACCTCGTGCCATGAGGGGTTGTTGCTAGCGGATAGTGAACTTTTCAACTGCCGATGAAAACGCTCAACCAACCCGTTGGCTGCCGGGTGGTAAGCTGTTGTGCGAATTCTACTACAGCCTAGTGCGTTGAGGAGTGAAGTGAAGGCTAAGTCAAAATGTGACCCGCGATCGGTAGTCACTACAGCAGGGCAACCAAACTGAGCGACCCAACGTTCTAAGAATGCTCGTGCGACGGTTTCCGACGAGCAATTCGGAATTGGTATAGCCTCTGGCCAACGTGTAAACCTGTCTACGCATGTCAGGATGTAAGTATACCCATCCGAGGGTGGCAGGGGTCCGACCAGGTCGACATGCACGTGATAGAAGCGTTCATCGGGGGCTGCAAAAGTTCCCACTGGGGTACGCGTGTGACGGTGGATCTTAGACCGCTGGCAGTGTATGCACGCTTTCGCCCATGTGCGGACGTCGCGATTGACGTTGCGCCAGACGAAGCGCTGCGTGACCAGTTTGACTGTTGAACGTATGCCAGGGTGAGACATGTTGTGCAACGTATCGAAAATTCGGCGGCGGAAGGCCAATGGAATAACCGGACGAGGAATGCCTTGTGAAGTGTCACAAATAATCAGACCACCGGAGGAATTCATGGGGACTCTTTCTAACTTAAGGGAACTGGACCGGCGGAGTTGTTCTATCTCCGGGTCGTTGTCCTGTGCGGCTGCGATTGCCGTCAGATCGACTGAGCTTTCCGTCGTGCTCAGTGTAGCATTAATGCGCGAGAGAGCATCGGCGACTGGGTTCGCAGTACCTGAAATATGACGAATATTGGTCGTGAACTGAGCGACATAATCCAGATGTCTCGTCTCTCTGGGGGAATACCTGTCCGTTGTCGAGCGTAACGCATACGTTAGAGGCTTATGGTCTGTGAATACGATAAAGTCCCTGCCTTCAAGGACATGTCGAAAATGGCGGATGCCGAGGTATACCGCTAACAGCTCCTTCCCAAAAGCACTATACCGCGACTCAGTAGGTTGTAACCGTTTAGAGAAAAAGGCTAGCGGGCACCAATGGGCACCGAGTTGCTGTTGCAGAACCGCCCCTACAGCCACGTCTGATGCATCCACGCTTAGCGCCAAGGGAGCAGACGGATGGTGATGCGACAGCGATGCTATATTGGCGATGGCCCTTTTTAAATTAATGAAGGCCATTTTTGCGGCCGTTGGGAATAAGAATGAACGTGTCTTACCTCTGAGTAGGTCGGTGAGCGGTTGCATTAGACAGGCACAGTTAGGGATGAAACGACGGTAAAAATTCACTAAACCATCGAAACGGCGAAGTTGCTTGAACGATGTGGGCTCCGGGTAGTCCACTATTGCCTGTACTTTGTCGGGGAGAGGTTCTATCCCGCTCGCGGATATACTATGACCCAGGAAGGCTACGCGGGACGCTCCGAAAGAGCATTTAGCCAGGTGTATGGTAACGCCATGATGCGACAGCCGGGTGAATAATGAACGCAAGTGTACGCAATGTTCCTCCTGCGATGAGCTGGCCACCAAGATATCATCTAAGTACGGATAAACACCGTCCAGCCCGCGACACACGTCGTGAATAAAACGTTGGAAAGTCTGAGCGGCGTTGCCCAGACCAAACGGCATGCGTAAGAATTCGAAAAGCCCGAACGGTGTTATGACTGCTGTCTTTGGGACGTCTTCTGGGGCTACAGGAATCTGATTGTAGGCGCGCACTAGGTCGATTTTTGTGAATATCTGTTTCCCTGACAGGTTTGCCGTCAAGTCCTGAATGTGGGGAATTGGATACCTATCGGGAGTGGTTGCGTTGTTCAACGCTCGATAGTCGCCGCACGGACGCCAGTCGTTGTCAGTCTTTTTAGGCACCATGTGCAATGGCGAAGCCCACGGGCTATTGGACGGACGGATAATGCCGAGTTGGAGCATATGCTCGAATTCGGCTCGGGCAATTTTGAGCTTTTCAGGAGCTAAACGGCGTGGACGACATCGAACTGGCGGCCCTCGTGTGACAATGTGATGCGCAACGTCGGTTGTCACGGCCGGCAGTTCGTTAGCGGGGCGGATCAGTTGAGGGAATTCGGATAAAAGTTTCCCGTAAGGCTCGCAAACTAGAGGATTGGCTAGCATAGGACTGATCACAGCCGCGTGTGATGGCTTACCCTGAACGTTTAGCTTTGTCGAGGTATCGATCAGACGTGATCGACGTGCGTCGACCAGTAAATCGAAATGTCGGAGGAAGTCGATACCAACGATAGGGAAAGGAATATCGGCCACGAGAAAAACCCAGGGAAAATCGCGTCTAAGGCCAAAGTTTAAATTCATCAGTCGACGACCGAAGGTTTTAATGGGCGTACCGTTTGCAGCTCGGAGAGTAGTGCCGGATTCTGAACGCGCATCCATTACTGAATGCGGGATGACACTGACCTCTGCCCCTGTGTCTATTAAGAATTGCATTTTGGAGGTTAAATCTTTCAGAAAGAAAAGGCGACTGCTGTTTGACTGGCCTGTGGCTGTCGTCGCTAGAACACGCCGGCCTGCTAGTTTAAACGCTTTTTACCACGATGGCTACATGGCGATCGACATCGCCTAGCGTTTTCGCCATACGTCTCATGATACCAACAAACACTGCCAGTTTTTAGTCCGGGCGGTGATCGGGCGCGCGTTGGAGGAAGTCTAGACGGTGACCTATTGCGCTGAATGCTGGCGCGAAGATCAGCCAGTTCACGCCGCAACTGAGCTATCTCGGCGTTTGTTTCTGAGGGGTTGTGTTCACGGCATTCCAGTGATTTCCGCAGGCTTGCTATTTCGGCGTCCTTCGTGGCCAACAAATGATCCGCCGGACTGTTCGCGTTAACTATTTGCCCAACTACTGCTGGCTGCCCTGTGCCTCGGAAACGCTCATGTATTGCGTCGGCCGAAACCGCAAGGTCGCCTAACGAACGTGAGGGTAACACGGAAAGTAGCCCCTGCGTGTACTCAGGCAATCTTTGAATCCACAACTCTTGCAAAAATGACTCAGGCAACTGCGATTTACCTGCTACATGTCTCATCTCCCGAAGGAGAACCGACGGCTTCTTGTCCCCCAACTGTAGTCGTTGGAACAGTTGTTCCAAACGCATTTTATCGGATGACTGTGTTTCCTTAAGAATCGTCTGCTTAGCGGACTCATAACGATCGGTCGTCGACCCCAGTAAAATATCACTAATCAGGGTTAGCATATCTCGGGGAAGACGCGGTATAAGCTGCGAGAACTTATCTGAGTCATTTGTTATGCGCCGGTTGCCGAACTCTATTTCCAACACAGCGAACCACAGCTCTGGGTCGAGATCCCCAAAAGCGGGAACAGCTAGTGTGATCAACGACACCGAAGACGAGAATTCGGACTTCACCTCCTTAGTGGCCATAGCGACCGAGCGAATGGAAATGATATAAATATATATATGAACTATATATATACAATTTACGCACCCAAAAAGTGATGAGAGGATGGGAGAAAAAAAATGAACTCAGGTATACACTGAGATATATATATATATCCTAAACGGGCTCACCAATTTGTAGAGTTCAGACGGGCTATGGTCGATCAATTACGAACAACGCAACGAGTAGACGAGAAATATATTGTCGACACGTAAAATCGACGAGAGCGAGCGAGGAGCGAGATGAAACGTCAACACAACAAAACGTCACGCGAGCAGGCACCGGAGCAGAAACGTTCGAGTGCGCGGGTGGTCTGCCGGTAACCATACTCGTTCAAACAAACGTTTAAGAGCATACAAAATGTAGGGGAAGGGAGAGAGTACAAATGCTAACTGTTACTTCAACGCAGTTAGCCATAAACAAATAGTGTCGCTACACTACACGCCGTTTTCAATGACTGCCTTTCAGGTGAACAGAAAACCGCCGAAAATCGAAACGAACAAACTGAGTGGATCCTGATAGATTGGGCCTCCAGCTTTGAACCCGTGTACGAATCGTTGAAATCGCTGAAGCTGTTGAGTTTGTCCCGCGTGCGGCTACCATGGAGGTCTCGGCACTGAACAATTCTACTTACGAGACTCGACTTGAAATTCTCGACCTCCACCTACTTGAAATTCGAAGACTGCGTGGTGATTTCATACTCACACTTCCTCAGAGAACGTCTTGTAGAGCAGTTCTTTATTGTAGCGAATGACGACAGCCGTCGAGGATATAATCGGAAACCCTTCAAGCTTCGTCCTCGGAACTTTCTTAGGCAGCAGTTCTTTTCTTACAGGGTCATTAACTGTCGCAACAACCTTCCGTCTAAGTTCGTCAACAGCGCTTATATGGATCGTTCCAAAGTGTTGCTTGATTCTTATTCATCTAAAATTGCATTATGCGAGTAATCTTACTTTGCTCGTGGTATTCATTGTATTCCCCAAGAGAGGGGCTACACCCTGTGTACAGCGGTCGCCTTTTAGACCAACAGACGCTCGCCGACACTGAGCAGGGAGAGCCGGCTGGATCCGTGAACCTTGGGCCCCTGCCTTGAACTCATGTATCAATCGTTGAACCGCTTAATCATTGAGTCATTGATCGGTTGACCTTGGCGCGTGGTTCGACTTTCTTCCGCGTGGTGTAGTGGTGCGTCCGGTAGATGGTCCTCAGTTGTAGAGTTTTTCTGATTGGTTGGTGACGCCTATTTGAAAACCAAAAGAATGTGACGCATCGTGGCGAATGAAACGGAACTTAATTTTCCTTGACCCTTCAATTTATATGCACTGAACGTCGGCAAAACATTCGTAAAATCGTCGTTCTCCAGAGCTACCGGTGTTCGCATGACGCTCCCACGACCAAAACGGACTGGTTACAAGACACTGCATCAGCAATTCTCTATTTAAAGTTTACGCCATTGCGTTTTCATCACAATATTTTGCTCTCAATTAATTAGTTATGACGATAACTGTTGTATTCCACTGAAATAACTTCGTTTTTTTTCTGATGTGCATTCGAGATCTGGTCCAAAATTTTGAAGATTAATCTTCCTAGAAAGTGTCCACGAAATGTTTCAGCAAGCTCTATGAGGTTCGATATATGGCATTTTGGCTAACGCTTCGGCCTGTGTGCTCATAGGTTATGGTCAACCTCGTCAGTGGGCATCCGCTTAATCGGACTGACCAATAAAAAGTCTACTGCTGATAGTCCACTTCGAACGAATGTGTTCTGTGTAAGTTGTGTGCATGATTTACCGAGCCTCTGACACATGCTGGTCGATTTCGTTGTCCCCCCATATTCCCATTGTGTCCTCATCCTTCAGAGACACGCTGTTCACTACGTTGCACGTTATAGTGTCAATCAGCAATGTTGTTTGCACCATTTTATCCAGACAAAATAGTCTTCATTTAATCGAATTTCATGAGGTGTTTGTATAAAAGGAAGCCAACATAGTGATGTCGGTGCCCAGTTTTCGAATTCACCTTCGAGTCGTAGGGCTGAATCCATGTTCACCCTCCTTTCTATGTTAACTTCTTATTTTAGTTGACTAGGTACGCACATTTGGGTGGTTACCTAGTAAGGCAAGGTTAATGGGTTGTAGAGGCTCTGGATCGGCTTTGGCACTCCTCGGGTAGCCCGCAACAATAGGCGTAGCCTAAGGAGCAGGACGCATAATGGGCAGGCTCCAGTCAATGACCATCAATCGAGAACCATTGCTTCCGCTGAAACGTGGTTATCACCTGGTATGACAGCGAGCCTGTTCTAACAGACCATACACTGTTCAGGTTTGATTAGTTACCTCACTTTCAAGGAGATGGTGTTGTTCTGTGAATCAAGAATAATCTTGATGTCACAAACACCGAGTTGATCGATTTTCCGAAAGGAGCAACACTCTGCCTGGACATTCGCCCCGGTAGACTGCTGATTTTTGTCTAGAGAAGCCCTAGTTCTCATTAATTTAGGGGAACAGAGAGTTGGGGGAGCAGTACCTCAAAGCAAATACAAGAACTCAGTAGGTGTCCGCAACTAATTCCACTACACTGAGTCTGCTGCGTATTGCAAGAAGATTCTCCCCTTCAGTAATAACGGATTTGGTTCCTCCAGCGAGCTAAATGAACGTTGCCACGGTTAGCCCACGATAACCAGGACCGCGTGCAAGCAGAAGGCGAAACGCGCGAGGACGAAGTAGTGTATTGATTCAAACAATAGACAAGTGGTTAATATGTACAATGAACATAACCGGTATGAAGAATGGTACGTAACAAAAGATCGAAATGGTAACAGACTACATTATCTTGTGTTTGTCCGTGGACACACGTCAAATAAACGTTTGAATCTAGAGCGACTTCATTATGCTAGGGGTATATACCTCTGTCAGCATGTATGGGAATTCCTCCTCCTGTTCAGCTACAACAAGAGGCTTTGTAGGTGATCTTTCGGACTTTACTTTTCAATCACCACTGAACCAATTTGTTGACCAGCCAACATGGTTTATGGCCGATCAAACCCTGTCAACCTTGGACCTGATCTTCGCGGAGCCACCGAATTTGTATACGAATCGGTTTGTCAACAGCAGCTGGGCTCGAACAATCATATCACCGTGATTTTCCGATGCAATGTTACCAGGGCTTGATGCGGTAGACAGCCTTGTTTTCCTAGCATTTGGGGAACGGATTTCGGTGTCGCGAAGGCCACCGCAGTTCATCAGCCCTGTCTGATTATAGACGGGAACTCTACCGAAATTGCCTGGCAGAAGCTTCACAACCAGTCTCTATTTCTGCACCTTGCCTACACTCCCAACCGTTGAATGCGTCATCCAAATGTTTCCATGAATCAACCAAGAGGTCGATCCGAAAGGACGAGTGCCTGGAGGATATTTCTCCGCTCCCTTGATTACCACTCTTGAGGTTTACAGAGAAGTTCGAGGTGTTTGCAAGCAGTATCTGAAAGCTGCTGGGTTATATTGTAAAAGTGAGATAACTGATGGTTTCAGTAAAACCGGAAACGTTCCTTCAGATACGTAAAACGTCGTGGAGGGCAGAGTATCTTAATACATTCATTCATGGATCAAGTTGAAAATCCTGCTCTTTTGATTTCAATAAGGCGCGCTTATCGGGGGACCCATATTGTAGGCGACCGTTGGGCCTACAAATCAATACCGGAGTTTATACACCCGAGGTCATTCAAAGTCAAAAGACTGTCTTGGTCAATTCGTGGTGAGTCTGTAATGAATATCGTCAAGCAAATGCAATCAAAATGGGAATAAATCTACATTTAAGGTAAGTCGTTGGAAGCAAATGATCCACGGCCACGTAGCGTCAGGTGATAATAAAATACAGTGGTCCAACTAGCGAACAAAGTGCGTTGCAATTGATAGAAAAATCTTCGATCAGCTGAGGAGAGGAGAAAACAAAATATACACGCCAATCAAAGTTAATGCCCTTGAAGATTGGAGATGACGGAAGGCGGCAAATACGGCTCACTCTTCGTTACCGCACATTAATGAAATCACGTCTTATTTAAGCCTGGATAGGTGCCAAACATCCCCTCGGGTGATTCCATCGGCTGTTCTTATGATAGCATCCCTTACCAGACCATCTTCGCTTTGGTTGACTCCTACCACTCCTACCCTGAGTATATCCGCATCAACCAACAGTACGAAGTCGGCTTTCGAAAGGTTGGGTCTCAATGCTGGTCAACTTCGGATCGTCTTCAATGTGGGTGGATAGAACCGTATCCACCTCTGCCAGAACACATGCATAAGATGTGTGGCTTGTCACCATTTTCGGTTAAAAAATTTCTTACTCACGGCGTCTGAAATCGCGATAAATAAATCGCCTTTAACCGAGAGCAACTTGCTCGGAGTGAGAACATGTTCATCATCGAAGTCATCTGTTTGCCTGATTACAGGTCTACCGTCAAGAATCCTCTCGATTTCCACCAGTGTTGTATGAAGGACTTCTGCAGGAACGAGTTGTTCTTGTAGCGTTATTAGCAGAACCCATTTTATAGATCGAACAATTCTTCTCCATGCGCCCCCGCGATGGCTTGCTTTTGGTGGATTGAAGATCCAGTCACAGCCACGGGTGAGAGAGGCTTTAGTGACTTTATCCCCATTCCATCCTCGAAGTAACACTTTGGTGTTCTTTTCTGGTCCTCTGAAATATGTACCATTGTCGCTATATAGTCCTTGTGGACAGCCTCTCCTGGCAACAAATCGATTAAAGACACAAATGTGAGCCGGTGTCCAGTGAAAGTGCTGATTCAATATGAACTACCCTGATACCAAAGCAGGTGAAGTTGCAACCATATTGCTTTTCTGTCGCAATTTGACAGATAAAGGACCAAAGTAGTCTATCCAACTTGTTGTGAAGGGATTCACATTCGTCTCGATCCTATTCATCGGCTGCAGTGCCATGTCTTGTTGATATGATGACGCAAACCACCTTCGGCACTGGTAACAGTTCCTTAGAATGGTCTTTGTGGCCGTGTTTGCAGATAAAAACCGGAACCCTTCGTGTAAGAGAGAAAGAATGACTAGGACCTGAATGATCGCTATTCTCGTGGTCACAGTGCTCCGCTGGTAATATTACAAGGAGCTTAGTCACAAAGGGCAGGTTGGAATTTTGTAATCTTCTGCTGACACGCAATAGATCGTTCAAAATGAATGGGTGTGGTTTTCGTAGAACCCTGGAAATGCCCAGTAAGCTTGTTTTGTGACATTTGTTGTATGCATTGAGCTTCTCTTGGATGATGAGACCTTCCTTACACAGTAAGCACTCCTTTGGAAACGAATGCTTTTGTACCAGACGGATAATTTCAGTTGACGCACTCTGAAGTTCGCTGGTAGAAAGATAGCCTATCTCCTGCAAATTGTTCTTGGTCTAGCGGTATCACTTGTACCCTAGAAACTATTTAAAAGAGGTGCTGCTGTTTGATTCAAGAGTACCCCTCTTTAAACTTAGGTATGAGGGCGTGCAACTCGTGAAGGTTGTTGTTGACAATGGACAAATTGAGCGTCTTCACAACGCTAGGCTGCCTTAAACTTTGCGGAGGCAAGTGGGACCATTTAACCATCGCGTAATTTCCTGATATTCGTCGGCAAAAATATCGTGCGACACAATAACGGCCGAACCTTGCCTTGCATCGATGCAACAGCATTGCTACGGAATGGATGTGGCATGAATACTCATCAGTCTACCTGCAGAAAACGTCAAGGATCTTTCCGCAACGTTGCGATTGTTGTAGAGTGCAATCATAGAATCGGTCTGAAATTTAGTGGACGGGAATGATAGGCTTAATTCGGACTGTACTTGATTCGATAATTTCATAGCCAAGACTGCCGCAGCCAGATCTAGACGTGACACTCGCCAAACGGAGGGAAACAATACGAGCTTTAATCACGAAACTGTAAAAACACTTGACACGTTGGAAATATATCATACCTAAATCTGCTACTGGCGACTTCTGAGGCATCATTGAAAACGTGCAAATGTATGCCTACCTGTACGTCAACGTCATCGGGTCCGATGTGCCTCGGCACTGACATTCCTTCCAGATGGGGCACAGCACCCAGCCATCGGTTCTACAATTCCAACATCTCATCATACCAGTTCACTTCATGTTCGTGTGAACATTGTAGTAGATTCCACACAAACACGGTGATAGGGCCTATATAGTCGAAGAGAAGAGAAACGGCGACAAACTTCTGGTATCTCATGCACTGACAAAGAATAGAAGTCGGTGGCGCTGTTGTTGCACATCTCTGCATCACTGTAGCGTTACCCTTCATTTTCGTCTCTATCCATGCTTGCCTTGAACTACTCCTTTCTTTCTTTCTCTTGCGGCGTGTTTGCTATTTGTCATTTCTCCTAGAAATATATATATATATGTATGTGCATGTATGTATACATGCGTGATTCTCATATATATATATATATATATATATATATATATATATATATATAGGAGAATCACGCATGTATCGTGGCTGTTTTTATAATGGATCCTAATGTAAATCTGAAGTGGCAATAAATCGCTCACTTTTCAGTGTGCCTCCTTTAAACATTTCAAGTAGGTGTGCATATTTATATGCATATATAACCCTGCAGTTTAGTTGTTGTAATGCATGTGGGATACTGGGAACCGTCTTTTTGCTAGTAGAATCAGTTTCGATCTGATTCCTTGCAGGCCTAAGCTTTTCTGAACATCTTTCGCGGAAAACGAGTGTAGTACTGTTCTTTGGAATCCCAGTGTCGCGGTTATCACGATAACGTTTCGGTAAGAAAGTTGAAAAATTCCCCTTAGTGGTCATTTTGGACAGGCAAAAGTGAGTTCAGTAGTAACAAGTTATGCTGCAGTAGGCGTCAACAAGGACTGGCAATAGCACATTTCAGCGGGCTGCCAGCATCTGAGAGAAAAACGGGAAGTTGAATCCACGACTTCTTCAGTTATTCATCGCGATCCCGAAGACGCTTATAATCCGTAAAATTAGGCGTGCTTTGTGTCATTTCAGGAAAAAAATGAATGAGTGTAATGTTCTTGAATTTTTCGCTGTTCGAATTGATAGTATTCGATAGATTTTTGGTTGAGACACTTACGTAACGTTTCAAAGGCATATCACTGCTTTCTTAGTGTTTCGTTGTATTCACTAGCGCATTTGTAATCTTCTCAGGGCTCGCAAGTGTTGACGAATTGTGTCGTTCGGACTGTAGTGAGACGTAACATACATACAACTCTTGAAAATTTTTATCGTTTAAGGGAAATGTTTGTTTCAACATTTTCATTGTTGCGTAGCCTTTAGCTGCCGTTTCCTTTTGCTAGGGGAAAGACGATTTTACCTCTCAGATCACTGACACTAGATGGCCGTCACTGACAACGAGGAAATTGCAGTGGATTGTCCGTAAAGGTGTGACTATTATGAGCATGGCTTAAGTAAGTGGTCCGCCGTCTGTCGTAGACAGCCGTGTAGGATAGCAGTTTGATGATAACAGTAGCGTTCTCCTGCACAATAATCTAAAGTTAGTTTCTGCAGGGAAATATAGATGGTCAATAGTGTATTCGAGCACCCTCTGCTTAACCGTATGCTTAACAGTATGCTTCCAACCTATTCGTTGAATCCCGTACATTCAAAAGTAGTTCGTGTGTCGTAGCAAGTAGATTGTGCATGTGTATCGTGAATGTAGAAGGCAGGAACAGATAAGCAGCGGCACTCTATTGTAGCAAGGAGTATAAGGGCACAGTTGGAAGTGTAGGCAGCAGCCAATATATATGATTGTGCGGTGGGACGTTACATTGTGCCATGGCAACACAAGCGTACGCAAGCTAGAGGTCACCAGTCCAGCCAGAAAAGTCACACGACCAAATCCAATCAGACGTAGACAAAAGCAAGGGGACGGGCGCACTGGTGTGCGATGACTGGTGAATCGTGCAAACGGGCCCGCCGCACAGACGGGGACACGTGTGCGTGCGGGCAGTCTACAAGGCGCACCGGTACTCTGATTGAAAGCACAGTTGTTTTGCACGTTTAAGTTATTTTGTTCGTTTGTTCTTAACAAGTTTCAAGCCGGTGCTTGGCGACTTCTTTTTTTATCCTGTTTGTGATTTCCATGTTATCGCCATCAGTGTATGGAAAGACAGTCTTACAGAAAGTCCCATGGACGATTTTGGTCTTAATCTTGATGAACTGGAATCATCATTTGTTCCAAAGAAGAGCAATGCACCGTGGAAATCGTGGTACTCCCTGTATTCTTGTTGAATAACACCAGTTAAGCACTTCCATAGCTGGAAAGCGGCTTTATACCGAACTTGAAGAAAAATATGTGCACCCGGATACGTCGAAACGTTCTCGTAACGTGTTTAAATTTCAGACCACCACTCTGAGTTCTGGTGCTGGTTGCTTACATGAGGTTTGTTGTGCTTGTGACCAATTATTTTTTTCAGGTTGTTTATCCTGTAGGAGAAACATTAAGGCCGTTAACGCCCATCGAGGTGCCAGCAAGAAATTACCCTTTTACGCTGGACTCATTTCAAAAGCAAGCAATCCTCTGCGTTGACAATGGACAGTCTGTCCTTGTTTCCGCGCACACATCAGCCGGAAAGACGGTGGTTGCCGAGTGAGTTACATAGGCCTCCTTTTTAATTCAGTGCAATTAAATTTCAGGTATGCCGTCGCTCGAAGTTTGAAACACAAACAGCGCGTGATTTACACGACCCCAATAAAAGCACTTAGTAATCAAAAATTCCGAGAATTCACTGAGGAATTCAAAGATGTGGGGCTCATGACTGGGGATATTACCATCAATCCGGAAGCAACTGTTTTAATCATGACAACTGAAATCTTGCTGTCCATGTTGTATCGGTAGGTTAAATGGCGTTGTCGAGCATCTGAAGTGGTTACATTTGTGTATTTTACCTCACTTCAAAGCATATTTGCTCTCTAGGGTTTCAGATAACCTTAACGTAAAGCTCAAGTGAATGAATGGACGAGCAGAACGAATATTTAAAAGAGACCTTCGTAACGGAGGTATGAGAAGTATAAGGACGTGGCAGTTGCTGATTTTTGCTCTTTCGCAGAGGGATCCCTGCACCTCTATAGTAAATTTGGCAAAAATCAAGTCGAATTCCATCCTAGCCACAGTTATACTGTTGACTTTCTTAAGCTGGAACAAAGCCATTTCTGTTGTGGGCAGATTCTTATGCTTTCGAACATTCAGTGCCAATTTGATCTCTCCGGGACTCTGCCTCCTAAAGACGTTCATGAGAAGTCCACCAACATCCTCAGCGCCAAACATCGGGTTTAATAAGAGCATATGGCGAATTGTGCTCCCTTTTTCCTCGTTAGTGATGTTCAGTAGAGCTGATCGACGTCCTTCTTAATGAATTCCTTTGTTGACGGCATTCCGAGGAACTTTGGTTCATTGTTCATTCACAGTGGTCATGAGCCTGGACGGAAGGCACTGTGGCTGGGGCTGCCACTCACCTCGACAAAGACGTGGAGAAACCTCTAGGAGGAATTTATTGGAAATGAATGTAGATCGATTAACCGGGATTAAGTGGAGGAACTAGAAATAGTATGAATTCTGGTACGCCATAGACTGCGACACTGCCATCTTGAATAATGTTTCTTACTAGCGATTTGACTCTAATGAGTAACCCAGCCGAGTAGGTGGTACCTACCCACTTTGCTCAGTGGAGTAGTCAGGGTCCTTCTATTTCGCATCTCCGTTGTTGGTTGACCACCACTCGGTTTTATCCAACTGTTTTTGGTTTCACTATGCAATGCCCGGTACGGTAAACACGAAAACGGCATAGGGGGTACGTGACCAAACCATCTCATGTCATTCGACGTTTTTAATTGGCCAACTGATTGTGCGTTCGGAGCTCTCCGGAATATGCATAGTCAACGGCTGCATTACTTACTCTGTCATCCCTTTTGCTGTGTGCTACTTTACAGAGACAATTATAGCCGACGGGCGCACAGATATGAGAGTTCTTCCGATTGGCGAACGAGTAGGTTTGAGTATGCCTATAATATTGCACTACTTAGGTTGAACTTTCCAATAGATCTTGGTAGACTACAGCAACTTGGTAGTCCGAATAAACTGGCTAAACTTAACACGACTTTCCCAATTCCACTCTTGAAAAAGAGGATGCGCCAGCTAAAACAAATGCCATAAACGCCTGAAAAATATACTGTAGCAACCATAGAATGAAAGTTTTTGACAGCGCTGTGATTTTCGGTCTTGAGATAAGTGAAACGATAAACCTTGCTCCCGAACACTAACGCACATACGTTCGCTGTCCGCTTTCAAGACAGATTACAAGGCCTCTAAACAAAGTGACTTTGTTTCGATATAAAACGTGAGTAGTATGGTGGAAAATACAGGGTACACTGTGCCCTAAACAGACTCAGGAGGTACACGGGCAGCCCCCGGAAATCGTTCTCAGTGTCACCAAGTGACACTGGTTGTGACGAAACGTCAAGTGTCATCTCTGGATCCTTGTGAGATTCCCTGTCCGTTTCGATTGGCTACGATCGTTTTCCTTGAACAAGAGCCGTTTTCTTTTATAGAAAAAAGGGTCCCCCTGATCCAATAGTTTCATCAATCCGTGTGTTTGCCTTCTTTCCTAATCAGCAAAGACGTTGAGAGGTTTTTCTGATGGCTTATCAGGTACACCGTGTCAATTGGTTTTTGCAAATGTACTCTTGCTAATTAATGGTCTGTTGGAAGGCATCAGGAAGAGGACTCATTGTTCTGGGGTGCATTTTTCCCTGTCATACTGTCGACTCGTGCTCTGCGCCCAAGGAGCGGAATGCAGTAACCGGAAACTTGAATGCAAAAATAGGCAGTTCTGTTCAGGGGTCTAAAGAATTTTTGGAAATACGACCTGGGTATGGGCCTTAGACTCAGACTTGAGCTGTTAGGCGGCCGGTGCCATATAGAGCCAATGCTGTTACGGGAAGTCGTGGCTGCAATTATTGGAAGTTTACTTCTAGGGCGTCCAAACTTTGGTAAACATTCAGAGTCTTTAACCAAAATGTTCATTGTTAAGCAACGGAATAGTCGGCAGATGAACTTAACCAGTACCATTCTATGAAGATCAGCTTTAGTCTAACGTTCAATCTGAGGAATCACGAAGTAGTGGTTCGTCATCTTCCGATGAACTTGAGGATTTTGACCCGGCTGCGAAGCCCTACTCGTGGGGTTATCGATTAAGTATAACAACGAGTAACTGCCTTTTGGATTGAGCCCATCGGGCAACCTGAGTGTTACTGACAAGCAAAAATGGCTAATCGTCCAAGTACGGTAGTTCGATCTTGCTGAACATGAGTTCAGTGAGTCAGTGGCGAACACGGTTGCCCCATGAAGGCATGACCGGAATTCAAACCCTGGCAAGGGCACACTGTCGGTGTTCTCTGCCAAGAGCAAAAGGGACCGGCCGGAATCTCCATCTGAATGCGATAGCTGCGATCAAATATGACTGCCGTTGGGCTGTAAATTAACCAACTCGTTGACTGCTCATCGATGCCTCGAGATGTTACAGGTGCAAACATCTCAAGGTTTGGGGACCAAAAACTCCACCGGATTTCTAAGTCCGCTGAGGTGCTCGTTTAAAAGTTCACTTCTCCATAGTGCAGTCAGACTTGTTGATACTAGGACTTGCTCATCATAAATCGAACTTGCCGAGCATCTGGCGATAGTTTTACATTTGCTGATGAGAAGTCAGATCGTGTTATCAAGGCCTTGTGCGACTTCTCATAGAAGCTTAGGTGTTTTCTGTAGCCTTCCGAAGTGCTCGCCAGTTTTTTTTGTCACGCTGACGTCTGTAAATATGCCCTACACTGTGGGATTAAAAACTCTCAGGAAGCTGCGATTCTAGAGGAATGGCCGAGCTCCGTCACCGTTCAGCTAGTGCACAGAACTGTTCTTTGACTGTTGCTTTGTCTACGGTTCGAAGTTATGTTTATAAAACTAAGGCTTGTTTTGTTATTCCCACTACCCCTACTGCAACTAATGTTTCTATTTAAACAGTTTAAGGTGAAAACTTTGGATCGGTTTGGTGTTTTTTGATCATTTAACAAGTTTGATGGGAACTGTAGGGATAAATGCGTTCGATCTTAACGTCATATTCACCATTAGGCCACAATCACTCTATAATCGTCTATCACCTTTCGACTGTTTAATTCATAGAGTAGGGCGGAGCATAAATACAACTGCTTACGGTTGAAATTCAGAGACCGTTTTAGCTGAAAGTATGTCCATCTTATGTACAGTAGTCAGTTCACACGTCCATAAGACCTTAGTGCCTTGTACGCACGTCAGTGAATGTAAGTTGGCACATAAAAGTTGGTGAACCCAATGCTCAGCAGTGACTATCCTAAACGCTATTTACAAGGCGATTCCAGAGATTCTTTCACCGGCGCAACACAACAGCATAGCTGCTATTCCTCACGAAGGAGAGACTAGAGAAGCTGTTTGTTGGGTATGGAATAAAGTGGAAATGACAAACTTTTCGCCAAAAAAGAAAAATCACTGTGTTCATGTCAGCATATCTGAAAGACCCGTTATTAGTAGAGTGCTTTCATAACAGAATGTAAAAATAAGGTACACAGACTATTCATAGGTTCACATTGAGTAGACTGCACGATAACTAACTTCTTACGTAAATGCTTTTCGAAGGCAACTTGTGAAATCTCTTTGAAATGATTGTGAACTTCAGACCATTGTTTTGAATTCCACAGCTACCGGCCACGCGTTAGATATACATTATTCTCGAAAATGTTCAGGTAGCTAAATAAAGATTTGGCACTACACAGGAACGTTTCATATGTAGGCCATTAAAGTCACGAAGGACAGATGTGCCGTGAATAGAGACCATGACTCCGATCTCTCAAACATATGCCAGGGGGTCAATCTAACTAACAGGTGCATCAGTAGCTGAATAGATTCAACATTGAGAAAACCGAATGCCCTATGTGATGTGCCCAAGATTTTAGTACTTCCTACTCTGTTTAGATTAATGGACTCTGAAACCGACCTATATAATTCGTTGCATTGAGTCCATTTCTGTTCCCGCGTGCCCCACTCTGTAGTTATCAACACCTTGGATGTCTTAGTGCTTCCCGCGTATCTTCTTTCGATCTGTTGCTCCCAGAATAATGCATGGATTCCCGTTTTGTTTGCCCTAAATTCCACCAAATTTGTAACTGATTCACCCAACCTGAAAAATTATCTGAGTCAAAAATGTAACGCCACTAGTAGGCACTAGTGTCAATAGCTCACGTTCTGAACATTTGACTTTTGCTTTTTTATATTTCAGCGGCTCTGAAGTAACTCGCGAGGTTGGTTGGGTTATATTTGATGAGATTCACTACCTACGTGATAAAGAACGTGGTGTCGTGTGGGAAGAGACTATAATCCTCTTGCCTGACAGTGTCGGACTGGTGTTCCTCAGTGCTACGATCCCGAATGCGCGCCAGTTTGCCGAATGGATTGTGTACTTACACAAAAATCCGTGTCACGTAGTCTACACGGACTACCGACCCGTTCCATTGCAACACTATGTGTTCCCTTGTGGCGGAGATGGCATTCATTTAGTCGTGAATCAAAAGGTTCGTCTCACTGAGTTTCATCGAGCGGTACTCACTCTTTTGCGGTTTAACTAACTGCGTTTCGCCTGTAAGATCTACTGTTTCGCGCACAATCTCATTTCAGTCGTGAGGCGGAAATCCTTTGGTTACCACATCTATCCATTTAACTTATTGCTAATGACGTTGTGTTCAAAACCTTTTGGCATGAGCGATGAATTTATAACGAAATCTGCCACTTACTGAAAATATCACCGTGAACAAAAGCACTTACTTAATGGTTGCTTTAGTCACCGCCTAATTGGTGTTCGTCCGGATGTGAAGTTGTTCAGTTTTCAAACATCCGTCCATGGTTTTCCACATGCAAAAGTATGGCGATTTTGTCTGTATCGTCCTAATCAGAGGAGCAATCCTAAAAGCACTCACGCAGTTTGCGTACTACTCACTGACGGTATGGATAGTCTATCTTGACGGCATTCACTAGCAATTTTACGGTTACTGGTTCGATCTTCGATTCGATCAGCTACTCTCGTTGTCTAGGTGTAGGCAGACAGACAGTGTTATCCTGTCCCCACGTATAACAGACTGTCGCATGATATCCTATACCATCTAGTTAAAAACCTGAAAACCTCACTATTTTCATCCTGTTTCTTACTTGTACCACTTCATTGTTTTAGGAAGTATCGCTCTACCTGTAACATCTGTCGTGCAATGTAGCTTCTATGTTGTTGTACTGACAATAAGTCGGAAACTGTTTGGAATTGATAGGGAAGTATTAACAAAAGAACTGGCAACCTAGTCAGTTTTCATTTAAATGCCTCTCCAGGTTGAATATTCCGGTTACACCACCAGTATCATTTTCAGGCAAGGGTAAATGCACATGATGAAGTACTTGTGGTCATGCAAATTTTTGAAGTTGCTCAAGGTTCTTACCGATGGTTGTGTGATTCTTACTTGACTTTGTCACTGACAGTCCAGACCAGATGTGTCATGAAACCTCGGTAACAACGCTTTTTCATTGCTGAATGAACCACATGGGCGAAAATCAGAATAAACATTTGAAACATTGGGTCCCTTCTGCATAGACTAGTCGGAAGCACATTTACCAGTCGTAAAAATGCGATTAGCTTAGAAACGAACACAGCTGGTCTTACGTGGAATGACGGTAAGTACACGGCGATTTGGGTTATGAATGGTACTCAGTGCTAATCACAAGTAAGGATCACCAGCCAGCTGTCATTATGCGCGTAGAGGCAGACGCTGACGGCTGATAAGTACGGCTTCGGTGTATTTGAGGATTTGCAAATTGTGAACATACAGCTGGTCCGTAAACTCTGCTGCAATACTAACGTTACGATCTATGGTCAGTAAATGCCTTGGGATGGGTGAAGCGGCGTTTTGTCCTTGCTGAGAGTCTAAGATACGTCGCCCTTTTCTAGGTTGTAACTTCAATCCGCGTTAATGCTAAAAATGTCCATTCGTTTGTAACCTGGGACGTATGGAACATCTATTTACTCACACTATAGTTGGCATCGTTCGTTGTGTGGAAATTACACAAAAGGTGAACCAGTCGTTGTTACGTTCATTCTGTTGCGTTTACAATGTTGGCTTGTGCACATTCATCGTTCAGCTTTCTGTGTGGATATTTAGTCGGTACCATCACTTCGGCATCCCAGTGTTTTTCCTGTCAGCTCTGCACCTCCCTTTTTGCAACATTGAATCAAAAAGGGTATTCGCGATTAGAGTGCATTTAAACCACACCCAAACAGCGTTGTTGGTGGTTGAACTTATGATGACCATTTACGGCCATTCTCAAAATGTGCTGTTATTCACGGACTCATGGGAGATGACTTCTTCAGGACGATTTGAGTTGTGGCTGTGCCCTCCGTTGACATACTTTTCGGGAAGTTGTCTGTAGCTTACTCGTCATCGTACTGTTTTACCAAAGCTGCTCAAGCAGAAAGTGTCAGTTTCCCAACTTGTCTGCTACCAAGTTGGAAGACGAAATTAATGAAATTATCAATGAGGAACCCATATTCTGCCCACTCATATTTTGATGCATTAATCTCTGCGTACTTCTGTAAACTGCAGTCTGCTTACTGGTCGATTCATACTGTCTGAGAGCAGCATTGGTGCTGCAAAGAACTGTTTACTCCACTTCTAAAAGTGACTTGTTCTTGTTGGGCAACCTGGAATAATGTTCTCGTTGAGTACGTTTCTGTTTCGCCTGGTTATGTTGAATGCCCGGAGGGTGGTGCTAATAAACCTGTCCGGCTTAATGGTTGTTGTTGGGTCCTAAATCTGCTATTCAATAAATGATGCTATTATCGGTGTTCGTTTGTGTTGGAAATCTTGATTGCGATGGTTTGTAATTGGCGCGAATATGCCTCTTGGGTTTTCATCTTACCCAGATATCAAGAGGCGACGTTTACTTTCCTCCAACTCCCGTTGCATAACGCACTAGAGCCATCTCTACTATTAACGGCTTACCATAATTAGCCCGTTTACGTCGTTGTATTAAATTTTTCTCTATTCTCAGCGCGAGTTTATTGAGTCGAATTTCAACGCCGCTCTGCTAGCCTTGCAGAAGGCTGCTGGTGACGCTGCAAGCGATACACGAATGCGTGGTCGAAAAGGAGGCAGCACACGTTAGTCAGCTTTTCTTTTACGTTTGTTACGTATTTTTCTTACTAAATCTTGCTAGATCATCTGTATTTTCCACGCTGTCATGAGATCGAGTTAGGTCGCCGGTAATAACGCTGCCCATGAATCATAGTATACATTACACAGTGCAATCATTACCAACATTGTTCCTGTTGACCTAAGTGGCCTAACACATATCTTTTCCTTGTCTGTAGGGAACGGTATGTCTGAGTAGTTTCCGCGAGTTATGTTTACGGCATACTATTGTCCGTTTTCGTTCACAGGTGCCCAGCCCTATTGTGCCAAGTTGGTCAAACTGGTGATGGAACAAAACCTTGAGCCGCTCATCGTTTTCTCATTCAGCAAAATGGATTGCGAATACTATGCAACTCAGATGAACAAAATGGACTTCAACACCGGTGCGAGGCGAGAGTTTTATTGTCAATTGACACCTGCAACTTTTAATGACTTTTGTTTCAGCTATGATTTTTTTCCCGTCACTGAATTGTTCCACGCTTTAAGAATCTTTCAGTGAGTACGAACATACATCACGTCCGTCGTTCATGAAAGCTTAGGATTACCAAGAGCGATTGCCTACGGACAATACTAACATGACTGATGAAATCAGCGAAGGTGTAGAGAGATCAAGTGCAAGGGTTATTACACAATGTAGCTCATTGTTATAAAGTCTGTCTCCTAATCGCATGGTTCCGGGTTCAAATACCGGTTCGCTTGACTGACCCTGTTTGATTTCATGTAATTCGATAGTATCCAGCTCACGCGTGATCTTTTATGCCCCTTTGTAATAGACATTGTTTTGTGGAACTGTTGAGGTTGCGTCACTATTTTACTACAGAATGGTTTGCAAATTACGATATTTTAACAGTTAATGATCGACCAGTTTAGATAATTTAGTTGTTGAATTCCAATAGATCATGCCATCCAGATCTCGGCACATCATACATATTGTACGGATAAAGTGGTCCAACCTACAAAAACGAATAAGGACGTCTGATTACCATGTACTTACTTAGTTCTTGCATCACTGTTTTGAACGATGGAGACTTCTGAAAATGTGCCCGATGTGGCTGAATGCTAACTACACCGTTTACCGTTCATACGACCCTGGGACCGAGCCCGGATTGCTTCTGCTGTTACTGTTTACGCTTGGGCATCCGTAAAGTATTTGACGAACGTACGGTATAGTGTAAAGGTAAAAAGCTTCATTCTCTCAGCTTTTCGAAATTCACGTGACAGATTTATGGTCGTGTGGTAACGAATTACGCGCCTATTGCGTTGTCTGTAAGCACTTGTTCCAAGTGACCACCGACGAATTTGTGGACAGTTGTTTCGACCCGGCTGTGTTGTGTGCCTAAATCGAATTTGACTCGACTTGAACTGCCTATTTTCGTTCAGTTTTGTTAGTGAAACGCATAAATTGGTGACATTTGGATGTGTACTTAATTGGGGAAAGCAATGGATGGTGTGTCCCTCTTTGTTGTTGAATGTTCGTTCATCGGTGGGTTATACGTCGTTTTCATTTGAATGTTTTATCACAGAATCTAACTAGCTATTAATAGTTACCGCAATCTGTTTACCCATTTGGTGGTTCGGTCCCCAGTCGTTACTTAATACCTTCGATCGCGGTGGTTTGATGTTCTATCCCGTACAGTCAACCACCGTCTGAACATACAGCTTGTTCTGTACAGTGCGGTTGTCAATTAAAAGACCTCGTGGCGGCCAGATGGGCAATGGCAGTAAATTCGTTGATGGTCCTGCAGAGCGAGGTTGTTGAGGGCTTCCTGTCAGATGAGGGAGTTAGCTACCACTCACTGCTGAGTGGGAACGCTCTCCAACATGGCCGTATGCCACAATCACCGATGAGTCCGGATCTGCGGGTTTATTGACTTATTTATAAATCTTCGCTTTTTTGGTTCCTCATCGCATATCTGTGCTTGAGGATGGTGGGTGGAAGTGTTGGTGAGTGTGTGAACCGCCACTCGTGCCTGCCGTGAGACGTGCATTCGTCGGTGTCAAGTGGTTCACGATTGTTTGAGTTCAGGGTGATTGTGGAATAGTTCGCCAAGGGAGGGTTTGGATGAACTGTTTTTGGGCACACAGATAGGGAGAGAGTAGAGTCTGATAGCAATAGCCTCGGTCGTCGATAACGTTCGCAACCTGTTCGCTCAGGAGTTGGCTTGACGAACCTTGTAGATAACCCGGAAGGCTTCATCCGACTCAATTTGCTCGTCAGTGTCAATCACGTGAGGACCGATTGCACTGGAAAAGGGCTTTAAATGAACCGTTGCCAAGTCATTTCATCAGGTAAATCCTTGGTTAAGCCATAACGAGTTAAAAACCAGAGTTATCGGTTTCGCAACGTTTCGACCCTCTCGGAGAGCCTTTATCAAGTGATTTAAATCGAAAAATTCACAGTGTACAAGCTTCAAATGAGGTAGTCATCACCTCGCACGTGTATGCGTTCAACACGCGGTGTGTGGACAATCTACCAATAGAATGCATGGGTTCACGGTTCATCTGAGGTCACACGTGACGAGCCCAGACGCAAACAAGGCTGGATAGTCAGTGCATGCTGTGTGTGCATGTACACGATCAATCTACATGCGTGTGGACTGTTGGGATGGGGGTGGGTGTAGATTGATCGTGTACATGCACACACAGCATGCACTGACTATCCAGCCTTGTTTGCGTCTGGGCACGTCACGTGTGACCTCAGATGAACCGTGAACCCATGCATTCTATTGGTAGATTGTCCACACACCGCGTGTTGAACGCATACACGTGCGAGGTGATGACTACCTCATTTGAAGCTTGTACACTGTGAATTTTCCGATTTAAATCGCTTGATAAAGGCTCTCCGAGAGAGTCGAAACGTTGCGAAACCGATAACTCTTTGGTTTTTAACTCGTTGTGGCTTAACCAAGGATTTACTTGATAATGAACGTCAGCACAACGCACAATATATTTTCGCATATCCGCTCTGTGTACTAAATCATTTCAGCAGGTGTTCAAGAACTGATGGACTAATTCAAAGGTCATTTCACATAAAAAAAACACGGTCTAACCAGTGCACATATTTCTTCGGCTTTGTTCCGTTGAAGTATACGCGGAGTTTGGTTTGTTGCTTAGCAAACATAACCCAAAGGATATGCACGCCAGGTACCTTATCGGAGGAAGTTCAGCACGTTCGAGATGTACTACGTCCAAGTGGATAACCCCAGCGATTCCTGGACCGAAACGTGCAATCAAAAGTGATGCTTGAAATTGTTCAGACGGTGGGTGAAAAACCCGTTTTTATCACTCTACCATACAAGGACGAAGTTTCCAGTGATGAAGTTGGTGATGCCTATCCTGCAGCACAGGTCATATTGCGCAGCATCTGCTCGGTACTGGTGTCACACCTCAAAGATAGCTCGCCTAGGTTTTCTGCGTCCTAACCTGTTGTTGTCAAGCAGAGTACGTTGGGAGACCCACAAAGCGGTTATCGGAAAGGGTTCGTGAACACCTGCCGAAATGACTTTGCAACGGTTCATTTAAAGCCCTTTTCCAGTGCAATCGGTCCTCACGTGATTGACACTGACGAGCAAATTGAGTCGGATGAAGCCTTCCGGGTTATCTACAAGGTTCGTCAAGCCAACTCCTGAGCGAACAGGTTGCGAACGTTATCGACGACCGAGGCTATTGCTATCAGACTCTACTCTCTCCCTATCTGTGTGCCCAAAAACAGTTCATCCAAACCCTCCCTTGGCGAACTATTCCACAATCACCCTGAACTCAAACAATCGTGAACCACTTGACACCGACGAATGCACGTCTCACGGCAGGCACGAGTGGCGGTTCACACACTCACCAACACTTCCACCCACCACCCTTGCAATAGAGTGTGATCCGCCCATTGTCTATGATTTTATTGATCCATTTGACTTGCTCCGATTCATCATAGCTGCACTTATTTGCCACCACTTAACTGCCTCGTGAACTGTTATCAGAACGAACATCTGTCCGAACCATAGTAGCCGCATATACGACACAAAGCTGAAAATAATGCTGACATCTGCTTAGGAAACCATTTCATGCATTTTATCAGCAGCCTTCTCTGGGTGTACGTAAAAGTGCTTACTGCTTTCTCCTCCTGATGTAACTGATTTCGTGCGCTCACTCATCTAACGTAATCGCAGTTTTATTCCGAACACTGGCAGGCGGTACAGCACCGATGTCCTAATGCTATATGCACTATGTTAGCACGCTTATTGGACTGTCAGTTGTATGTGTATACCAGTCTACTTTTTATTTGCTGGCGCAGACACTGAGAAGGCGGCGGTCGACTTGGTTTTCAACAATGCCATTGATAGCCTATCGGCTGAAGACAAACGACTACCTCAAGTGCAGATCCTCCTGCCCGTCCTTCGTCGGGGTGTCGGTATACATCACGGAGGGCTACTCCCTATCCTAAAAGAGATCGTTGAAATTCTGTTTGGCGAGGGGCTAATCAAGGTAAGCAGTTAAGTGCGGAATTTCGAAATTTTTTCACTCCGCGCGGTAGTTGCTGTTCAGTCACTTTGGTCTTGCCATTGATCAACTCTTGCCCCCGTTGTTTCCTATCTAGGTTCTCTATGCAACTGAAACATTTGCTATGGGTTTGAACATGCCTGCACGAACTGTTCTGTTCACTGCAACACGTAAGTTTGACGGGCACAATTTCCGTCTTATCTCGTCTGGTGAGTATATCCAAATGTCCGGTCGCGCAGGGCGTCGGGGCAAGGATGACCGCGGTACAGTCATCCTCATGCTGGACGACCGCATATCGTCCACCGAGGCCAGACAATTGTTGATGGGAGAACCTGATCGTTTGGATTCATCTTTCTACCTAACGAACAACATGGTGCTCAACTTGCTGCGTGTGGAAGATATAAATCCTGAATTGTTGTTAGAGAAGAGCTTTTTCCAGTTTCAGCATCGATCGCAGCTGCCATCACTAGATAAACGTGAGTTCCGGTTCAAGTGCACAGTCTGTTGTTGTTTTCAATTCGAATGAACTGACACTTACATTACCGTATTACTTCTGTCGCGAGGTGTGAAAGCAGACTAAACGACTGATTTTGCGAAAACCATCGCTGTAGCCACCACTAGCTAGTAATTTCTGCAAAAGTCTATGGAAAATCTGTCTGTCATATCCACAGGTAATATTCGTCCCAGCTTATTTTACGTAATGTGCATCTGAATTAGTAACTGGCTTCAAGCTTTCCTGTTGCATTCTTTCTGATACTGTCCCTTATCCAAACTTACAAAGACTTGGGTTCGCAGAGTTCCAACTGATTATCTTAATCTTAAGAAAGGGAGATTCTTTCTTTTATGTTCCTTAGTTCGCACGCTTTTGTGGTCAAATCATTTTTCGCTTCCAGTAGGTAGTCGATGTAGGCGATTAAGTAGAACTGTCTTCCTAATTAATCATATACCTCTACGGCGTACCATCGCATGTAACGGTAATGTAACGATAGATCGATCCATCGGCCTCTATACTTTTTAAGCTTTCAGCTCGACGCGTTTGGCGAACTTCGTTGAAAAATGTCAAAGGTGGTTTTGGACGTGTGTGCGCATAGCTCCTTCGTCAGTCCTCATCTAAGTTTAAAGGTTGATGGTTGTCATGACTGTTACTGTTCGTGAACAGCGTCCACGGCTATTCTGCTCTGTCTATTTATTGGAGTGGGCACGTGATGAGTGCTGGAATATGTATTTCTTCATTTATCGCCATAGCCTGATTGGTACCTGTTAACCTGAGATACTTGTGACGAAGGCGATGTGTGATATACAATTGCCGTACTGATTTAAGATATTGAAACCTGGCTGCTTTGCAACTGTGATGTTTATAGGTTATTTGTTTCGGATAATAGTTTGCCAGTATTGACTGTAGGTGCTGACAGCACCATGTGGGCAGCAACAGAATACGGCTAAGTGGTTCTACGTCATCACTAAAGCTGGCTTGGACGCATTTTGCGTGTGAGCCCAACGATTACCAAATCGCGCCTTGTTTGCGGTCTGTTGATATGGCTGAAACATTCAGCACGGTGGGCAACTCGACTTGGCTTTGGTGTATGAAGAAAACGGTGTTGTTCGCTCAGTTTTGTTAACTAGCCACACTGAATGACAGATGTAAGCAACAAAAGTTTATAACACAGAGTCCCCCTCGATAAGTTCGGGCGTCTCACCATTAGTGGGAATGTTCCAAACGATCCAAACTATTTCACAGTCTGGAATGTAAAAAAGAGAATCATGAGCAATGGTCAACAGCTGCATCATTTTCTGTTTTTCCATCCACGTTACTCGTCTGATTGTGACCTGCTACAGTTGACGGTTGTTTTGCTGATGTGGCACTTTTCTTCTGGATGTAGTCTATCATATGAATCCTTTGATTGGTGTTGACTGAATGTGAGCACGTCAGAAGTTTAACAGCTGATCGTAGAAGTTGCACCCTTTCTGTTTACCGGAAAATTTATATTTCGCCATCAACTTCGTTCTCGTTTGACCTTATCCAATGTAGAACACCAGAATCTAAATGTTTCCGTACCTTCTTAAAATGAAAGAAAACTTCCTATGTGATCTGCCAACCCTCGGTTGATCTTGATGAGCACAGTCCTCCAGGCGACGATCACAAAGATTCGCGGTTGTCGCGCTGCGGTTGGTATTTGATAGTCACTTTCGAACCGATTTTACGCAGTTTGATGACGCATCAGCTATCCTACTCACCTCATCACGTTAACCATTCCAGGTCGAGCCAGTGATTTCATCCATGAGCTGCTGCTGAAACTACGAAGGTTGCGGGTCCACATCCCATTCAATATTCACACAATTACTGATGATTAGTAGGGGATTCTGGTTTTCATATGAAGAAAAATGAAAAGTATATCAAACCACCGCACACAGTGACTTGCAACATGAATGTCAGTGATTTCTATTCTCCGCCACATCAGACGGCGCCTCTAATCTAGTGTCCATCATCCTTTGGACCTCAGCTAAGAAACTGTAAACGAGCTTCGCTGACAGTGTCTTCGTCCTCATGTCTCGGACCCAAGTCCTACTTTGGCCATCGGGCTGTCGCTTCCAGCCTAACCCAACGATTAATGTGTCCCAGCCAGCGAAGCCTATGAAGCCGGACTTGACGGCTTCTGTCTGTCTTGAAAACACTGTCAAACCTTGTCGTTGTGGATATTTTATTCCCACCACACGTCGCTGCTGCTTCGAACACATCGGATACTGAACATTCCGCGTGCGGATGAGTCAAGTTTCGTAGCCGTTACCTGACTGTGGGCAATAAAAACCACTTGCACTTAACCAAAACTCTTTACCTAGTAAATGCTTGACGAGCAACGCTATTGATGAGGTTGGTTTTCATTGTAAACAGATATAGGAGATATCCAGTCGTGTAGAAGCAGATTGCCAACCAGGTGAGTTGTGTTAGTAGTATGCATACCGCCACTCACCCGCTTATCGTATTATACATTTCACAGTTTCGAGATGGTACATCGTTAGCCTACATTTTTTCTCGGTTTTAGGTATTAAGGAACTAGAGAAAAATTTGCAAAGCTTTTCGTTTCCAGAAGACATAGATATGGATCAACTGGACGCTTTCGTCAAGCTACGAGACGCGTTAGCTTCAGCCAATCGGGATCGATGGTCGTTGGCGATGAAGGGGAAGGCTGTGGTGCCTTTTCTACAACCTGGTCGGGTAGTGCGAGTAAGCGTCCACTTTGACCGTTCGTATCTGCATTTTTTTACCGTTTGCACCCAGTGCTATCCGTCCTGCACTCGACTTCCGTGAGCATGTGTCAAACATTTGAATTAGCTGAAGCCCTTAGCTTGCTAACAACTGGGCCTTATTTATCGTCTCAGTTATTCACATGAAAAGGCAACGTGTACAGATGCACCACAAGAATGCAACAACTAAGTGAGTGCAAAGTGCTTGTTAGTCTGCACTATTATTTACAGTCTTTTCATCTTTTAGTTCGTAGCCACAGTTGCTGTTAATTCTTTTCGTTACTTAATGCACCAAAAGGAGTATGATACAACCACGCGTATATTTCTGTACAGGTTCGCACATCAGATGACATAGATTTTGGCTGGGGAGTAGTTCTCCACATAAATCAGTCTGCACGTTTCAAGCGCAACGAAAACGACAAAGCCTCGAGAGATCACATTGTCATACTTGTGGAATGTTTGCTGGAAGTCTTGCCGATGCCCACTCTTGGTAACTCATTCGGCGGAGAGAACCTACACAAATCCGGTCAGCCGATTCCTCTCTCCATGGTGGAGTCGGCCGCTTCGGGCATCAACATACCTGAGATAGAAAAGGACGACAACCAGAGTCCAACAGAAACGGAGGTTCGGTTGGTCTCTGTACCGCTTGGATGTCTCGCTGAGCTCTCCAGTGTGTGTATGACTGTCAGTAACATTGTTGAATGTGCCAGCAGCAAAACTGATGTTCTCGCCCGCAAATTGGCCATGCAGCCTAGCTCTGTTCGAAGGCGATTGTGGGAAGGGATTCAACGCGCCAAAGATAAACTGGGCGGCAAACTCCCACTGCTCGATCCAATCAAAGATATGAACAATAGAGATGGTCGTTTGAAAGAGTATACACAGGTAATTCACTTTTCTCTCCCCTTGATTGTCCAATTGTTTGACTGGAATTGTGACTACTTACTAACATCACTCATTTCAGTTTATTTTTGTTGTTGAGTATTTCAACTTCTATAAACTACATTTTGCCACCTTGTATAATTTCCCCCCAAAAGCTTAAGGCGGCTTGTTATCAACGCCTGTTATCTACGCGATTGCAGGTTCGGGCCTCGGATAAATCAGTCACTCGTGTCTAAGTGTCATTAACCTGGATGTACTAAGCCCATGAATGACCTTCCTTCTGATAACGGTACGTTAGTCGTTGTTGATATGCAGCTATCGTTCGACCATGAAAAAAAGTGATATATGGGAGGGAATAAGTCAGTTGATGAAATTCTGCACGTAAACTCAAACAAGCAACATCAAGGCGTCTCGCAAATAGGCAACTGAGTTTCACATCAGAGCAAAGCTGGGTCCAGAAATCGGCTGGCTTCTGGCCTCAAGTGCCTCGAGCCATTGTCCTTGCTTTACAGATAACCCACTAACACAATTGCCATGCTTACACCACCTAAGATAATATCACACCGTCTTCCCCGAGAGTCCATCTATCTGGTTATCTGAGCACGAACTATTTCCATTGGCCTATAAGTAACCGTTTGTGTTTACCCTCAGTGTTTCGGTTGACGACCTTGTGTCTTACGCTGGCAACGCAGGGGTCCGTTAAATGAAGCACAGTATGGTAAATTTTGAGTAAGCAAATCTTTAGATTTTCAGGGTTTCATTGAGAAACTGTGTAGTTCCCAGTAAGACACACCTAACTGTTACCATCCTCGCTGCCCACTCAATGTGTGAGATTGTACCCGATTATCAGAAGTTTCAATAATTTTGCCATCATCGTTTCACAGCCGTATGGTAGTGTTAATCTGAATGACATTTAAGTTGGTGAGATTTTCTGACGTCATAGATGAGGGTTGGAGAAAACCCTGTCTCTATTAAAAATACATGTTTCGGTTTAAGTCAAAGCAACATTAACCAACCAATCGACATTCAAATCAGCTCACTTTTAGCATTTAAATGAAGGTACCTGTCGTATTCCGTGCTAAAACATCCACGCATTGACGATGTCTTCTCGTTCAGTGATTAAACGTTTGCAACTGCATATTTCAACTTTACAATACCGCTGTTGGTAACAGCCTCGTGAGTACACGGCCGACAATCTAATGTAAATGTGATTAACATAAATTATGACTGTTTTTATAGTTGTCAAACTTCAAGCTGTATAGAGAATTCGTGGTCGCTGACTTTTTTAAACAGCTCGTTTTATTCCGATAAGTATCTCAGCGTTATTTTTCCTCGCTTTTATTCATCCGGATGTCAGTTGGTCCATGTGCTGGAATCGCGTGTGGCTCTCAATCCGCTGTCCAAACGAACAGATGCAGATCAGCTTGTCGACTCCTATACTCGTCGTGTTTTGGTATGTCATGTTGCGTTCAGTGTGGGCCACTGTTTTTGATATGTATCTGGATCCACTATACGAAAACCACTCGGCTCTCCAGCATCGTTCCGGTCAAATGACTGACTCTTGGCGTACCCACTGGGACTAGCGTTGGAAAACGTGATCGGTGTACCGCAACACAGATCGTAAAACGTCAGAATAACAAAATTTCAACTAGGCTTGGTATTATTTTTTTTAATGTCACCCGTATTTCCACGTACGGATGCAATGTGATATTTGAGAAGGCAGCATGATACAGTTTTACCATGTGCGGTATTGAAAAGATTGACTTAAACGAGCGAGTCCATCATATGTCCACTGGCGGGTCTGGTAAGCGGATTGTAGTCCGAGAGCAAGATTTAAAAAAACTTGAAATAGCACCACCGTGGTAGTAGTACTTTGAAGACAACAGAGGCAAAAGCTACTGGTTTGTGCTCATCGAGTTCCTTTTTAGGAATAGAGGTAACACGGTTCTACAACAGTCCATTGTTTGCCCTGTTTGATGCACTCTTCAGAAGCTTCAGCCAATGATGCAACCAGGCGACTGGTACACTCATTCACCAGAAAGAGTAAGACCGAATCTAAATTTGATGCTTTCGGCAAGTACTCGTGTTTTCTAGTCGTGAGGTAGCCGACAGCCTCGCCGACTTTCTAGCCGTGACCAAGTGAATTACTTTTGCTACCTGACACTGTTTAATCATGAGCGGTCTGGAGGTTTCGTTTCGTTTTCAGTCGTGAAATCTAACATTCAACTAAGTGGCATCAGCCCAGCCGCGTTTGCCGATGAGCAGCGGGTATCTGAACGGGGCATGAAGTCGTAGGTAGGATGACAGCCTTTCTTTCGAATCAAGCCATACCTCCAGCCTTATCCAGTGCCTAACATTATAGGATCATGTGAAAACTGAGCTGAGGCCGACTAAACAGAAACTGAATGTAGGCCCGCCACGGGTCCCATTGCACGTGCATTACATGGAGCACTCACACTTGAGACGATCACCGTCCTCACACGTGGTCTTAGGTAACCCGGATGGGAACTGCGACTCATGTTTTACGAAGCCCACAGCGACGTAAACAAACCGGAAACAGTAGTGAAGCTGCGACAGAGGCTACTCTACAGCGGTGGTCGTTGTAGGACTTACTGAATTGGTCATCCAAAACTTTTTTCTGTAAATTTCGCACTGTTTCTTGCCAGTGGTTGCCGTATGGGGGGACAGTATGTGAACGAAACGGATAATACCGCTAAAGACGCACACCTGCGTGTACGACGGGAAGAAAAGTAGAATGGAAAAGTTCTAGAAACTGCAATCAGGTGATTGGGAGTACTGGGCCGCTGGCGTCTGCTAAAGTGAAGATACAGTTACGGGGAGATGTGTTGAGTAATGCGTCACCTATTCCTCACGGCGTTCCAGCTCAGCACCGTTTGTGTAAAAATGCGCGTCTTGCTACTTGAAACATACTATATTAGTTGCCAGTCATATCAATATTGTCGACTTATCACTCACATATTGCCGACGACTGGAAGTAATGTGAACGTTGGGCGTCTAAAATGTTTTTCCAAAAACGAATGAGTATGTCCCAGGATGACCTAAACTTAATCATCGATCCATATCGCCTCACACCTTACTGCATTAGCTTCTGTTTATAGATATTACGTGATCTGACTAACATCCGGCGTCAGTTGCAGAACAATGACACACTATTCCACCAAGATGAGCTGTATGCGCGCAAACGGTTGCTGCGACGGCTAGGATTCTGTTCGGAAGGAGATATTATCGCCTTCAAGGGTCGCGTCGCTTGCGAAATCTCATCCGGAGATGAGCTCATGCTCACAGAGTTGTTGCTGGATGGTCTGTTCTCTTCATTGAGTCCGGCCCAGTTGGCAGGTGTGCTTTCCTGCTTCGTGGTCGAGCGTTCTGCCACTAAGCAGCCTGTGGACCTTCGACCGGATATGGTTCAGGCTCTAGACACCATTCAAGTAAGTCGATATAATGTGGTTGCTAATATGATTTATCAAACTAAAACACCGGGCTTCGTTTTCGGTCACTGTGCAGCACCGTCTGTCCATAAGTCGTTGCATTGCCACGACACGACCATAGTCCGGCGACCCCTCTAGTCACTACTTTATTCACACCACCACGGGGGTAATCACACAGTGGAACACGGCCGTCACCACATTAACCTTTATATTTCCCGAACCCATGGTGTGTCTACCTGACTGTCAATTCCTCATGCTCGTTGTGGCCACTCAATATGATCACCACGCCTGTGTGGTAGGAACGTTAATTGAGTAAACTGAACTTATCCTTGCTGTTGTCTCATGCTGACCAGACGAATAGTGTGGTGGAATTTGCCCGTTATAAATGACGCCCTGATCATCCCTCTGTCAATTAATGGATTGGTCCCTATATTTAGACCTGTCAAGAATGACATCGATAAGCCTTAGGTTAACTGAAAAATCATTCTGTCCTTTTATAACAGACCCTAGAACGAGCTGTACTTTGGTACGGATATTGTGAAATGTTCAGTTCATCGTTTGTGTCGTCTGAATGATGCTCACCACCCAGTTGCCGGAATTTGGTAGTCTGTGCTGGTATTCCTAAACTATAGTAGGCTTGTAATTCATAAGGTTGTTTGCCGCCACGATTAGATGCGGCCCATGCTCATGACTAAGCAGAAGTATTTAGGACCGTATCGTTGTTGATCCGAGGTGTTATCATTTAACTATTCCAAGAAAACTTATCGGGACGCATTGGGTCCGGCTTTGAGAATAACGTTTAGGATTCAGATATACCACCCGAACTGAAATTGTATATGAACGATTTAGTTATCACCAGTTCGAGATCAGTAAATCGGACCACTTTGCTGATTTCAGGCCAAGGCCCGTTTTCTTGCCCGAGCTGCAGCTGAATGCCGTATCGGAGCTGCTCGTACTCATTCGGATAGTCCGTCTGAAGATTCCGTGCAGCGAAATGTTCCCGAAGCCGGTGCACTATTGAATAGCCGTGCAGGACTGCTGGACGATGAGCAGGCCTACGTGGATCGATTTTCCGGTGAACTGATGGAAGTGGTGCGTGCTTGGGCTGAAGGCGTCAGTTTTGCGCGATTGTGCGAACTGACTTCAGTGTTCGAAGGGAGCGTGATTCGATGCATGCGACGTTTGGACGAGTTGTTGCGTCAGATGTACGACGCGGCCAAAGTGGCTGGAAATGTGGAACTGGAAAACAAATTTTCCGAAGGTATAGTTGCTCACCCGTCTGATAATGGTCTCCTTTTTAGGGCACAGTTTAGAGTTATCGCGAGCAGCACTTATCTCGTTTATTAAGCAATATTTCGAAGTCATTTCATTCATAGGACGATTGAAGAGGTTTTTGCCCGTTTCTGGGATCACGTGACGTTTCCCTACAGATTGATCGCACGCGTCAGCCGTTACAGCAGACTTGCATCTTAAGCCTTTCATGTACTCTTCAATAAATTCATGGTAAGACGATCATCGATCGTACGAGGAGAACTTACATCAACCGTTTGCAGAAGTCACGTAAGAAGCCTGCTGAAGAACCAGTTCCACTGGATCTCATTAAGTATGTATTGAACTGTTCTTCAGTATAATTGAATTATTTGCAATTATAAGCCTTAGCTTTGGGTCTAGATTATAAGACCATCATACAGGCCTAATCGTATTTACATTGAAGCCCAGTTTGAGAGCCTAATTGATCAATTATCAGACCTTCAGCCAACTACTGCTGACAACCTAAGCTGGCTTAAGACCAAACTGATTGATATAGCTAACGGGTTTATCATGACCCCGATCAACGGCCGGTGTGCTATCACAAAGCAACACCTGCAATCACTAAAAGAACTAAAATAAAAAAATGTAGTGATACTTAAGCCAGACAAAGGTTCTGGGGCAGTCATTTTAGACAGGGACACATATGTACAGAAGATGTCAATACTAGAGGACCGAACGAAGTTTCAGCAAATAGACACCGTAGACAACGTCAATGAAATAGAAGGTCGCATAGCACGGCATCTTCAACTCCTCTTACACATGCGTTTAATCGATGACAGGACATACAAAGCTCTTAAACCGTGTGGGTCGTCGACACCTCAACTCTACGGCCTTCCCAAAACACACAAGTCTGGAATGCCCCTTGGGCCTATCCTGGCGATGAAAAATTCCCCGTATCATAAATTGGCACGCTGGTTAGTCGCAATCTTAACTCCATTGAAACAAAAGTTCCGAGCACATTCTATTAAAGATTCTTTTGAATTGATCAGTGACTTGGACATCAATCTTGCTAATGAGTTGATGTGTTCCATAGACGTTCAGTCACTATTCGCGAATGTCCCGCTACACGAGACAATCGATCATATTTGTGAGCTCGTTGAAATGAGCCACACTGTTGTATGATAGGCAGTTTCGTTGTGAGTAGTATACCACTCACAAGTAGTGTATTACCCACAGGCGACATTCAGGAACAGAAGGACAAGCCCCGAACACGACGGTCAAGAAGAGACTATCGGAACAGTGTGTACATGCTGTGTGAGAACTTTCACCAAGGCGAATGACAACGTACTGTCGCCCAATGTGTGTGCACGTCTGTCGTGCAAATGAGTGCACGCGTTTGTGGTTTAGTTTTTGACATGACCTGTACGGAAGTTTGCACAATAAACCAACTTGCTGGCTAAACGTCTTTTGCGGACACAACATTACTTTGCCTCTGCCTAGTGATATTCTGAGGGAAGTCTTATTGTTATGTACCGAAAACATTAGCTTCCGTTTTCTTGATCGGTGCTACCGCCAAATAGACAAGGTAGCCGTGGGAAGTCCACTAGGGCCCATCCTAGCAGACTTTCATGTTAAGGATTGAGCAGGAGTTAGCTACCTACATAGCGAGTCTGTCATTACAAACGTTACGTCGATGATGCACTAGTATTCAGTCGGTCTAAGCAGGTAATAGATAACCTAGTGCAGCGCTTCAATAGTTGTCATCCCCACCTGGAAGTAACGTGTGAATTTGAGACCGACAACTGTTGACCGTTTCTAGATATATTCATTAGTCGTCGGGAGGATGGCTGTATCAAAATAGACGTCTATAGGAAATCCACGTGGTCCGGTCAATACCTGAACTTTAGTAGTTTCACACTGGTCCATCATAAACGCGCACTAGTGAATACACTATTCACATGAGCAATGCGAATCTGTACACAAGATAGTCTTGCGAAGGAATTAGACTTGATCACATCTACACTACAATCTAACGGGTATCCAAGAAGGCTCATAGAAAGGCCTCGTAAACCGAAACCACCTTCCGAACAGGTGGCAACAGTGAGAAAAATGAGGGTTTGTATAGAATTGCCCTTTAAAGGTAATTATTGCATGCACCAAACAACTCAAAGACTAGTGAATTCGATTAAACGAACATTTAACGCAGCGGAACTCTGTGTATTAGCCCGGACCCAGAAACTGGCTGTCCTTTCAATCAAAGATCAGCCTGTCGGTGCCACCTCACATTGTGCCTACCAATTTACATGTAACTGCAATGAAAGTTACAGAGGCAGAACCGAGAGTGAAGGAACATTTGCGTAAATGGGTGCAGAGCTCTGTATTACAGAACGACAATGTGGTTGAAACACGCAAGCAACCAGCGTCCGCAGTCGCAAGACACGTCCTGACCACTGGTCACATTATCGATCCAATTTGTGCACTCAGAATCCTATTACGTCACTCGAATCCAAGGTTCTTGCGGTTTGCTGAGGCGGTCGCAATCAATCGACTGAAGCTGACCTTGTGTGTTCAGAAACAATTGATCGTAAACTTGACCCATCCCTGGAATTAGTGCTCGATATAAAAAAAACCCGTTTTATGTTATTGTAAATTTGGTACTGACGAGTCAATACGAAATGCTTGCATCTGCCAGTTTTCGTGTTCTAACAGTTTTGTTCAAACTCATGGTAGTTTTTGAAAATTGCTTACGGTTTACGTAACCAACTGGGATTCTTCATTCGCTTGTTCCTGATGGTGGAACTAAGCTGAAATAAGTTACCGGTCAACGACACTAAACCCACTTGTTCCCGTAAATGAATAATTAGATTGGTGCTCACCAAATCTGACAGCAAAAATCACTTAGTATTGCTGAAACTCGAGCTTTACACCTGTCAACTTTGATGGGCGGACAAAAAATGTTGGATGGGTAGATTTACACTACCTTCTGGTACTTTAAGCAGCTATCCACGAACGATGTCCTAATCAAATATTCAAACCAGTCGTTGGTATTCGTCCGTAGTGACTAGCTTTTCTGTCTGTTTTCATTTCAGCCATGGTGCTTATCAAACGGGATATCGTATTCGCAGCCAGCCTGTACTTGTGAAGTGTACACATCCTGTTGATTTTGCATATGTACAATAGAAAGATTTCACGACTCACATTTATAACTTGTTGAGTCACAATGAACCTGGCGTCACCAGAGTTATACAGCTAAGAGAGTCGAGTGCTTTTTCACAGTTTAACCTCGTTAGTATGAGAATGATTAGTGGAAATGATATTGGCATGGTAAAACCTTCGGCAACTTCTTAACCAGCCCGTTGACAGTAATCACCGACTGCCACTTCCCCCAAATTTTCAGACAAAAATGAGTGGCTGATGGGGAAATTATCTACTGTACAAATAAGTGTGATTATTTCTGCTCACAGTTAGGATCTGTTTTGTTTCTGGACATTTCAACAGCCTTCCTCCTCCAAGATGGCACTTGCCTCAAGTAATCCATACCCGAAGCCACCGTAGTTCCGGCCGTAAGGAACCTTAGAAAACGAAATGCATGAAAAAGAGACTAAGCATTGTCAAAATTAAAATAATGGTCGAATGCAATCATTGAAAACAGAAAACATTCAGGAAATTTGATAGCTTTTCTTACGTGTGACGGGTCACGTGAGACGTTTTCAATTGTCTGATTTCGGTTAGCTACATGGGTCAAGAGTGCACGTCTCATATTATCTACACTAGCGATGTGATTTTCCCAAACGTACTGGTGCGGCAGAACTCGTCATTATGATGCTGATCAATGAACCTCAGATACAGTCCTGCAACCACCACCGTAAACTTCCCAAACTCTTCACTGTAGTGTCAGCGCTATATGTGGTCACCGTGGGTGGATACACATTTGTGTGCCGTCTTATACGGAGCAAATAATAGGTGATGAGGATTATGTATGCTACAGAAAATCCATTTCGCAAGAGAATTGTCTTATTTTAGGTGAGAATCACAATCACTTTGCCACATTAACCTGAATGGTTCACTGAACGGTAAAATATGTGGGTTGGTTAAAGCTGATAATGAGAGCTCATGTTTCCAACCTGAGCCAAACATCAAGTTTGGTGTTGCGGGTTATCGGGTTGGAAAGTCGTGGCCACTAGCGTGAATTTGCGGTTTGGTTGTCGCGCCACAGTTTGGAGCCGTAACAATGGGGAAAATGAAATCGAACCAGGTTCCCACAAGTTTACATTTATATTCCGCGTATTGTGGAACAACCACTTACCAAAGCCCTTGCAGGAAGATCGAATCGCTCAGGTACAACAGTGGTGCAGCCAGGCTGGACGTGATAGTGAACAACTGGCATCCAGTGTTTAACTGAAGATGAAAGCGGAAATCAGAAATTTAACCAAGACGGTGTTGAAAAGTGATTTTCAAGTGGTACGTACTGGGGATTGATACAAGCTGAAGAAACCTGAAAAACCGCAAGCACAGATGAATCTGTGTTTGACCGCTGACAACAAAAACGATAGACAGCAGAACGGATTTGTAAAGTGAGTAATTGTAGAAACGTGAGATGAGAAGCGGCTAGCGAAAGATTACAGAACTCGGTGGCAGAACAACCAACATGTCGAGTATGCGAAGTACAACGAGGACGACTGTCAAAGATCAACATCAATTCACTGAGATGATTCAGTCGACTAATCTGCGTGAGGACTCGATAAGACTTACCGATCGTCCCTCGAGTTACCGATGTAGTGACTGGAGACTCAAGAAAGGTGTTTCAAACTGAGCACATCTGGAAGCTATATCCACGTTCTCTATATGTAAAGCAGTTCATTTTAAGTTGTAACTTCAGTAATTTTAATTAAGTAGATTTGGCAGTCGGTTGGGAATCCTTTGAACCAAGAACTGTCAACGCTACGTATACCATTGTTCCTGATTGAGTGGCCTGTCAGTATGTGATACAAAAACGGAGGATTGTAGGTTACTTGTTTGTTCCCGTCCGCAATAAGGTGTGCCTCACGAGGTATGGGCGACAGTTGGATAACGAGAGTGCTTCAACCAATTTATTTTTGGAAGACTTTGTGAGCAAAAGATCTGAATACTGAGTTTTGAGAGAAGCTGATGCAACCTCAAGCAATCTTTTCGGGGTGCTGTGAACAAGCAGTGATGCTCAAATTTTTCGCTCTCGTGCAACACGAACGATGAATGTTTTGCACTTAATTGTATCGAATGAGGGCCAGTTGTGCAGATCATCAGAATTCAAACAAGATTTTTCAGTATGTTACACCATTATGAAGAACACTGCATACGATGGAAAACAGGAGTCAGCAACCTGAGTTGGGGCACGGGTAAAGTGAATCAGAACCCTAAAAGCAATGTGCACGTATGTTCGAAACTTAGCTGCTAAGTGTCTGACATTAGTGTCCCCTATATTAACCTTGTCATTGAATTAGTGCTTTTTGAGGTGGGCGACAAGCCAGAGGAGTAAGAAATCGCCTACACCAAGACTTAAGCATCTTTCTGCGACACAGGTGACTGCAAGAAATTTGGTAGCGGAAGTACACCAGTGGATAACATTGACGTTTGACTACCATACAGCCGCGAGTAAAAACCTCAGAAGGGAGATGAAGAAAGAATTTCTCTCATAAACCTAAACACGAGGATACCTTTCCCTGTAAACAGAGATGCAAATGAGATGAAGATAGCTGCGGCTTTCACTGTCCACGTTCGTTGGCTACGTCCACTTCACATTCAAACAACAGAAACATTCACGGACATCAGTTTGGAACAGGAGTACAGTCTAACTTTTCCGGCTTGTCAGTAGCTGCTCTCATTGCCGCTTGCCATCTACTGGCAGCTTACAGCGACCGTTCGTAGCCCGACAGAGTGTCCGGTGCGGGTGTAGCGACCCTATTTGTTTATTGCTAAGTGCGTTAAAGTTACAATTAATGTTTGTACACTTTCTACTCCCCAGCTGTTGTATGCGCTCAAATGTGTTTGAACGAGTATGGTTACCGGCAAGTCGTCCGCGCACTCGAACGTACGGTTCCGCTGCCTGCTCGCTTGTCGGTTTGCTGTACTTAAGTTTCGTCTTGCTATTCGCTCGCTCTCCTTGTCTACCCGTTGCGTTATTCGCAACTCTCCGGCCACAGCCCGTTTGAACTCTACAAATTAGGAGGTGAAAGAGTACAAATGTTAATCGTAACTTTACGGCAGTTAGCAATAAACAAAAAAGGTCGCTACACGGAAAACAGGCTGGTATTCCTCGCACATAGCATAACCACCTACATACAAGCCTCCCACAAAGTTGCACCAACAAACCTGTTCGTTTCTTTGACCAAAAACCTGTTTCACAACCTCGTCGCGCACCTGTCGATGCACGCGACTGAACGTGAACGCCGACTAAGTGTTTCAAGCGATTGCAACCTCCAAACGTTGGCAGCTGTTTCATGGTCTCAGATTACAACTGATTTGGATATATTCGACTTTCATACCCTCGCCACTCAGATCACAACTCCCAATGTACTATTTAGTGTATGACTAACGTTTACGTAACGACCTCGCAACGATATTTTAAGAATAGCATTGTCCCTGTAGATCTGATGTCTGACAGTGGTTATCTGTGGGGTGGTTTCACCACATAAACAGTTTCATGGACAGCTCCCGGTCGAGCAGGCTAGGAATCACAACCATACTGCGGAATGTAACGCGTGGATCCTGAGTGCATTCATCTTTTTTTTAAAAAAACTCGTAACCGTAGGTAGTACAAGCCTGTAACAGCCTACCTATTTTGGAGGTAAAGTTGGTGATGGCTTGAGTTGAATTCCCAACAATTGTGCAACCATAAAGGCAGAGAAAATCATTCAATATCTCCGACGTATTAGCATCCAGGTGCGGAGTTACATGCGCCTTACAATCTCAAACGTTCCGAACCGATGAGACATTATCGCCAAGCTGCTCGGAGCATAATTAAGTCCTATGGGTCGTCACAGATCGGGATATCATCGGAACACTAACACATTTGAGATCGAAGATGTGGAAAAACCTGCTTATGAATGTTCACGGTAAAGAAGATAAAAAATGGACAGGACGAGCAGTTCTGTGGAAGAACCAATGGCGACCGAAAACAAGTCTGGAAAGGTCACAAGCACATAATTGCTTCAGTGTGTAGCCGCACAGAGCGTTTGATATACTT
The DNA here is from genome assembly GCA_008508345.1 of Paragonimus westermani. NCBI lineage: Eukaryota > Metazoa > Platyhelminthes > Trematoda > Plagiorchiida > Troglotrematidae > Paragonimus > Paragonimus westermani. Next base: position 305,039 of record QNGE01000313.1, read on the forward strand.
GTCGAGTACATACTTCACCTTTAAACGAAACCGAGAGGTAGTTCTATTCACTTGGGAATGTCTGGCAGAAAAACTGCTAATTGTCTCCGGTAACGGTGTCGAAACACGTATTTGATAAAGTTGAGATCTCATCGACAGCTCCGACATGCTATTTTCTGAAGAGGGTAAAACCACGAAAAGATGAACATGGTTGTAATGCTCTAGGCTATACAAACTGTTTATGTATCACTAAAATGTGAAAGCACTACGTCCACAGAAAATGATTTCTGAAACCACGTTCCAAGCAAAAGAGGAAGTAGCTGCTAGGTAGGCACGGTATTATTACTCTAGAACTGGGTTGGAGAAGAATCGTCTGGACAAAGGCACTACCAACTCCTGCATCAAAAAGCTGGCCAGTAGGTAGCATCCAAGGGACGCGAACAGTTACACTTTCTGCAGTCGGTTGTGTTGATGGTCAAATGGCCTATAGCTTAATGTGTTTCACTAAGCGTACTCTACGCAGGGCTTCGCGAATTAACGATATTGCCGAACGGAAGGATTAATGTGAACATCCAGGTAAGCAGCATGACCTTGCACAAATTCATTCTCTTGGATTTGGTTTCTACGCCACCCCGCTGCCCAATTTGTAGCCTTATATGTGAAATCGAGGGTAGGCCAAAAGGAACCAAGGTGTGTAACACCTGAAATCACACCCTACTTTATCGAACTGAAGCATCTCCACATTGGAGATTGGCAGTATCCATGATTACGGTCACCATAAGAAAATCTTAATCAGTGATGTACAGTTACAGATTTCCCTACATCTCGACTCATTTAGGTGTTGCTCACTTGCTATATCTATGTTGGGAGCACATTCATAATAAACACGCGATCAATACAGCTTACCTTGCTAACGTTTGAAGCCTTCATTTCTATGGGTACCCTTTGGAGACAGAGAAGCTCGGTAGTTCTGATCTAAAGGCGAAATCGTGCGAATATCATCAAGGCAATAACTCACTGGTTTAGGAATGGAAAGAAAACTAAAATAGCCTGCCGCTAAGAATATGGTCAAATCGCGTGCGACAATGAGCACCGCGAGAGCAGCTAAAGCTGTATAGTGGAAGCAGGGAATAGTACCTGGGAAAAGTTGTGCGACTGTCATGGACAACGCAAGTGTGGTAATTAGCACCTTGTCTGCAATCGGGTCTAGATAGCTGCCAAGCCACGACTGCTGTCCTGGAAACCTTCGAGCCACATATCCATCTATCTACGAAAAAGAAGTAGGTGACAAGAAATTTTTCGAGTTACCGCATCAGAAACACCAGAAACCAACACTAGGCCGATCGCGTAGGCAAGCTGCTGTGTAACAACAAAGTAAGCCAATATTGGGCTCAATGCCATCCTGCCCAACGATATGGCGTTCGGCACAGTGAGTAAAATGTTTTTGTGAGATGCAGCACAAAGTTTATTACAACACTTCTGGGGTTTCACAGGCTGCTCATATTTTTGGAAGGTAGAGTAACACAAAAATCTCGGTACAACGGACGAAGAAGTATGCCAACTGGTCCACACAACTGAACGCGGAACCCGAAGGCGGTAAAATGGACGTACGAAAATCATGGGACCTTAAGAAATGGGGAAAAACGGAAGCAGCTGACTCGGTTTGCCAAGTACGACTGCGCTGTGCATCAAAACGCTGCATGGCTCGACGCCAATCTGAAGTAAACACGAGAGATGATTAAAAGGCACGTGCCCGACGTTTGTTCAGCTTTATAAAATGGAAATACGGCCGTGTATATTCGGTCTTCAACTTTTGCACCACAAGGCGTTTCTACCGCGTAAAATACTGGATTACGAGTGGGTTGGATATTGAACTCATACCTAGCCAAAGAGCACTGAGCATGATTGGGGATCGGGTCGGTTAAGGTATGACTGGTGACAGACATATCTGCTCCGTTGTCTCGAAACTCTTGCCACATCTAGAAATACGCAACACCAATCAGAAGTATCCCGCGTTTGTCGAAAGGGAAAACTGGACTCCAGACATGCCACATGCATCAAGAATGCGTGGTCGTCATGTAACAACCCGAACTTTTGGCGGGCTCTGATACAGCAGGCACTGTCAGTCACGTCTACCCGAAATCCGGTTGCATTTTCAACAGTCTGGCTTCCAATCATAAACGGAGGTGCTATAGCCTGGGCTGCAAATATTCCCAAAAGCAGTCCACTGAATAAAAGATTAACGAAGAAATGTAAATGTACGGAGGTGAGAACGTTAGGCGAAAACGGAGAAAACTTATCTAAAAGGAAAAAACTTTACGGACACAAGCGAGCACCTTACACTGTCGTTTTTCCAAATGGCGAGCTGAATGGTCGCGAACGTCCTAACTTGGAAAGTGGTGATCTTCAAGTTCGCTGAGCGGGAGGGCCGAGGTTCCCATAGCCTTTGACGTTCGAAATGCCTTGCCACTATGTTTTGTTTCCAGCTGCCAGCAGTCGTACTGAACCAGCGGCGAGACAAACGTTGTCGGTATGTGGAGCACACCATGTAACTAGCATGAACTGCATTTCCATGACCTTATCCATTGGCTGTGAAATTGTACACTCTTCAAGTAAGCGCTGACGGATTGCAACAGTCACCCAGCTCATATGGCAGGCTAACTAACCGGGACAACCAAGCTTATATTCGTCTTCCACGAGAGTGGAGTGGGTCTCCAGTCCGCAGAACAAATGAGACCTCATATGCACACAGTAAGCTCGTAAATTACCACTCTGCACTGGGAGTGCACTGAGTTCAATAAATCGGCACATTTCACTACAAAACGAAGAATGCAGCTTTTGACAGTACGTTGGGCAACCGCATTTACACGCTGTGTCCTCGACATGCTCGTGGACACGAATTTGGCAAATCTGGAATCATCTCGAGTGGAAGGAATGATGCTACCCGAGTGGATGATAAGAACAACGAACTCAAGTGGCCTGCCCAGAATAACGAAATGCGGTCGGTGTCAGCAGAAGCTTGTAACACCACGCCTGGAGTGTGCAACGCGCATCCCATCATCCTTAACATCACGACAGCCATGAGCCCGACCAGAAAAGTATTGTAGCTCGGGCCGCCGCCCATTTCAACAGCTGCGTGGAATATACGAGGAAACGTTGGTGGGAAGGATAAAAAGAATATGATTATGCCGAGGAATTAGAAATGTTATGCGTCCGAGAACACCATTGGCTGCAGCACGCTGTCATCTTAGCGTTTTCAGCCAGCGATCTGAATGTTCACGAGGACCCCATCCACTTTGCTCAATGGAATGGTCAGGGTCTACATAGTTCCTGGCCACGTTGTTACTTGAACATCACGCTCTTACCCAACTGTTGGCCGTCACAGTATACAACGCCCCGTACGGCAAACGCTCACCTGATATACGGAGAACGTGACCCAACCGTCGGCAGCTGTGCAGACCGCGCATCCCGAGCGTTCCGGAACAGCCATTTTGCTCAGAAGATCAGTCCATTTAATGTAGGCTAATTTTCGGAAACATCGATGGTCAAACATAGTGTCTACTTATATTTTCGTTACGAACAGGACACGTTTCCGAACCATAGAGCAAAACAGAGCGTACACAAGCAGCGACAACCAAACGTCTTTTCGAAGCCACAGATGACGCAAGCTGGCAAAGGCAACGTGTGCCTTTGTTATCTTCGCTGATATCTCATCAGCAACATTACAGGATGACGAGGTAGTGCTACTGAAGTATGTGAAACTGTCCACAGCCCCGAGTGGATTGTCTGCAATAGGGATGGTAGAAGAGGGGATGTCCCGATCTTGAAGGAGCACTTTTGCACTTTGAATGTGCGAAGTGCATTTAACGCAAACCATCCTGATCACTCATCTTGTTCAGCATAGTCTGTATGTCTTCGGCGGTGGGACTGAGTAAGACAATATCATCCGCATACTCCACGTCGGTAAACCCAGCACGACGAAGCTCACTCCAAGCGCACGTTCCAGAATGTCCTCCATGAAAACGTAGAACAAGGAAGAAATCGGACACGACAAATATCACTAGAAGTGGTGAACGCCCGAGATAATTGTCCATAAACCCTCACTCCGTTTTCAGAGTGGGTTATACAGCGATTTCAACGGACCCACGTACTTTACTTGAACTCCCTTGCGAAAAAGGCAGTTCCACGAACGTTACGGACAACCGAATCCAAAGCAGTATTTAGGTCTAAAAACACCATGACTATCAGCTGACTATATGAGTGCCGATATCCCAGAATCTGTCGCAAGGTGAAAATGTGATCAACGCACCCTCGACCAGACCGGAGTACTGTCTGTTCTTTGCGTATCTCACTTTCTTTGGGCTTAGTGAGTCGACGTAAAATGAGGTCCGTGAGTAACAGACACTATACTAATGCCCCCATGATTGTCGCACACTTCGGACCTCCTTTTTGCAAACGGGCTTCGCTTCTAATAGACACCAATCATGAGGTGTCTGTTCAGTTTCTCAGATCGTCTGAAAGGGTTTTCCCCATTGGGGATAGAAGACATACATCGCGAGATGTTAACATTTCGTTTACTCCCTTCAGTCACGAACGTAAAACATTAGAATATATAGGACATGCGGTTGGCAACACAATAAAAAACATTCAACCATTGGGTTCACATGAAACAAAGACTGTCGTCAGTTCCAGAGCAGACAAACTGCGTGAGTCAACAGTTTATGCACACACAAGGCCGGACGGTGAGTATTGATCAACATCGCCTCAGAGAAAGCAAGTAACTTGGGGTTCTTATTACGTAACAGAACTTGAAACGAGTTGGCCGGGTCAACAACGTGACCTGTTTCTATGATGTGCTTTGTGATGGATGAGGTCGGATTTCGTCTCAGTCGTTCTGTTGCCAATGTCCGTTGCGTCATGGCGCGTATCAACCACCTAGGCATATGTTCAGCCATTCTTTGTCGTAGGCATCGATCTGTTCTGCCGATATAGATGTCACCGCAACTGCAAGCGAACTGATAAATTACATGTGAGACAGAACATTTCGGTAGGTCACGACTACGAATAAGCTGAGTGACACTCCTAGTTGTGAGTAGCAATCGCAATTCAGCTGCAGGGAATGTGCGAGTTAGAGCAGACTGTAATTTTTTACTTACGTCGGTTGTGATATGATCGCCTTTGAAGGGTAGGTTCAAAAAGACCTGCTTCTTGGGAACCGTACTCACGACAGACTTTGTCAGTCTCTTCTGGCCATGAACATCGATGAACTTCTCCGGGTATCCGTTTGCAAGCAGTACCTTTCTTAATTTCGCCTCTTCTCCTTGTCAAATGTGATGTCAACTTCCCCCCACCATTTCTGAAATGAGGAGAAAAGAGGTTTGGTCCAAGAGCCTTGTTACGCTTCAATGATTTAAGGTGGCTGGAACGTAATAACTAACTATTCGAGTCCTGTTGTCTACACTGGCATTCCAGATGTTTAGGTCGTCGGCGTATGGGAGGGCGTTGCTGGAACTATTGCCCGGGAGGTCATCGTTGCAAACAGGAAAAGAGGACCTAGCACTGGCCTTCGGGGAACTCCCGCAGAAATGAAAGAGGGAGACGAAAGGTCTGATCCGGTTTTAACTCTTAAATTTCCATGACCAAGAAAAGAAACAAGCCAACGAAGGACCATACCATAGACTTTCAGTTTGTGTTTCACGGAGCCGTGTTGGACACGGCCGAGAGCCTTGGCGAAATCAAAGAAGACAGCATCTGAGATGAGGCCATTGTCTTTGGCTTCCATCAGACCATCCATGAAAATAAGCATGTTTGTTACGCATGACCGATCAGGAGGGAAGCCATGCTAGGCGGAGGAAAAAAGACGGTTTGATAAGAAGTGGCCGAGGATGACACGCTTTAATAAACGCCTCATTATCTTGCACAAATTACTAGTAAGGCCGATAGCTGTCCGCTTCAAATATGGGTGACTGTCGCTTCTTTCCATGCACTAGGGAGAGTGCCAGTCTGGAGTGTCTGTTTAAAAAACTTATAAAGTAGTCCTGCCAGGCTAGCAGCTACTTCTTTGATAATTCTGGGAAGGATCTTATCAGGACCCACTGCATTTTATGAATTATTAACCTTGAGTAAAAGGTAATCAAGATGACGTGATCTGCGCGGAAGTGGTGGCCGAAAAGAGAAAGTGCACCGTTTTTGCGGCCCAAATAAGTCATCAGATTTCTGAACTGCGCTTTGAAACGCACGGTAGTTCTGGTCCACAGAGTCAAAGTCAAGAAGAAGTGAACCTATGTGGCTTTTCAGGTCATTAAAAGCAGTCTAACTAAAGTTTCGAACTGTGGACTTTTTTGCTGGTTGTTGTAACCAGTAACAAATAAGATCAAAGGTTAGCAGAGAGTGGTCATTGTGTTCAGATGTCTACCCGGTGGCTCTCATTAGTGATGACTAGGTCGAACAGAGGAAATCTGACCGGAACGACATCGCGTCGGGGCGTTGACATGCTGTGTCCGCCCTCTTCGTCGTGTCACCATCGTTAAGGAAGTCGAGAATTCGCCCCCACAGTCCTGGTGAGAAACCGATGTCCAGTCTATCTTGGGTGCATTGATGTTACCCATAGTCAGCAGACGAATGAAGCGTTGCATTCCTAAGAAGTCTGGGTTTACGAGAAGTGTCGTCGTCGAAGTCGGATGAGGGAGAATAATGAGTAACCACCACCAGGATTGAGTGTTGGCCATGCAGTGCAAGTCGAAGCAGCAGAGCGTCACAGTTATCAGAGGACTGAAAGCCATCGATAACTGTGGGTGTCGGGAGATACTGCTGAAGGAAAATCGCAGAACCCCCATTTTCCCCCGCGCGAAGACAGCCCGGAAAACTGAATGCCACTGATGTCACATGTAAGCAAACACGTGTCATAGATTAACTGTCTGATTTCCGGCTATTTTTTCAACATGCACAGTTTGTTTGTATACATGCACTTAAAAGCTACTTCCTAGTTGGATTTCGCGAGAAAAGAGAAAGGAGAGTGTGAAGGGCTCGGAAAAAGATAATTAGAATTCAGGATGGTGCAATTGCACTCGGCCTGTAATGTCGAATTGTTCCGATGGCCCTCTTTTAAGGCTGCAGGAGCGACATCACTGCCTGTGCATACGTCAGAAACCCCGCGGGACACATGCTCAGTATTCTTAGTGCTGCTAATTGCGACCTCTGAGCTCTTGCTAAATCTTGCTTTCTGGGAGTTATAAACCACGGAACATTTGAGTTCTTTGTCTGTTATATGGGGGTTTTGGAAGAGGTCGATGTGCGCGGTGTTACGAAGCCACTGACAAAAATACCTAGTGGGGTGGGCCAAATGAGTGCCTTCAATTCTCAGGAGGCTGCGCCAGAAGGCTACTTCCGTTCCGAATTCTTGCGGACCCGCTTAGTGGGTTTTGAGACAGATAACTCGGAAAACGTTTTTTGTACGATTTCGGTGCCCTGAACAACCGTGTCCGTGCTTGGGGCGTTGATCGCTGGAATAAATATATAAATGGCGTCTCCGCTTTCTCCTACAGGCACAGGAATCCCATTGGATAACTAAGGAGCGGAAACTATGACCTTAGTCTCCAGCCGTAGTTTCCGATCTTCACGATTCGTGACCCAGTCTTAGCTCGCGTCTCACCCTCTTTTGTCTCAGGGTTGAGCATAGCTGGTAAGGTTACTAAAAGACCAGGTGACTTCTTAGTTGCTTTGGCGAGCAGCCTGTTTGCGACACAAGGTTTATAGTGGCTACATCCGGGGAGGATGCACACGCCAACATTGATTCGGCTGGCTCGGTTAGAGGTGTTGTGGGAAAAGCGGCCTCATAAAAGAACACCCGTTTCTCTAAGGGCTTTCTTTTCCATTTTTATTGCTGCCTCCTCCATGTGTGCAGTTGATTATTGCAACAACAGGGACAGCAAGGGGCATATACTCATTTGAATACTGCAGTTCTAAACGCACTTCACCCAGAGTCCGTTGATACTCCTCCATCCTACTCCTCAGGGAAGTAATAGGCGATACAGATCTGTATCGAGTTAGGAAGCGCCCACATTTGCGGTTGCACTTTTTTGCGTTGCCCCACTTCTCGCGGTGCGTGCGTAATCAGTCAGCGGCAAAGGGACCCTTGGCTTTCGTCAAACCTGCAGTTCATTCAGATGGAGAAGCAAGATGCATGTATTAGTGTTCGTTGAGGCCAGTGCATTTGAAGTGAGACCACTTCTGGCACCTGTAAAACGGTACAACGTTTCGTGCGGACATTTGTACGGCACCGGCAGCACATATCAATGCTTCAGTCACTGTGTGCTGAGTCCCAACACTGCTAAATTCAGCGATTCAGCTATTCGTACACGGGTTAGAGACTGCGGGCCCGGTCTACCTGGATCCAGTCGGTTTGTTCGTTTCGACGTCCGGCGGTTTTCTGTTGACCTGAATGGCGGATGTTGAAAACAGGGTGTAGCACCGCTCTTGGAGGTTACAGAAAGAACCAGGATCAGAGTGAATTAACAATCCAGCAGAACAGGATGAATTACTAATCTAACGGTTTATTAAGTAGGTGAAAATTCAATAACACTTTGAGACGGTCCTTAGAAGAGCAGCTAACAATCTCTAGTGGTAGGTCGTTCGAGTAATTGATAACCCTATAAGAGGAGAACTGTTGTCTTGGGAAGGTCCGAGGTCAAAGGTTATAGAGCTTCTTCGACTGTTATCACTTACTAGAGTGAAGAATTGTTGCATGAGTCCTGTGCCAAAGAGTAAGTGTGTAAGAATTAAGTCACCGCGGAATCTACGAAATTCAAGTGGATAAAGAACGAAAATTTCAAGGCGAGACTCGTAGGGAAGAGGCCGTAAGCCAGTGACCATTTTGATGGCTACTCGCTGGACACGTTCAATGGCGAGTATGACTTTCTTAAAACCGGTGTAGACTACTTGATTGGCATACTCGAGCAATGGTCTTGTGTAGACTCTGTAAAATGTGTGAAAGGCGTGCTTGTCTATCCGGGGGAAGGTTCATTGATCATCCCAAGGGTCATGAAACCCATTTTGGTGGCCAGCTGGTGATGATAAGAGAAGAACCAACCAGAGGATAGCCAGATCCCTAGGTCATTTTTGAGGTCTACTTTCGTGATATCTACTACACTTTGTGCACCGTGTATCACGAATAGGATCCCGGAGTCTCCTCCGAACGACATGTGTGCACAATTACTGTCGTTTAGAAGGAGACTTCAATCATCTGGCCAGCACTTAATACAATCAAGGTCAATCTGCAATGCACTGGGGTCACAGGCATTCCAGATTTTTAATTAATCGGCATAAAGGAGGGCGTTGCTAGAGACCAACTCGGAGAGATCATTGATGTAAATAAAAACAACAATGACCAAGTACCGATTTTTAAAGGACGCCCACAGATACTAGGAATGGAGATGATAGGCCTGAACCGGTTTTTACTCTGAAAGTCCTGTTGCCAAGAAAGGAAGTTATCCAGCACAGAACCTCTCCTTGGATCCCATAGGCTTCTAGTTTATGCACCAGAGGACCGTGTTGGACACGGTCGAAGGCTTTGGCAAAGTCGAAAAAGATAGCATCCGAGATGTGACCATTGTCTCCGGCCTCTGTTGTGCTATCCATGATGATTAACATGGTGTTTATGCATGAACGATCGGGAAGAAAGCCATGCTGGGTCGAAGAGAAAAGGTTATTTGAGAAGAAATGCTTAAAGATGGTGCGTTTTAAAAGACTCACCATTACCTTGCGTGGGATGCTGGTAAGGTTGATTGGCCTCCGGAAGAGTGCCTGTCCGGAGTGTGTTTCAAACAGATCAAAGGGAGGCATCGCCAATCCAAGGGTCGCTGCTTTGAGGATCCGGGGATGGATCTTGTCTAGTCCCATAGCACTATAGAGAACAATCTTAAGCAAGAGGTTCTGAACGTCGGACACAGAAAAGTCAGCTGTCATGAAGGGGTGTTGGAAGTGTTTTCGCGGGAGAATTTTATGGCAGTTTGGCAGATCCATATTGTAGACTGATGAGTAGTATTCTCTGAACACCTCGGCAACCACTTAGGGGTTGGAGGGGGTTTCCCCGTTCGGAAGATGCAGAGAAAGCGCTGAAAGCTTAGTTTTCTCTGGCAACGTATATACTTGAGAAGAAAATTCTTATTCTTGTGAGCTACCTGTGGGATTTTTGACTGTAAGTGTTGGGCGTGTTGCCGGATTTCCCGCTTGCGCCTGTTTCGTACAATGCGAAGGGCTTCTAGATCCTCTGGCCTACTCGTTAGCTTCTGCTCAGAGAATAGGCGAGAACGTACTTCAAGAAGGCGGCATGTGTTTCGCGAATGCGGTGCACGGGAAAAGAACTTCCATGGTTTTCAAGGAACAAAAGACTCACCGGCTTCGCGAATGGCAGCTTTAAAGGTAGCTCAAGTTCACTGAGTCAGATGTAAGACTGAGTGTGGTTGAAAACCTCCTTAGTGCGTTAAAGTCTGCTTTCTTGAAGTTTCAAAATGAAGTCTTTGTTACGGCGTTTTGGAGGCAGTAACAGATAATGTCAATGGTCAGTATCATGTGGTCACTACGCTCCAGCGGCAGTTTGATGACCACCCTATATACCGGGTGAGCCTCGTTCGTAATAACCAGATCGAGCAAGGGGGGTGACTGTCCTGGACGGTGCCTTGTAGGTAGATCTACATGCTGTGTCCAGGCTTTCTCATGGATCAGCCTTGCCAAGAGTTTCGAGAACCCGCAGCCACTGTCCTCATAAGAAGCCGTCATAGATTTGAGTTTGGGTGCGTTGAAGTCACCATAATAAGAAGATAGGAGAAACGCTGGTTTGCCATGTGTCTGTCTAGGGTATCAAGGACGCCTTCGTTGTCGGATGCACTGCATGACGGCGAACGGTACATAACACCGGTAGGAAGCGTGTCACGTTTGCGAAGTTGGAGTTTGATCCAGAGCGTGTGGCATTTCTCTGGGAAGATAAACTTTCTTACGACAGCTGGCATTGAGAGCTTCTGGCTTAGGAAAACGGCGCAGCCTCCCATGCGTCCACGGGAGAAGTCTGTCCGCGAAAAGCCAGGTCTCTGTTGAAGCGAGAATGTGAGGGCTAGTGTCGTGGACCAACTGTCTCATTTCTGATAGTTTCTTCGGAAGGCTCTGACAGTTGGTGTACACGCACTTTAGGGCTACTTCTTCGTTTGGCTAGGTGCAAAAAAAGACAGAAGTGCACAAGGGAGAGCTTGAAAAAGTGGCCTCGGTAATGGGGGGAGTGAGTTACTGGCGGCGTAGTTTTGTGAGCTCTCTTTGGGGATGGTAGCCGTTTCATCACAGCCTGGGCATATGTGAGCGTCCTTATAGGACGCTTCGTCAACTTTTGTTGGCCCAAGGTCGATAACCTTCGGACCGCTCTTGCTTTCAGAGCTCCTGGAGGGCGATTTGCAGTTTTGCACCCTCGAAAATTTGGATGGGGTTTTAGATGAAAAGAGAATATATGACGGAATGGCCCCGATGCAGCCGAGGAGAGAGCCGCCGGAATAAGACAAGTTTGGGCCATTTTTGAGGCCGGGGCGAACCCAGCAGACTCACTAGGCTATAAAGCTTAGGAATAAAATATTTTTAGCAGACGTTTTTTGGGCGACATGACTGGGTCTAGAAGAGTGATGGTCCTCAACACTTTTGGGATCTGCTCTCTCGGCCCCTTGCATATCCACGGGCGCTTGACCTTTCAAAGAGATGTGGGCAGTAGCTTCTGATTCGGGTGCTTGGGGTGGTTCGTCCGAAGGCACTGGTCCCCTCTTGACAGCAGGTATAAGGACTTTAACGTCAGCCTGGAGTTTGGGGTAAGCCTTGATGCATAACCTTGTTCTAGCAAACTGAGAGCGCTTCTGCAGCTCCTGCAGTGGGCGATTTAGCGAGACTCCCCTGAGGTTAACGTGCTTTTTCTTTAGGTTAGCAGCTTTTTCCAGTACTTCCACCGTGCTAATCTTTGCGGGTAACGTCACAAGGAGTTCAGTGACTTCTTGGTAGCTTTGGAGCGTTCTGCTAGCTGCAACCACTTTTATAGACTCTGGAAGGGCAATGACAGTGTACTCATCCAACGAGCTCAGCTCTGAGTTCATGTCAGCTAAAGCTCTCTGAGTATTACTCAGGGCTTTCTCTACCGTGGCTATCTGTGCGCTTACATCTTTAGACGCCTTGCAGCCACACTTGCACGCGTCTGATTTCTGCTCGCTCGGGGTGGTGAGTAGAGGATCCAACGTGGCCTACAGTGGGGTGCAGCTATCTCGAAGGAGACAGCCCATACAGATAAATGGCCCTTTTGAAGAAGTGAGCAAGACGTACTGGTCCTCCCTCAGGCCAGTACACTTAAATTGGCACCAGTGTATGCACGTCTGGCATTGCATACCTTTCCGATCAGTCATGCGGCAGCCGAAACGACCACAGGCACTCTATACCTCGGATCCACCAATGCTGCTGGATCTTGTGCGTGTCATTGTGTTATGGTCTGTGAGTAAAGATGACAGTTGTTAATGAAAAGTAAACATGAGGCTAGAAAATAATACAGATACTACGAACACAAATAAGACAATACGCAACTTATGCTGTTCGACATAGAATAGCAATGATCGTATATAATTTTTTGATACACTGGGCACCAAGATAGAAAAAATATGAACGGACAATAACAGCGAGGAAATTTGAACCAAATTTCGAGTTGCCCGCCACGTATCACTGCCGATGGGAACAAGCAAAATAGTGTAAAACAGTCGGCTTTCTGTAACTCAGAAAAAGGCACAACAGGGCGAAAAGAGCCACTATAATTTCGGCACAACTCAAGTATGTGGTGTAGGCTGACTGCGGTAAGACTCATGCACTAGTCTGGCCATGGCCAGACAAGGGTGTTGAGATCATAGTAAATAATATTTTGATAGTTTTATATTCCAACGGGTCAGTCACGAGCGACAAAACACAGTGCTTCTGACAGTCCTCCTTTTGACCGTATAATGCACTCCTCAGCTGCTTCCAAATCGTCCCCATTAGTCGGCCGATCTCGTCCTGCAGTATCGGGCTTCAACCGAATGAAGTGTGCTACTCCGAACCCAGACCGGTCGTTGTTGTCTTCACGTTTAGTACAGGTGGATTCGGAAATAATCTCATGTACAATATATGGTCTCTTCCATTCGCGAAACAGTTATCTGGGAATTCCAATTTCCGACGCTTCCGCACGTAGCCAGACTTTATCACTCGGTTGCAGTGGACTCCCATACGCCTTCTTATTATAAGAATTCTTCTACCTCCGCTGGGCCGTTCGTAGGTGTCTACGCGCTAAAATGTATGCCTTCATCAATCGGTCACCAAATTGGACGCAGTTATCCGAAGTCAACAGGTTATCTGGCGGCAAACTAGGAACAAGCAAACCAGATGGCAACCGCATTTCCCTTCCTGTCAACAGATAATATGGGGATTGTGCTGTAGAGGAATGGACGCCAGCCCGGTATGCAAGCAGGCACTGAGGAACGGCTTCGTCTTATGATCTGGTGTTTTCTGAATATATGAACGTCTGTAGGAGCGATTTTAGCGTGTGATTGACGCGTTTCACGGCACAGTTACCCTGTGGGTGATAGACACTCGTCCGCATTTTTCTTATGCCTAGTATTCTACAAAGTTCATGCATCAACGCACTCTCGAAATTTGATCCTTGATCAGAATGCAGCTGAGTCGGAGCACCCCAGCGCGAAATCCAATGGTCAAAGGTGAATTTGGTGGTTGTTACACCGTCTACTCTTCGAACTGGTACCGCACCACTTGGTGCAATGATCTACCATCACTAGGATTTATCTGTCTCCCCGGCTAGTCTCCAGTAGTGACAAAACAGTATCAGCTTCCACCACCCCATTCGGGTATCCCGTCAACATACTTTGTAACGGTGCACACTGTTGTCTCTTAGGGCTTTTAATCTGTGCACAAAGATTACAATTACTGCACACACTTCTGACGTCCATTCGTTGGTGAGGAAACCAGAAACGTTGCCCTGCAGCAGCTTCCAATTTGTTCTGGCACGCATGCCCCAAATTCTTATGAAGCTCCTCCAAAACCATACTAACCGCTGATCCGGGGACTACGATCATGGCATTATTTTCGGAGCCGTATTGGTATTATTGAACACCATCGGCTATAGAGAGATGGCACCACAACGACCACAATTGGTCCCACCTCGCCGACCCTGATATCCCGGAAAAATATACGTGCAAACTTCTTCCTTGTAAAGTATTCCTACATTTGAAATAAACTTCCAAATGAAGTCAGAACTAGCAACAACATCCAGCGTTTTAAGAAAGGTCTGGACAGACAGTTTTCGTTGACAAACACAACGTCCATCTTCAAACTCTGTGTATCACCTGATGACATTTTTGGATGTGGTCTGAGAAACATTCGGCCGTCAGATGCGCATTACGTAGATAACCACCCGGCTGTCCAGCGCCCCTCGCAATGTGAACGCGGAGCTTAATAATAAGTCTAGCAGAACGACGTCATGTAAGCTTTAGTTATCACACGCCCATTTCATGTGGCTCTCCAAACCGTCGACTCAATTTTTCGTATGCCCGAATAAATCCCGAGTACATAGCAAAATGCCGTGAGAAAAAGTAGATAGGGTTATATATTCCACTATTCATAGCAAAAATGATGATATCGTATGAGTTTTTTTGTCGAAAATTTCGCTAGCACATTGTTTGTCACAGTAAATGTTATAACCCCATATTTTCTCATCTAACGTGTGGAATTACATTCCTCTTGCGATCCCCATATCATCCACTGAGCGACAAAGCTTTCCTACAAAGGATGGGTGCACGGAACTTTGTCTTAGCTGAACGGTTCGCGAGATGTTCAACTTTCTGACGTTTTCGGGAAATCGACAAAATCCTGCGCTGAAACCTACCTAATCGTTCTCTGGATTCTCGTATTTTTCGCCCTGCCTCGCAAAAGCCGACCTATCTTGGGACATTCTGGACGCCAATTTGCCCCCCTAATGGCGAAACACTCCAAAGATTCGCTTGGGCATCCTTCCAGGAGTGACCTTGAACTACTTAAAAAGTTGCTCATCCCAAGACCTTATAGAAAGTGAATTAGTGTAACATCTCATTTTTGAGACTAAATCTGTGAGGCGAGTGAACTATCTCCTTCTCTGTTGCGTGCATTAAAGTTTAATAAGGTACAGTCATTCGCCTTTCGACCGCGTCCTTCTTGACGGTAGGCTTCACGTTTTTGCTGCTATTTACTGATTCGTTTTTTTGTATGATTTGTAAATATCTGCAGTGATCGCACATAACCCAGCTTACTTTTCACATGTGTTCAGAAGCATATATATGTATTCTTAATATCATTATTACTATATGCGCTGGTCTCCTTCAGTTATTCGTATTCTTATTTCGCGTCTGGTAATGGTTGTGTATGCTGCAGGAAGCGTCAATTAATAATAATAATAATAATAATAATAATAATAATAATAATATAATTCTCGACGCATTTGTGGGATACACACTCGGAAGAGCGTGACCCATGTACGGATTTTTTTAACATAAGCACATTCAAACACCAAATCTGAAAATTGTAGGAGTCAGCTATGTGAATAGAGCAGACATTATATGGGTGAGGAATTCAATTTTAGGCAGAAATCTTTGGGCTACATAGTTCTGAGGCGATGGTATTTGAGATCTGCACAATTCGATGAATTAATTAGTTTGTTACACCAACTGGGACTCCACAAGTTGATCACTGACCTAATGCTCAAGGTCGTGCCAAAAAAATGGTGGTTGGAGGATAGACAGGGTGTATTGGCGAAGATTTTGAGCACTATTCCGTGTAGATAGTCCAGAAAAAATGTGCATAAAATTTTCTGCTGATGTGGACGAGGTGGAGACACATATACGTTCACGAAGAACGAATGGACCTCTCGACCGGACGTCATTCTTCGCTCAAATTCCAAAGAATTTTGAGAAGCTCGCGATGTGCTCAGCCATTGCGGAATTTTAAGTGTCCGGGCAGGGTGGGATGTTTTCTCGCATGGAATATATTAGCAAAACCAAGAATGGAGAGCGGAATCACGCGACAAACGAGAGGACGTAAAATTGACTGTGTGAGCTACGACGAACAATGAAACATATGATATTCTGGCTTAACCTTCTATGTGACTTTAATAGCATTGTGGTAATTGATGAAACATACACCATAAGCAAACAGCCGTTATCAAACAACACTAGAAGAGGTCGATTATAAGCTTTCCATGGTATACGATTACTGCCGGATTTGAACGTCAATTATCTCTGTACGGCCGGTATATAGAATGCGAACAATGTTTTACAATGCCGAGAGGTTACCTGGTGGTCTCTCAGAGGAGGAAAAGGAGTTGCGACTCAAGTTTATTATGCAGTCATGAGACAAACAGTTTGTGTTGTTTTCCAAATAATTTTAGTATGCTGAGCTATTGCATGGTGGTTTACAACACAGACACACAAGCTATCGATAAGTATAGGGTAAGGGCGTACCAGGTTGATTGGGTTGTCACAAACGGGCATGTATATTGACACCAAAACGTGTTAACTATAGGCACGTTTTTCTGTTCGCTGGCAAGTCTAAAAATACATTTATCCTAAAGGTGGTGGTTTTGCTCGGTTCGAGGGGTGCGTGACTTAACATTAGACAACACAGAGGGTTGTTTGTCAAATTTTATTAGGTCCGCATTCAAAGATAACGTCCTCAGACAAGTAGAGCTGGAAAATGGACACGACGTACGTCGTTGTTAGGAAAGTTTCTAAGCTTTGTTTGAATTGGTGTATATTCTTACTGGATCTAATGGCATACGGGAGTTTGTTCCATATGTAGGAATATTTTACCAGGGAAAAATTTGAACGCAGTTTTTCCCGGGATTCAAGAGATGCCAAGGTGAAGTCCTTGTTTCTGAGGTTATATTTTGGTCTGTGTTGTAAGTTAGCCACGAAGATGACGGTGACTTTACTGCCATAGACCAAATTATACATGAGTGAAAAGTTGATCTTGAGTCGCCCTAACCAGAGAGGATCGAGTGCAAGCGTCCGGCGGCGTTCTCTGTAGCTCAGAGAAGATGGATAACCCAGTATGCTTTTCATGAATGCACGTTGGAGGCTTTCCAGAATTTGCCTATCAGACTTGCGCAAGTGGCCATAAATGGACGTGCAGTACTCAAACTGTGGTCTACACATAGTTTATAAAGGTGTAATCGTGTCATAAGTGGAAGAATGAGCGTTTAATTTAAGTTATCGTCCTTCTGGCTTCAGCGACTAGGAAGGATATATGTTTTTCGAAGTTGAATGAGTTCGAGTGGCGTAAACCCAGGTCACGTACTGAGTTGGTGGTTGATATGCTGTGACCTTCCAGCCTCGCAGAGCCGTCTGGTACGTGACAACCATGCACAACGATAGTGGATTTATTGGCTGAAAATCTCATCAGTCAAGGTTGACACCAAATCTCTAATGACCCTTCCGTATATTTTCTAAACATGGATATAGTTTGCCAGGAGGAAAGCTGTGAACAAGGTTGATATCATCAGCGAATAGGAAGTTCGCCATGCTTGATAACCTGACATATATCGTTCGTATACTTGAGAAGGGGTAACGGCCCCAAAACACTTCTTTGTATCACCCCACTTGTAACTGGTCTGGGCGTCGAGCTATTGTCTCCTATGTTCATTGTTTGTAAGTTATGAAGTAAACCAGCTAAGCAATGCATCGCGTATACCAAAGGATGCCATTTTGAGCAGGAGACGCTTATGAGGCACACGATCGAAAGCCTTCGCCATGTCCAACAGTATAATGATAATCGCCTCACCGGCGTCAGTAGATTCTGTCACATGGTTAAGAAATTCTAGCTGGCATGTCATGCAAGAACGCTTGTCGATAAACCCATGCTGGGAGTGGTTTATAAGATTTCGTGATAACTGAAATTCGACCACGTGGAGTTCTGTTATCCTCCCCAACAACCTAGAACAAATTAAAGTGTGGTTAGTAGTACGGTAGTTGCTGACTTCATATCGTGAGGCACTTTTTATGGCGGGGGTTAATTCTAGAGTTTTTCTACTGAAGGAGCAAGGTACCTGATGTTAGATAAAGTATACAAACACTGAGCAGAAGTAGAGGGCTGTCTCCCCCTCCGTATCTTAGAGCAACGGGGTGAATGCCATTAGGACCAGGTAGGTGAGAAGGTTTGATGATAGCTGACTGGGAGCACATGAGCCCTGCATGAACAGGGATATGGCTTAGGAAGGCACTTGTACCTACAAGAGAAGGTGGACGCAGTATGTGTCTTTCAACGTTGAAGAAAGCAGCAAAATGTGAATTAAAAACCTCATAGATTGTTACAGGATCATCTACAGTGATTTTTTCCTGCAGTGTCACTACTGAGATGGCAGGGTCTCGCCCATTATTCCTGCTTCTCATCAACTGCGTCAACTGCGAGCTCCCATCTGTGCTGTTAATCGCACGTTTTTTCACTTATATGGTTCTATATTCAATAGTATTGAACATTTTATGCATTTGCGTGATGAGAGAGAAGTGGCATGTTTTCCGGTAACGTGATCAAAGACTTTTCAGCTTACCTTGATCCTCTGGAGTGAGAATTATGCCGTTACCGTACACACTATGGTGTTTTGATCTTCGCTGGGCTGAGATGTTCATACAAGACCTGAAGTGTACAATAAATGCCTCGGTTGCAATACCAAGGCCAGAAGCAAGAAAAAATGTGTTCCATTCCAGAGATCTCGGGAATGTGATGAACACGTTCCAGTCGACAAATTTAGTTTGACGGTATTTAATGACGGTCGACTATTCAACAACTTTTAGGTCGAACATGAAGTTGACTATGTTATGATCACTTTTTGAAAATTGTTCCAAGACAGATACAGTAGCAGAAGCGATGCCCGTGGAAAAAGATGGAGTCTAAAGTGTGGTCCTGCATAGTAGGCGCTAAAATATGTTGGCGCCATCCGTTTAGTTGGACGCATGCAAGGAACTCAGCTTGACTTGTAGGGGCAGTGAAAGTGATCCAGGAGATATTGGGCATGTTGAAGTCTCCGCCAATTATTTTGTACAGCGAAGGTAAGGTTGATACATAGTTCACTCCGTTAATAAGGTTCGTCAAGTCATCCTGAGTGGCGTTAGGTGGTCTGTAGACATATCCTGAGAGAAATTCACAGGGTCCGGTGGACACTCACGGTCACAAGGAGTCATCTATCATACCAAAACATGGCTCATCGAGTATGGTTGCAGAATATTGCTCCCTTAGGTA
>QNGE01000314.1:0-50431 GCA_008508345.1 Paragonimus westermani
ATGATGATGATGATGATGATGATGATGATGATGATGATAGCAAACGGGGGTTCAGCATGTTCGAGATCTCACTTGTTTACAGTATATCAGTATTGTGGGAGGAATCGGCATGGTCAAGGGAACACAAGACCCAAAATGAAAGGACTCACCAAGACACAGGAGCTTCTGGGGTCCGACCGAACTGATCGACGACCTTCACGTCTCTCTTAGTCATACTGCTCTGGTAAGGACCCAGACTTTTCAGACGCTTCTTTACAACACGTTCCAAGGTCACCGCGTCGTTATACACACTAGAGCCGACTTCGTTGTAATGGCGAGCATTATTGAACATAAGTCGTAGGTCAGACACCATTTCCTGATGTGCGCTGTACTGTAAGAGGGGAACACACATTGATATGAGTAGGAATCCCAGTCAGATAGGGTCAAATGGATAAGTGGGGGCATGCTCCAAGTATAAAATTGCGCTACCACGGGTTGAACCTTGAATTCTTTCCAAAATCCACAAACTCAGGATTTTATGTTCAGTGATATACAAGCCTACCCAAATACCACTTTGTAGCATATATTCACAATCGCTCAAATTCACACTAATCACATACCTCTTTTTCATGTTCCACTGCGATCATTAATCTAAGATTTGCCTGAAGTTTACACCAAGAAAGCATAAAGTATTACCAGGACGAAAAACGATTACCAGAGTAGATCGAATTGGAAACGGTCAGAACGCCCGTATCACTGTGAAACAACGCAATGAGCCATTTGCTTGAAAGCAAGGGTTGGTAGTATAGCTCTGAATCTTAAAGCACCGCTTTTACAACCACTGACCATATTCTGAAATGGTACAGCGGACATTCGCGTGTATGCTAATTGCTGGGTGAAAATAACAGCAGAAAACTGATAAAACAAGCAACCCATTTCATCAGTACAGCTGTCCTTGAGAGCACGCAAGTGTCAGCCGGACCAAGGAATACAAAAAAATCAGGCTATCAAACACCAGAATAAGATGAAAGCAAACCTACCACAAGATTCAAACTGGACTTACGTTTATACACACACTTGCAAGCTAATTTTAAACCATCAAAAGTACGTGGAAAGGAATCAGCCCATTAGCAAACACCCTAAAGAAAAAAGTTCTATTGGGGCTGATAACAAGAGCGGAGCCGGTTCTCAGTCAGCCACTACTACTGCAAAACTTCCCCATCGAGGTTGATTATCGATAAGGTTATAGTCGGGAATTCACAAGCTGAATTTGGCAGACCAGCCTTCAAACGTAAAAGACATTATCTTTTAAGCCACTGTCATCCAACATTCAGGTTGCGGCAGGTTAAAACGTTTTGACACAAAGTAAAGATCCGGCGGCTGATGGTTTGTTTCACGACGAACGTATCTAGCACTGAGGTGACTGGGTTTAAGTCAGCTGGCGTACAGAAGTCAATTGCGTCAACAAACGGCGATGGCGTGCAGAGCTCTACAGAAATTTTGATGAACTCTCCTGGCATCTAGTTACTTCTCTTCGTGCGGTAACCCTTGAAGCACACGAGTTCTACATCTGAAGTCTTCCACAATTACAGTAATTCGTTTGACAGCCTTGAACTTTGTGGTGTCCAAGATTTATCTAATTAAGTATCCTAGAAAAGCTTTTGTCAACGAATACTCATCAAATATTGGGTTTGGTTCCACACAATAAGAGAAATGCGGTTAGACAATTCTGTCCGCTTCATGTCAGGGTACCAGTGATGGAACAGGTAGAAAACATCCGGGAGATTGGCATTATATAACGACCTCGTCCGCAAAAATGAGACTTGTATACAGCTGATAGTACTGTTTAGCGGTTGTAACGTTGTTTGATCAGATCATAGAAACTGAAGTATCCCTTGTCGTTTACTTTTTAACTGCCACAGTAATTGGCGTGGACTTGAAATCGTTAATAACGATGCGATTGACCCGTCCGGTTGTAAATTTGGTAGCGAGAAGCATAACAACCCACGGTTACGGACGGTTGGCAGTGTTCACCGGCGTACCTTTGACCAATCGAAAATGGACAACGACCGTTAATGAGTGTACACACTAGAAAACTGCACCCGAAAAATGTTCCAATAACAGTTAAACTAACGGTGTATCGTTCGAACCTACACTGTTGATGATAAGATTGATCGACAGGCGTATTTTCTTATACACGTTAGAGCTCTGAGCAATAAAAGCACCAATCAGACGTAGTTGAACACTTTCAACCTGTGATGTTGATACAGAAACGCTAATCGTCTGCCGATATCGCCATGCTGAATCCAAACAGCCGAAGTTCCAAGAAAAGCCAGGAAAATAAACGACAGCAGACGTGAGACTGTAATGAGAACAAACTTGCGACAAGAGTCAAATTAGGTGTGCACAAACGCACAGAGTTATAAGACAACCTAACATTCTAATGCAGTAATAGTGTAATCAATGAAACAGGTCCATATGTAAATATCCTGGAGGAACAGTTATTTTAAATGATACTGACGGTCACAGTAGGACTGGTCCTCGGTAAGACAATGTCATTGCAACAATGGCGATCCCAAAATACTATTTTGGCACAGCTAAGGGAACGCAACGGAAAATACAGAACTGGCTGTCTTTTGGGAGTAAACCTGTGTATACACACTCAATCACAAGTTAGTGAAAGAGTGCCGGGAGACCTAGACACAGAAATGGTGCGTAACAGAAAAAAGATGAACAAAAAACATCTTAGAAGGTCGTGAGAAAGACTACCGTTGTTAGTTCACTACGTACCGTTGGGTTATCCGTCTGCACAACGCATCAGGAGAATTGAACACATATTTAGGAAACTGCCCCAAATAAGGTATTTAATTTTCCGGTTTACACTTGACGAAAATGTAGTAACTATTTAGTAACACAACGAAACATGCGGGATGGTTATCACCCACTTATGTAGGACGGTAGATAGACTTGAAATGGACAGAGTAAGCATGGATGGAAAAACGTTTGACAATCGGTTTCGTTGCTACGGCGCTAGTTCGCAATCAAGGAAGTCCAGCAGACAATTACTGCACATAGGGTTTCACAAAAGAGGAGCCGCGAGCAAGGATCATGAAGAAATAATATAAATCTGGCAGCAGCGCTCCATGTTTATGGCACGTCACAACAAACCGTTTATCTGATTATTCGCAAAAATAATTACTTCATTTTGTTCCATTTTTCGGCGAATCATAGTCAAGTCAATCGGCTCCGGGATCACTTTGTAGTAGTCCGAATATTCTTCTCTCGACGGCAGATGCATAAAAACATCACACGGACGATGCCCGTCCTCCTGAAAGCAGGAAAAGAGAACCGAGTTTAAAGTTTACTGAGTGGATAAACTAACTTAGGCAGCTAGAACAAAACAGCGTCGGAGTGGAGTGTAACAAGCAACATAGAAGACGGTAGAGTACAGACAGGACATTTCACAGAGATAGCTTTGAAGTTAAGTTCAGATCCATAGAGTAAGTACGAGCCACAGCAACCAGAGCAAAGTGAGTGAATTAATTTGAGGACTAAGCAGTTAATAAATAGCTCAACAATACTATAAGGCTGAATGTGGTTACCACTAGCACAGAAATAACCATATGGCTTAACATAATTACCCACACAACAATTTTCATTCTTTCCGGAGAAGAAAGCGCCCGTTTTCAAAAAGGTCGAACAGCAAGCAAGTCAGACCAACCAACCAATGTCATCAGCACGGTAATTCGAGCAATTTCATCACGTCCCTACGACTTGGCAATTTCCAAAAAAAACTTAAAACAACAGATGTAACTTTGTGTTGTGTGTTAGACGGTTATCTCACGTGCATTCTGTACACAAACGGAAAAGAATCCTGAAAACAGTTCAGGGTATACAGTGATATCCAGAGCGACTAATCGTTGGTTGAAAACATACCGCAACAAAGTTATACACTGTGTTGAACAGATTTTGCAATCGTTTCATCTTGGCTTGCTCTGCTGTAAGAATGCGTCTTCCGGCACGCCGCATTGGAGTCCCATCAGGAGTTATATGTGGACTGGAAGCGTGGGAGGTACCAGACATTAAACTAGGT
Organism: Paragonimus westermani; assembly: GCA_008508345.1. Lineage (NCBI taxonomy): Eukaryota > Metazoa > Platyhelminthes > Trematoda > Plagiorchiida > Troglotrematidae > Paragonimus > Paragonimus westermani. The sequence goes on from QNGE01000314.1 coordinate 4,073, forward strand.
GTGCCATTGTCCGCTCCTAGACCGGCCAAGTCAATACGTTTAGTGGGCTGCAAGGGAGACGTTGAAAAAGGAAAAATATTTTTTTTACTCATGAAGACAACTGATCAAATTGAGGTGGCAATGTGGGCCAATGCATAACAAACAGAAATGAATAATTACTGGGGCTTACCGTTGTTTGGAAGCTTAGCATTTCGTGGTAGCGCTTACGAGCCACTTGTTGCAATACCACAGAATCACGGTGAATCACACTGTCTTCCAGGTTGTACTGCTGAGCGTTCTTGAATACCAGTTCCAAATCAGCCATCAGGGAATTCAGTGTGGGATAGACATTATTCTGTAGAAGTAAACCTGAGTCAACAGACGAACCGAAAAGCGTACCTTCAACTTCTTTTTAATATCCGCCAAACTGATTGGACTACTGATTTCCTGATAGTAGTCCGGATAGATTCTGCGAAATAAAGGAAGCAGAAGAAACGACAAAATGAGCTGAAGGGGGTACAGGCATAAAAGATGTGCAGAACTATTAACGTCGGTGGAAGCAATCGCGGAAGATCTCATTCGTAAAACAGATTGGGATGGGTAGAAACACAGAATGTCTGATGTGAGAGCGAAGCTCCTCCTACAAAGTAACAAACGAGACGACGATCTGACTACTGATAAATCCGATTATTTTGTCCATTATTTGAATACCGTTTTCCGATCGGCTATTTCGCATGCGAAAAATCATGTCTGCTTGGTGGCGTACCACTTTTGAGAATTTCAATCATTTCGCACATTCGATGCACATATTAAACCATATTTGTCCACTTTCACTATTGAAGGTGGGAAGCGAAACGGTGTCGAAGATATGAAACAATTGCACGTGAGCATTGCGTAGAGCTAACCGTAAAGTCGCAACGAAATGAACAGATCAGCACCGTGGCGCGGAAATAGTCGTAACCTGAACCCCCACCAGAAGTCGCAAATGCCGACCTCGAAATTCACCGTAAGGTCACGGCACGGAAACGCACGCACAGTGGGATGGTGAGAACTGTTTCTCTTCCGAAGATTATTTCGTTAAGAATCACGGGTTCACGTATGTACTTTGAATGATGTATGCAAGTAAAATTCGATGTTATGTTCGGCATCTATTGAAGTTACCTTGAATATAAATACTACGACACTAGCCACGGTGGATTTTGATCTCACAAAAAAGGATGACAACAGTAATGTTTGGTTTGAGACAACAAATGAGTCGATGCTGACACGTTGTTGACTACGAACTCGTGTTGGGCAGGCTAGAATTTGGTATAGATGAAGGCCACTTCGGCACATGATCCTAAAGGAATCAGCATGAAATAAACCGAGTAGAACGCCACATCAGAATATGGGACGAACAAGCCCACCTAAGATAAGTGATAAAAGCGGGCATTTCGATTTCCAATAGTCACAGTGTTGTGCCCGCAAAAGACGCTTGGCCAACAAATTGGTTTATTGCGCAAACTTCCGTATAGGTCATATCAAAAACTAAACCACAAACGCGTACACTCATTTGCACGACAGACATGCACTCACATACACTGGGTGACAGTACGTGGTCATTCGCCTTGGTGAAAGTTCTCACACAGCATGTACACACTGTTCCGATAGTCTCTTCTTGTCCGTCGTCTTCGGGGCTTGTCCTTTTGTTCCTGAATGTCGTCTATGGGTAATACACTAATTGTGAGTAGTACTACTACTCACAACGAAACTGCTTGTTATACAACAACAGTATGTATACTCACAATACACGCAGGACGTGTCAATAAGATCCAGCAAGGCAGCACAAATGTGATCGACTGTGTAAGCTATCTACGGTGCGTTTGAACGTGTAGGGAAGAACCCTGTTGCTTGTCAGGAAATTTATCATCTACTATAGTGTACACTACAGAATGTTTTGATAGGTATATAGAACTCATATATCAGTTTTCAATATTGGATAATGACAAACAGGATCCCAGTACCGGTTGACAATTGCCTTCTGAAGCGCATAATTCAGACCACTGGCGCGAGTATTGCTCGCAAAAGAGCCGTATCTTTAATTCGTATCACATGTTGACAGTCACTCTCAGATGGCCTGTTTCATAAGCCACGAATTAACCTTGTTAGAGAACCACTTCACTTTCAACAGAAACCGCCCTTTTTCTAGATATTACCGAAAAATAACATTTTCCAACTCTGATATTTTACACCATGATTGGAAAAAGCACTATTACTGCCTTATTATTGCCATATCGCTGATTGGTGTACAGGCTTTTTGCCGAATCAAACTTTGTAGCTCAAATCAGGGTCACATTGCAAACAAAGAGACCCAGTGCTCGTATTTGTCTCCAGGTTCAGTACCACTATACAATCTTTCCAGGAGGCATGTCTTCTACGCTGTCTTCGTTGAGTCCGGGTCAGTACGCTTCACATGCATTCGTATCTGTGTTTCGTGGCGTTATTTCGTAGTTCTGTTTCAAGTGACCAAGCGGTCACAACAATCTTCAAAATTGATGACGTGGGAGTCAGTAAACAAACAATAGAAGGAATATGTACTATCCAGTCGTGACTTCAAATAAGTAGCTTCTACCTTACATTAGCGACCGTCTCTAGAAAGTGTTAGCTAGTTGAACGATTACCTAGGCTTCCTCGACTGGCTACTATTGGCTAGGTTTACCAAGCTGGCTGATTCGATAGGCCTGAAATTATCTAGTACAGCTGACGAGCACAAATGATGGAGTATCACTGAGGTGGCAAAAAGTTCAATGGTAACATTATCTTCAGAAATAGACCACGAGAAATCTGACTGTAATCAGCCCGGGTGTGGACCAGTAGACCAAGAGACAGCAAACAAAAGCAGACCTAACAGACCAGACTCAATTTCGACAGTTGCCGTTTTCAAAAAGGGCCAGCAAGGGGACTGAGCCTGCAGGAAAGAAGCACAAACAAAACCACCCCGGAATGGAGATAGTCTATGGTGAATCTTTAACAGTGTACAAGACAAATGGGTCAAACCAGCTTTCAACAAAGATGACAAATAATCATTCTGAAAACAAACGGCTTACTTTCTAGAAGGCAGACGGAGAAATGGTGTACACATTAGGTGACCCACTTCGTTGCGCGCATCCAACACGGCTTGTAAAACTTGAGCCACACGCCAGCGTACGGTTCCCACACGGTAACGTGAAACACCTGCCGAATGTCCATGGGTGTACGTTCCCATACAGCTTGATTGCTCTACAGTTTGTGGGGTTTCCAGAGCGACCGAAAGCGATGATTCGGAAATCGGACTACTTATGCGTGGCGGACTCGCTAAAGACAGTGAGTCTCGAGGAATGCTGGGGCTGGGTGTGGATTGTGGATTTTTCGGTGGACGACCCCGCTTTCGTTTTCCGGGGGATGAAGGGATGGAAGAACAACTCTGTGACGTATTACCCGTTGCTCGCGTATCATCTTCATCTTCAGCTGCTGAAACAGGAGCGTCTGCCTCTGAGTCACAAGGTTTGTTTGGCTGATCGTCGCTTTTCTTCAAGTTGATTTCATCAGGCAACATTGCGTACTCTTCCACTACTTCATGAGGATTGTAACTAAGCCTTGAGGCCCGTCTACAACAAGAGAGTGTGGTAATTTGCACGAACAGCTTCCGAAGATGATAAAAACAGCATAAAGCAAGTTTTACTGCAGAAAACCTGAAGTAAATCTGTAGAAATTTATGTGAAGCAAACAAGGATCGCTGCGGACAAAGGCGAGGCAATCCGGGGATATCAGGTAATGCATTTTCGGCGTTCATGGACTCACTTGCCACGTTCCTTGTTCGTGCGAACCGGTGGGTGTTCAGCCTCACTTCGTTTGCCTTTCAATATTTTAGCCAGCGTGCTGGCGTCCTATAAAAGTACAGAGATAACAGAAGTGCGGCCACTGATATTCATGCTTGACGATCTCTGTCCAAAAAAGTGCCGACCCACATCAAACATTAATGTAATGAGTCAGCTGATGCTTATGCCATGCTAAAGATATACTTTATGCAGCTCTATAGATGAGTTCTCAGCGTTTTACAAACCTGCCTGGTCAGCCGAGCGACACATCGTAAGACCAATGGACATTAATCGTACTACAAAAAAATAACCAAATCCATTGATAACTTAATTAGCCATGACAACCACCATCAATCGAACAACTTTTGATTCAGTTCCATAGTCTCATACGAAAAGAGAAGAGCAGGGCCGAAGAGATGCAAATAAATGCTTATTTGTGGACGTAGTTGAGGAGAAAGAGATACAATCAGGATGATCCGAGTACGGGGAACGAGTTAGGTCCGGTAGGATTCTAAAAACAAAAAGGCCGTGTGTTGTAAATGAATGAGAAAAAAACTGACGAACTGTTTACAGGAAATCTCGCTAAAACGTTCCCAACGCATTGGTAATCTTGCCCAAAGTGCAACTCCTGCAAATAATTAAAATAGCAGAGGAACACTAAACTTAGTTGGAGAACAGGTGTTTTGGGAAACGGACAGATTAAGTGGGATGGAGATTTGGAAATCCGGGTATCAAAGCTTGCTGACTTTGATGCGATATAATCATGTTCAAAGTGATCCCTACAAAGTTAAAAGAAAGAAGTCGACGCTGAGGTTCACTACCGGAGGAAGAAAGAGGGCAGCCGTTGGAAAGTTCTTCGTACTAATTAACTCTCGTAAGCACAAACAACATGAGTACATTCCGATATGATAAGGAGATAGACTGCAAGACTGATCAACTGTCCTGTAGGACGGGGGTGGAAAATCGAACAGGGCCTTTGACGCTTAACTCCAAATCAGCCGTATATTCTTTCGAAAATGCGTCAACGCGAACCGGAATGGGTGTTCTGTAGAGTGAGAACAAAACCGAGATTACACTTGGAAAAACACCACAACCAGTGGTGACCAGTGATGAGGCCTGATCGTTGAACCGAGCGAATCAAACGTGATTGGAAAAATAATTGCGCAAAGGATAGAGAGTTAAAAGGTTGTAATAGTTACCGTTGGTACTACCAAATTCATCGTCACAGTCTAAGGAATGTACACGGACGGGTCCACCAGGCAACGATATAATGTCGTGAGCCAGGGGAGCGAGAGAACCAAGGGCGGAGAGTGAGCAACGATAGATCGGTTGCAGTTCGTCATGCCCAAACGAGTTACCACACGGCAGGGGATTAGTTTTCTCTTAAACTTTGTGTCAAAAGTGTGCAAATAACTCGTTGAAATTCGCCCATCTTTGAAGAGAAGAGAATAGCGGACGGCAATCTTACGATACGTAGAGCACTGAGCTGATGGCTCAGCTGACGGTTGGCAAAAAACTAGACACCCTATAAGAACGCTTGGCGATAAGCTGGCACAAATTTCCTCAGACTTTCAATCTGGATGTTAGTTTTCTCACTTGGTAATTAATCCCAATCGTTAACCTGTGGCAAGCTAGCCCTGAAGAGGCGCAGTGTACACACACAAAAAAAAGTGAGACATGTAGAGTGCGTTGTATGATACTATGCGTATGTCGTCCAGGTTGAAAACCACGAAAGAAGGGTAAAACAATCGGCGAAAGTCCGCATCAAAGTGAACATCACCTCGTCCGAATCGACTCACCTGATAGATCGCTGACTTTGGCTCGTTGAACGTCTTCGCATTACGGGCCATTAATTGGAAGTCTTTTTCCAACTCGTCTAATGAGCTGTAACCACCCGATTGTATTCTGCGAGCTATCATACGTAAATCAACCGGCTCCTTGATTACGGCATAGTAAACCGGATAAACCTATCAGAATAAAAAGCATCATGAAAGCTCACACAATTTCGTGACGTATATTCCAACAATGAACCCCTGCATTATTGTACGATGCCCACCGGTAATATGGAAGCATACTAACGATGATAAGTGAGGGGTTCAAGCCCATCCTCGCAAATGGCAAACGATGGATCTCCCAACACAGCCAGCAACGATGAGTCACCGGTAGGCATATGCAGGAAATTTACAAAACTGGGGTAGAGTTGGATGGTCTCAAATGTACCCACACATAACTCAAAAATAGGAAACATCAATCAGGAATAATGAACGGAACATTCATATTAATATAAGTCAACGACACCTTTCCAAAAGGCTGTTTTATGGTATGACGCTGAAAATTCTCACTTCTCTGGAGGGCAGATATGTGAAAGTTGGTGCCAAAGAACGTCCGTCTTCGTTCTTATGCTTAACGATGGAGGCGAAAAGCATTTCGTACACACTTTCACATGCGCCGGCACTTCGCTGTGTAGACGTAGTCAGATTGGTGGTACTGGTCTCAGAGGGCGCAACATGTGAATCTTCAGAAGCAGCAACGGAGGCCGATTCAATCTGAACGGAACGTGGTCGATGCAAAGTTTGGCTTTAGTGTGACGTCTACTGGCTAACGGATTATGGGGGTAGAGGATAGCATGTTCAAACAAACCGAACGAAGCACATGCAGCAGACAGAAGGAAGGCAAACAGAAGTTAAAAAGTTATACTAACAGATGCTAGTGATAAAAATAACAAAAAGGCCCTCAAAAATTGGACAATATGTCGCCGAAGGAAAACGAGCAGGGAAACCGATAAATGAAAAACACGGAATGCGCAGCAAAAAGCGAGTGATGAAAGCAACTGTAGCGGTGCATTCTCCAAAAAAACGTGTAGGGCACAGAAAAAGGAAAATAGTGAATTAGAGGGAAACGAAAAAATGCGAACAGAGCATCACGTGTGTATGGAACTAACCTCATCATCATCTGTCTCTTCGCGCCTTGACATACGACCGCGGCGAGCACGGCGATGAGCAGCTAGAGGAGAGCAAACGAGAATAAGTGGCATACTCGAAATAAACAGTGAATGGTGTACATCAAAGGTCGGCAACCTTTTTCTGGACATGGGCCGGCTACTATGTTGGTCAGTGGACGACGGGCCACATGGACTTACAGTGAACAGGTGAAACTGGCAATGAGAAACAAAGTAAGCTAATTATAATCCTTATTTTATTGGAATAATATTCAAATGGTGGAATCGTAAATGAAAATGGTTGGCGTAACGATTGGCGTTCCTTGCTACGCGAACATCTCCGAATATAGGAGACAAACTGGATAAGACTACATGCAGAATGTCACCTAAAACGGCATCAGTCAACCGCCTTCGGATCTTGTTCGTTACATGCTTTTTGCTTAACAGGAACTGGTCGCACATATAAATAATGCTGAATATCGAAGCCACTTTAGGTTGGGACTGTGGGTTAGAAACTTTCTCTGACGGGCTTGACACTTTTGACCGGAGGATCAAATTCGGTCTTGTTGTAGACAGACAACAGTAAACACAACAGCGCCCAATGATTCTCCTTCTCGTGCGAAAAAGAAGTATCCTGAGTGCTGATGCTAAAAGTGAACAAACTTAACACACCAAACCTCACATCCTCACTAAATTTACACGTCTATACGTCTCTATTGTACCACCTCTGATAATGCGCTGCGATTACCCATAGATCGCGTGACCTTCCTATAAGCCAACTTTAATGGAGGCTCACTGACCGGAAATCAATCGGCCAATCAATCAACCATGCGTTAGTATGGAAGGATTCAAAAACGTAGCGTTACATCGACAAGGGTGCTTTCTTTGCACAAATAATCATTTTGCAGGTAAAGTATCATACCCAACTTTGTTTACTTGAACGCCCACAAACTGTAACGTCGCTGACACTGGGAAATCCATCCGACGACACAGTGAATCACGAGTAGCTTAACTCTTTTACTAGGAGTACTACTTAGCAGTTACTACGTTTGCCAGCACAGAATTCATAGTAATGTAATGAGGTCGGGCTGGAGCGGCTTCCTGATTGGAAAACATTCAGGTTATGATTGATCGACGCTAAACAATCAAAAACAGTGAGCAGATGCTAAATCTGATTTGTGTGTAAGAGGTGGCGAGAAAAACAAGTTGTTTGAATGCGTATCGGAATCAAACAACAGGAATGCTTACATCAAGCTCGTCGAACGTAACGATGAACATGTCAGTTAAAACTTAAAACGTTTGTCGCCCAAGAGCAACTGCTAATGTAAACACTGTTAATTCCTTAGAGAACGGGCACTGTTTTTCGAGTAAACTGACGTCGTGTAGTGCCGCTCAGACCACTGTTGATCTGATTTTCTCGATTCAGTAGCCAAGTAGGCGAGACTAAGCAAAACAGAAAACAGAAAAGAGGTGCAGGCTATTTGCGATTCACCGCATCCATGGATCAAATATTTTGAGTTATATGATAGAATCGTGCAGCTTATTAGTGTGATGGTGCCCTGCCGATCCGAATATCCAAACAGGAAGTCCAAATTGTTGTTTCGCAGCCTGGATGAGGTTGCTATTTGTGGTGCGATCGAATCTGACGAACCCAAAGTAATGAAATCCCTGAAGGGTGAGAATTGCCGTTTCGTCTGCTGAATCAACCCTCACACCACCAACGAAAATTAGAGCACCGGCGTGGCTAGATTGCTGCACTATATAATATTCTCGTATTGCACATATATATACATATGTATTACTGCGTAAGAAACATGGGTAATCCTTATTACTGTGTACTACATCTTGTATCAAGACGTTACAACCGCTACAATTCAGAGTGGTGGTTAGCAATTCCAACAATTGTGTTGACTATAAGTTGAAGGATATCTTCCGTACATGCCCAGCTTTCTCATTGTCTGGCTTACGGCTGTGATACAGGGTCCTATCCCGTTTCTCAGAGTCTCGACAGACGTCGCTCATGTCCGCTCCATTATTCAGTGAGTAAACCACCAAATAAAGTCGGCTCCCAAAAATGACCACCTGCTGGTTTCGGTGCGTGTTAATACAAAGCTAAGAATTTCCACATTGGGATTCGTTGACAGGCAGGACTAGGACTGCGAAGTGTATACAACAGCCGTACACCTCCTGCGTGGAAGCGCGTTGAGAGATTTGCGGCCTGTTGCAGTTTATACACACCAATCAATACTGGCGCAATGGCACTGAATGAGCATTCAAAGTAGCCACCGTCTAACCCGGGTGATACGTGTCTGCTCGCAACCATGTGTTGTAGAGTTCGCTTTAGGAAGAAAGGCTACAAAGATTGTAATGGATACGCGTGAGGGTTAAACCATGAATCCTCACAACATCAACAATGGTGATGTGTGCATGTAAAGTGGCAACACCAGAAAATGAATGACATAAGGGACAAGTACGGACAGTTTGTCGATGTTCGCCCCCTTGCATGCAAATCAAATAAAAAACCATGATGGGCTGTGTCTTTTCGTGACATATTCCAAGAAAACGTACGATGACAGGGCAACACTGAGACAGCTACTCATGCCGGATGGATCAACTTATAGAGATTTGACAAAACAGCAATTTCCAACAAGAAATCACATTTTGGATTGCACATCATCTGACAGAAAACATGAGGAGCTTCGTCACCATAGATAGCAACAAATCAGTAATCCTAACTGACGCTCAACCGTCACACAACCAAGAAAAAAAGGCAAACCCTGTTCAGGAGGAGGAAAAAAGGAGGAAGCAAGGGACCTAGCTACTGAAAAAGTTATTACACCTGTATTTGTTCATTCAACATCAAGGAGCCCACACCTTGCAAATAAACAACTGGGCTAAAAAAGAAATGAAGGTGTCATCAGTGAGACAACTTCCATGGGGCTTTCACTGTCTCGCGTCATTAGATTCACCCACTTCACATATAACTTGGTCAGACGACGACAACATTCAAGTCACTGAGCCCGATTAGCCACCACCTCACTTAACGATCCCAAGCACCGGCCCTGTGGGTCACGGGGTCCCCAGCTAGAGACGAATCCGACCAAAAGTGGCCAACCTCTTGGTGTACGATTGCATTTCTCTACGCCAAGTCAACATCTGTCCACTCCGCAGCTTATGCCAGTCGGCCACAGTGTAAGCAAAAGGTTGCCGGTGTGGCAGACGACTAGCTGGCATCCTCAGTACGTCCTAATCAATGTGTGAACAAACGAGCTCGATTGACAATCACCACCAAATATACACTTCCTAACCTCTTCGTTGCTAACTCGTTGGTTCCACCGGGAGCGGGCGGTCGAACGCAGGTATCGGTGGTCAAATACCTGAAGACGGTTCACGTCTTCCGGCTTGAGCGATCAAATTACGCAGCGGCTATAAGCTGTCAACTTATGGTGTAGCGAAAAACTGAGTCGCCATCATTTGTTTAAGTGCACTCAAAAATGTACCTATTAAAGCTGTCGGTTCTCCCAGAACATGAATACCGTTACTTAAACTTGTAGATTATGTTGGATTATCAAGTGGGTCCGCGGATGTGAATTCGGAGCAATAAAACCTACCAACGAAGCATTCTTGAAATCCCCCAAACAGAAAACCAAAATAAAAACACCAAATATCACATCATCATTGTTTGGAACACACTCGAGGCTTGCCACTGAACTCATTTTCTGACGTTTGCGAACAGCAAGCCTCGTCAACCGCTCGTGTACCTCCGTGTTGACAAAAATCCTACCGATACCACCTCCGAGAAAAACGACTGGAACTATGACAACTTCTTACAAACGCACATTTTTGTATACCAGAATGGTACTGTTCAGAGAGGCATATAATAAGCAGACACCTGGATAACAGGTTACAGAACCACTAGAACAAAACTAAAATATCAAAACACTTCGGTATTAAGGTCATCGGAGACATACAAGAAAGAAAATGCAAAAGCTGGCTTACTTTAGGATGTAAACAAACTCACCACTGCTACTGATGGAACTTGAAGTCGACGCATTACTGGCGGATGCCAAGGATATAACTTTTTGCCGTTCCTTATCGAAGACTTCTCGTAGCTCAACAGCCAGAGAATATTCGATAGCTGATGCGGGGTAAAAAGACTTGGTATTCTCCACTAATAAACTGATATCCGCGGCCATTTGCTCGACAGTTTCATATTCGTCAGCCTTGATTTTCGACTGTATTCGCGCCAGATCGATAGGCTCTTTAATGGTCTCATAGTATTCAGCGTTAGATCTTCGGAGAAACAAAGTAATGAGAATGGATGGTGGATCTTTACAGGTAGGTGCTGTAAAAAATGTGGAAATTACTAAAAAATAAAAGGGTTAACTGCCTGCTAAGAGTAAACCAATGAGGGTCCGAAGAATGTGAAACCATGGAGAATGTGAACGGCATGGACGTGGTTGGTGAAGAAACATTAATCAAAAAGACAAGAAAGAGTAGCCATTACAAAGTTCTTTCCCATCGTGTAGGCCATCAGTATGTGTGTAAGCCTTATGCCGCTCATTCATCACCATCATCGTCAACATCAATACCAATACCGACAGAATCACCATCAGCCATCAGGCATACCATTGGGCACTATGGCTTGGACTGCCGTTGATCTCGACAATATTCTACGAGCTAGCCAAATAATGGAGTATAAAAGCCGTGCATCAGTTTTGGGTTTAACTCCCACCATGATACAAACAACTAGACCATGTGGCTCACCCCAACGCCTAATCAACTACCGCCAACATTGTATGGAGTCAGACCGACTTATCGGGTGCGATAGTATATTGACAGGTGCACATTCACATATCGATGCAGCAATGCGTTGTGCTCGACGTACGTACGCTGGATAAACAGCCAACAACGCAAAGCTCTCGTTCCGCGAGACCACATCAGATGACAAATGTTGGATAAAAATACTGCAGAGTTGGCAGAGTTGGTAGCTCCCGTTGATGGTTTAGACACTCGGTTGTTTGTTGAGAATGCTAAAGTGCAAAGGTTTCATCACCAAATGAGGTGATATAATCAATGTGTGCGGGTTAGGGTGTGTTGATGAGCACAAACTTACGCACTGGTGTTACCTCAGTTGACGGCAAAATGTTTGTAGCCTAAATGCCGGATTCGGCTAACAATCGAAAATCTGGATAAGAACTGTCTAAAACATGACGATCGGGAATCAAAAGACCATCAGGACAGACTAACCTATAACAAGAAAGTCTGTAGTTCAGACCAACAGTAACTGCGCATTAACGAATCAAGAAAATTACTCAGTAAACGTGGCAATCGATAAACAGAAGCAGTACAGGCAATACAGTAAATTTTTCAATAGTGAGGCAATCTACTTGTAAGAAATCCGTACTTCGATTGGATTTAAACCAGCGATAGGAACCGCACGTCTATTAGCTAGCATGTGCTCTCCCAGATAAACTACGAAACAACGCCAGGACCCTGGAAATTTCACACTGGGACTTCAATACCCAACCATCCCACATCGTATTCCATGTCCACCAAATCGCCTTTAAGATGGACAGCAGTGGTAGGGTTACGCCGAACAGTTGGCACTTTTTATCCATCAAAGCAGCCTCTGAGCAATGTAATTGTATCAGTTGTCAATCATGGAGCCACCAATTTGAGATATCACTGAAAACAGTAGTGCAATTGAAATTTCCATAAATCACTATTACGATACGTCTCGACAACTAAGATGAACAATCCAGTTGTAAGACTAATTAGGCTGAACAGGCTATGTACAAAAAACAGCGCACCGGTCAACCAAATACAGGTGACTGAGTCATGGCTTCCAAGAACAGAACAATGAAAGAAAACTTACCTCTTTGGTGGCAGCCGCATAAAGAGTTCACACAAAGATCCATCCTCACTGCGATGAGAACGTATACCGTCAAAGATTTCCTGACAGAGATCCAACTGGTAGAAAATGAACGTGCATGCAATGGCCAGGGAAAAAGAAGGGTGTGAAACAGACAGGACGTAGTAAGGCGTGAAACAAAGAAGTAAAATATCGATAATAATCGTTCACTATAGATGGGAAATGAACAGTGTCCGGTCGGTTTCCTGATTCAGATAAAACGCTCTCGAGTGCAACTTTCGATGACATATGCCATGCAGCAAATTTCCTACTACCAAACCTTATTGTGCTGCACGAGCTGAACGGATGGCAAATTTGACAGAAAGACGGCGCACTAAAAAGTGGCAATCACGACGTGCTGCATAGCATCATGAGAAAACGAATCATTGTGTGCATGAAGACTAGCAAATGTTTTGGGACAGTTCAGCAGCGTCGACTTCAATCATCATAAGCAATGGCAGCAAAACAACAGCAGTTAACATTCCCACAGACGATAAAAGCCGTCCTGAAATGCTCGTTTACATGCTATTTTTCCTCTCAAGTTAACGCACTATCACCAGGTTGATTGAATTAACTGCGCACAATTACATCTATTATCTCTCTATCGACTTCACTGTAGACAAGTGGACTACCTCTCGGGAGCTACTGGGTTTAGTCTATAGCTGAACTTACGTTACGTCCTTGTGAACCTGAGCCAATTTGATAAACCACCTTCAATACGCCTTTGTTCGTTACACGTATGAGGATTGTTGAGTATGGAATAATCACCCGCAGCTACCGACAAACCTTTGACTCATCAAAACTTTGTGTACAGTGCGGTGGGAAACATTCCTAGTTCACTATAAATATGTCAGCTACACAACCCCAAGTTAAAGATAAACTGTGCAAGGATTGGCACAAAATCCATATAAATTCGTCAGAACTCAGCAGCGATTACATTCAGCAAATAAATAAGCAACCGATAGCGTCGAGCGATGTAGAAGTTTACTCGCACAGTCTCTGCGAATGCATCTACCTAAATGATTAGTATGTGCGACGGACGTTAGTTGCTCGTCTGTCATACTTAACACTCTGTCAATGCCGAATAACGGGCCCAATACCGTAGTTTAAACCTGAGACAAAGTTAACATCCACTTTCATGACCTTACGATTTGAAAATGTACTACATGGTGTATTTGAAACAAAGCAACAAAACTGGAACGTAACCAAATGGATATCGGAACTTGAGCACGCTATCAGTCGATATAGAGCTGAGTTGAACAAGAGGTGAATATGGTTGAAATACTACACTTAAAAGTATGGAAGAGACGGGCGGGAACATGGCCTTCAAAACCAAAGAGAATATTTCGTTTGTGGAAGCATTACCTGAGAAGCATTTGCTAATCGACGGCGTTTGCGACTGGCAAAAACACTAGACGATTGAGAATCATCACCGGAAGGATCTTCCAAGCGCTCACTTGAAGAGTCGCGATTGGCTCGTTTCGGCATCTATAACAGACAATAGCAGTTGCAACAGGATGCAAGATGAACGACAAGAACAAGGAAATTCGACACAAATATTTATTCTGTACAGCCTTCGACGTTTAGTTGCAGTCGGTGAGAGAAAGCGCTGATGCATAATGGTTTTCTATTCGACTTTCGTGAAACGAAAGTTTTGGGAAGTTCCATGGCTCCGTCAACAAAATATCCAATGCTCATCGACTTTGTTGTGTGACCGAAAAAGATTTCCACGAGACTGGAATCAGTACAGAGGAGACCAGCCAAACCAGCGTAACGATGATCGTCAGTGGTGAGAAACCTGGATTCCAAAAACCCTTCGATTAACACTGATTTCAAGATATCAGGAGTGGTTGAGTTCTGCGATGATAACAGTTTTTCTGATGAGCGCTGTGCCAGTTGTGTGCGAATGAGTTGCTCACCAGTGCCAGAGGTGACAACCGCCACTTTACCAAAGTCGTTCTCCTCTGCCCAACAGCCACAACCATATACACTAGCCTGACCAATACGACCTTCCTGCTTGAGAGCGATACCGCCACTGGATACAGCTGACGCAACGTTGCCATGCAAGTCTACACAAACAGCCCCTACGGTGTCCATGGTGATCGTGCGTGCCCTCTTAGGGGGAGTTTCAAGAGTATCGATCACATGTGTCTCAACCTTGTCAAGCCAGCTTCGATATTTGAGCCAATCAGAATAGGCTTTCTCAGAAACCAAATTAAACGGTTGAGCAAGCGAGGGCGATTTTGACGCTAGCCATTCGACCGCTCCATTTCCGCAAAGTAAAGCTGGATGGACACGACCCAACTTAGTTTTTGGGCAGTTGAGTTGCTCTTGTAAAAGCAACTTTGCGACCAGTATTGGGTTCCGAACTGCAGAAAGTGCACCCACGGCGGCGAACCGCAGACTTTTGCCACACATAATGCCTGAGTCGCATTCAACACGGCCATTTTGGGTTAGACAGCTACCATACCCAGAGTTAGTCAAAGCGCTATCTTCTAAGTAGCTTACAGCAGCAGCAGCCCCATCGACAGCACTGCCGTTGTTTGACAAAGTAGCCATGGCGTATCTACATGCCTCAAAACATAACGAATTGTAGAGGTGCTCTTTAGACTTGGAATGATAGCCAGCTCCTGCATGAACGACGATGCAAGGTTTTCGGCGCATTACATCACAAAATGACATGGAAATGCCATTCAAAAGAGCATATCAGAAAGCTGAAAATGAAATCAAGATGATGATGAATCGAAGAAATAAGTTTTCCTATACTGACTGCAAATATATATCAGTTGTCAAGAAATCTGTACACATTCCTTTAACAAACATGATCGATAAATTACAAGCTGCAAATAACCTGGGGGATTGAACACTGCGTCGATGATCTACATCGCACGGCGTACAGAGATACCGTATGTGCATCAGATACCTCGGTAGTGATTGCCTTAGGCTTGCATTCAACTTTGTGAATATGCGTAACGCTGATTGAAACATCTTGATAACGTGACACCGTATTGAGATCACAAGCGACTCCATTTTTGACCTCATAGTCGAGTGTGGCGAGTAATGCGATAGACCAGATTAAACATAGTTTTCTCCGAAATTATTATCGGGATTAACTCCTTGAAGTGAGCAACCATTTTAACAGAAAAGATTTAGAAGAGATAACTGCGAGAAATCCGGGCTGCGGCTAGATCCGCACCAGCGACAGAAGTAGCATGCCTAGGAGCGACACTTGATCTATTATCTGAATTACGGGGCCACGCTAGAAGCGTAGAATTTCCTCATTTAGACTTAGTTACTCATTTAACCCACTGTGAATTAACCAGCCTATCAAACGATCCAAGGGACTGACTGCTCAAACGGGACTTCCCGATCAGTTCACGCTGGAAGCCATCAACAACGCTGGTGATATATGAAACTGTATCGCTGATAAGTAGTTTGGCAGACTGGATTTCCGACCTTCCAGCGTGTCTCCGCAGATCGGCTGGTGGGGCACTTGTTACGTCTGGGCATACTGTTTCTGTCATTAGTTCGAATTCGGTTAGAGGTCAAGTTGTCGGAAATGGATTTCATCTGACTTATCAAATCCGCCAAACCACTGAATAGTAATGAAAGACTTATTGTAGTGACCACATTAACTTCTAATCGACAGGATGGTTAGTACATTCTATATTAAGGACGTGCAACAAATATGTACGACCAAAATTACCCTCGGCAGGAACTTCACTTGAACAGGCAGAGAGGTGTGAGATGAGCAGATGAAGTGTTTGTTACCTTCCTCTGGTAAACATAGAGCGATAACAATTATACTCCAACTGACCAAATACGTGGCATTGACGTCAATCACATATGGATTGAGACTGAGAAACACAGCTCACATCCATAAATGTGTAAACACGCTGTTAGCTTTGCGAAGGAACCCTGAGTAGTGTCCACGGATCCTGGAGAAGTGACCTAAGTTTCAAAATGAACAATACAACAGCCTTCAACAGTCGTCCGGACGTATGCACAAGACCAATTGCTACTCGCTGACTGTTGACAATGCGGCACGCCAGGCTCCAAACTTAAGTTACCGAAAACATTTTATCATCACGGATATCCAAATCCATTAACACACATCAGATGTTTCCAAGTGCTTAATAACCCAATGGCAGTTTCTGACCTTCGCCCTCCAACCAACACCCTAAGGAGAGGGAACAATGAAACTATACGACTACTGATTTACGTCCCTATAACCGTAGGCAGTGCAGACTAAATGGGTTTGAGAAAGTAACATCAAACTCGTGACTCACCAAGCGATAGTAGTAGCATATTGTTGCAGTCGAACATTATGCATCCACATTATTGCATCCACTATCACTGTACCAACAGGACTGGACCTTAACGCGATGTGACGGCTTGTGCATCTCCGTGATCTACTGTGCCAACCTGAGCAGTCAGATGATGGTACAGACTGACACGCACGCCAGTAGTTGGACATTTAGTGAAACACAGCTTCCTGATCTCCCATGTTGGACAGTGGAAGAAGTCTGGTATCATTTCCCCGAAAAAGCGACAGACTTTTGGGCCAAAGGATTTGGGTACCAATGCTAACAGTTTTCCCAAAGCTGGGCGTCCAGCTAGTATTTCACCTAGGTAGAGTAAGAGTTTATGGACAACTGTCGCGAGCGTCTATCACTTCTCGTGGTGTACGTCAAGGGTGTTCGATCTATTATTTGCTGTTCAGCTTTATCACAGACATTCTGAAAGGTGCGATTAAGGAAGTCAGTGGGCCTGGCGTTGGGTTTTTTTATAGCGATAGATTGGCCAACGTGGAGTATGTGGATGACATTCCCACTGCATTGATAGTAATCCACTTGAGACTGTGGGCACCATCACAATCGGGTAGCACTATCTGGTCAGCCTGTACTATTGCTCAGAGGTGACGAAGATGATAACAAAGACAAGAGTTGTCTTTGCCAACTTCCGCCATCTGTAGCCTCGAAAAGATGCCAGATTGCCGCCGAAAGGAAAGGTATATAATGCTTGTGTACGTTCTGTTTTGCTTTGTGTTTCGGAAACATGGCCTGTCACGAGCGATGGTGTCAGCAGACTTGCTGTGTTTGACCGTCATGTCTCTGCCCACATTCGGTGGACTGATTGCAACAGCAATACGACCGTTTGTCGACGCGCATTCTGGAATGCTCGGGATGAGTGATTAATTGATCCAACAATAACGTTGCACAGCCTACGATGACTGGGTCATGTGCTCTGTATGTCATCCGAGCGTTTATCGTGCCGGGCATTGCATACTGAGACCACCAACAGTTTGGTATAATCACTTAGTGGTAAAGAAACGTAGTCACAAAATATGAAGACCCTGGAGGCTCTGTTGAGCAAATTGGGTAGGTGCCGCTGTCTGGCTGAAGTCCTCGTGAACACTCAAATCGCTGGTTAAAAATGCTATACGAGATAGAGCTGTGTCGCAATCAATGGCATACTTGCATTCATGCAACTGCCACTTTTTCCGCCTAGTACTTCATTATTATTATTATTATTATTATTATTATTATTATTACCACAACTTTATAACCTATTCGGCAACGTTCTCCTAATCAAGGATACTCCGCGTCATTGTTAAGGTGAGCGGCGGCCTCAGCTACAGCTCCTTGGGGTCAGATTCATGCCTGTTATTATGATTATCTCAGCCCATAAACAACCATGAATGTTCAATAACATCATTATTCCATGTCGTATGAACCATCTCGCAGTATAAACCGGGTCCCCCTATCCACAGCACAGAGCAGAGTGGATAAACGAAAACACTACTGTTGACTCCTTGCCAGTGCCCTGTGAAACTTATCTATTGGACCCTCCCAAACCAAATTCTGATTGCATCGTAGCTCCATACCAGTTAGAGCTAATCATACTAACATTGTCCCAATAAAGCTCATTTCTTACCACCCAACCTCCATTTTTCATTGTCCCTTCCTTAGGACAGACAAAACCCACACTGCCCACTCAATAATGGCTGTGCACTTCAGGCGAATCCATGACCACCGGTATCGGTCAGGCTGGAGTAGGCGTAGTCTTTGGCACAACAGCCGCAACCCCACTGGCAGACCGGATTGCGTCTCTTTGGTAAGCTCTACACGCCAAATCTTCAGTGTCCGCTTATGCTTCAGCTGGCTACAGTCAAGTCGATGTCAAGAATACTTTTCACTCGAATCTGCTTGCTTTCCTTAGGCATACATACAGCTCTGATATAGCCCAAACATATATATATAAAGTTAACGAAATCCTCAACAAAGTGGTACGGGTGCCGCAATAAGAATAAAACGAATGCAGTGATTCGTAAATGGAGCGCCAACGGCTCACACTCGCCGTCACATATCGTCCTTAAGTACGGGTGTTGTTACAATATTTTATAGTATTCGTTTCATCCTTGAGTTGGTTATCTTCTTACGCTTTCATTTCGACTGTCAGACGAATAGAACCTTTCATACAGGACTCATTCTTCTGACGCGAAATCGTCGTGTCCCACTGCCCAGTTTGAATGTTTGCAACAATTCATTCGTCTAACAATTACGTGAGGGAACAGATTCTGCGCCTTCAAAGATCTGACAGCGATCGCAACGCAGTTAGCTTTTCGAAGAAATGGAATCATTGGTTTCGCACGCTTACTAACTTCTTGTCATCCCTTGACAGTCACAGTCCCAACAAGCTGACAACCTTGATCAACTACACCTTCCTCAGTCTATGAATATATCTCCAAATGCGACAGTCATGACGATGCGATCTTTATACTAAAGGATCTTCGTATGAAGCCGTGGAACGAAATATTCGCTCGTCACCTATCGGCGACTAGTAGACAAGACGATGAACAGACATCGAATCAGCTTGCTCAAACGCAGACTGACTGCGAAAGACTTATATTTTCAAGCTACTTGTAATATTTTGTGTTATTTGATTCATCCTTGAGTTGGTAATCGATTTACGTTTTCCTTTTCAGCTGTCATACGCTTATCATACGGGCCCCTTACTCTTCTGTTTCTGAACCATGATTGATCGTTTGTGCCGTCGAATCTGATTATTCATAACAATATGTTCGTCTAAACAATTACGTGATGGAACGGATCCTACGCCCTGAGAGGTTTGACGTCTACCCCAACGCAGTTAACGCTTCTAAAGAATGGAATCACTGGTTTGTACGTTCACTAATTTCTTGTCGTCTATTGGCAGTTTTCATCCCAATAAATTGACTACGTTGATCAATTACATCTCGTCCTCGGTCTATGAGTATATCTCCGAATGCGATAGTTATGATGATGCGGTCTCCCTACTACGGGACCTATATGTGAAACCCAAGACTTGTAGACAACAAGGTGGACAGACGCTGGACCAATTTGCACAAAGATTGAGGTCGCTTGCGAAAGACTGTAACTTTGAAGCCACTACTGCCGAGCAGAATCGAGACGATGCGATTCGAGACGCTACTGTCTAGCCAGATTCGACAGAGACTGTTGGAACAAAAAGTATTGAATTTTCAGGCTGCTTTCGACCAGGTCAGATCGTTTGAATTGGCGGAAAAACAGTCTCAATCATACCAGTCCCTTCCGATTAACACCTACGCGGCTGCAACCGAGGTCTAAGAGAACTCGCACAACCCTGCCAAAATGCCTGAAGTGGCAGCCTCCAGCCCATCGACTGGCAAATGTTTCTTCTGTGGGTATGACAAACACCCCCGTTCGAAGTGCCCTGCTAGAGATGAGTTATGTAATGAGTGTGGTAAGAAGGGGCACTTTCAAAAGGTCCGCCTGATGTCCCGGAACCGACAGTCCTGCTCTACTATCACTCGACCGTCCACTTCGACTGCCACATCGGCGGCGGCTCCGGTGTCGTCCGAATGCGGTAGTTGATCTCGAGGTTAACGGAATTCGCTTACAAGCTTTGATAGATACTGGCAGTTCTGAAAGTTATGTAGCGTCTAGCGTAGTGTTGCAGAATGACTGGAAGGTTCACAAATCTCGTAGCAAGATAACAATTACCTCTACCGCTCTGTCGAGTGACACGCGAGGTCACGTCCTGGCGTCGATCAGATACAAAGATGCTGTGTATGAGGGAGTGAAGCTATCAGTTCTACCGCATTAATGTGCAGACGTTCTTCTTGGTCACGACTTTCCTAAACTTCATAAAAGCGTTTTAATCCCATTCGCTGGGACAAAACCACCATTTTTATTCTGTTCATTGACCCCAGCTCACATCGAACCTCCTCGTCTTTTCCAAAACCTGATGCGAAACTTCAAACCCATTGCAACAAAATCCAGAAGGCACAGTCCAGCTGACGAAAAGTTTATACGCGATTAAATTCGTCGTCTGTTTGCTGAAGGAGTTACCGAGCCTTCCTCCTCCCCTTGGAGAGCTCAAGTCTTGATAGTCGCTAACGACGGGCACAAGGGAAGAATGGTAGTTGACTACAGCCAAACAATTAACAAATATAGCCGCTTGGATGTTTATCCTCTCCCAAAAATTGACGAAATGATTGAACGCATCGCCATGTACGACACCTATAGCACTCTGGATCTAAAGAGTGCTTATCATCAGATCCCTATTCGGGAAGAAGAAAAGCCTTCTACGGCTTTTGAGGCATGCGGGCATCCGTAACAGTTTTGTCGGATTCCTTTTGGCGTGAAGAATGGCGTCGCTTGCTTCCAACAGACTACTGACAATATAATATCACACGAACTGAAAAACATCTCTGTTTACGTTGACAATATCACAACATATGGAACCAACTCCGTTGAACATGATCTCAATCTTCGAAAGTTCCTAGACGTAGCCAGAAAGTATGGATTGACTTTCAATGAATCAAAGAGCATCATCGCCGCTAAATAAATCAAACTTCTAGATTATGAGGTATCCAAGAACAGTATTAAACCGGATCCTGACCGCCTGAATTAGCCCCTCCCCTTAACTTGAAATCCCAGCAACGAATAATGGGATTATTCGCTTACTACTCACGGTGGATATCTCACTTCTCTGATAAAATTCATAAAGTTGTGCACAACACCACCTTCCCCCTACCCACCGAAGTCAGAGAAGCCTTCGAGGCTCTGAAAGACGAGTTATGCAAAGCTGCTATTTCTACTATTCAGTCCGATACCCCTTTGGTTGTGGAGACAGACGCCTCTGAGGTGGCCATCGCAGCCACTCTGAATCAAAATGGTCGACCGGTAGACTTCTTCTCGCGTAGTCTGTCGTCCAGTGAGCGGCACCATTCCGCCGTAGAAAAGGGAGCGTATGCTGTCGTGGAATCCATACGTAAATGGAAACACTTTCTACTTCGCAACCATTTTAAACTTGTTACTGACCAACGTTCCGTCGCCTTCATCTACGGCAATCAGCACAGAGGGAAGGTTAAGAACGATAAAATTGAACTGTCGCCATTCAAGTTCGATGTTGTTTATCGACCTGGTAAAGACAATCGAGCGGCAGATGCACTCTCGCGAAATTGTTGCGGGGCTCTAATGACAAATATCGACTTGAAAGGACTACATGAATCGCTTTGTCATCCCGGCGTTTCTCGTTTGATGCACTTCGTCCGCGCCAGAAACCTCCCCTTTTCTGTGGAAGAAGTTCGAGGCGTTGTTGCCAAATGTTCAATATGCTGTGTAATCAAACCTCGTTTTTTCTCGAAAGCTCGAGGTGAGCTCATGAAAGCCACACAACCATTCGAAAGACTGTCGATTGATTTTAAGGGTCCCCTCCATCAGTAACCCGCAATCGTCATTTATTAACAAGTATTGGTGAATACTATCGATTTCCTTTCGCTTTTGCATGTTCTGATCAGACTAGTGAGACCGTTATTAAATGTTTTTGTCAGTTGTTCTCGTTGTTTGGTACTCCGGCCTACATTCATTCTGATCGTGGATCGTCGTTCACGTCGTCAAATGTTCAACAGTTTCTTCACGAAAGGGGAGTCGCGACAAGTAGAACACCATACAACCCCCAGAGTAACGGGCAAGTAGATCGTTTGAATGAAACGCTTTGGAAGACTGTATTGCTCGCCCTGAAATCTCGTAACTTGGCCATCAATCAATGGGAATTTGTTCTTCTTGATGCTCTGCACTCTGTCAGATCACTCTTCTGTACCGCAACTAATGCCACACCACATGAAAAATTATTCCTCTATAACTGAAGGTCGACCTCTGGAACAACCCTCTCGATGTGGCTCACTAAACTTGGACCGGTGTTGTTGAAGAAGAATGTCAGACAGTCTAATTATGACCCACTCATCGAAGAAGTTGGATTACTTCAATGCAATCCACAGTACGCGTACGTTCGCTTTCCTAATGGCATGGAGGGAACAGTTTCTGTTCACTAACCGGCCCCCAAAGGAGAAGTCATGTCTGAGGCCCCTTTGTAAGGATTGTCGACACCTTCGATCGAAGAGACCTCATCTGTACCCACTGATTGTGTCCCTATCACAGAGCAGCATAACAATATTCCCTCAGCTGACATACACAACACTGAAGCATATGATTCCCCCAACAACGATCACTGACGTAATCTTGAAACGTTAATCAAACAACATCGTGTTCATCCATATTGTCTGAGAAACAGAGACACATAAACCAACTACACATTGACGCTCACTAACAAATATTGTTCCACCGATCAGTGTGCACATGTTCAATTATTCCCCCGTAACCTACTATTTTTGTCTGCTCACATTTCTTGGTGGGGGAGAATGTTATAATATTTTGTGTTACTTGTTTCATCCTTGAGTTGGTAATCGATTTACGTTTTCCCTTCCAGCTGTCATACGTCAATTGTTGGGCGAATATTGCCTATCATACGGGCCTCCTACTCTTCTCTTTCTGACTCAAGATTGATCGTTGTGCCGTCGAATCTGATTATTCATAACACTACTACGGCTGAGAAGCACCGAAAAGATGCGATCAAGGATGCTTTTATAAGTGGTCTACTGTCTAGCCAGATCTACCATCACTATCACCGATAGACAGCAACAGATCAGTGTGAACCACTGGCGATCAACTGCCACACAACTACGAAGAAGAACAAACCCTGTTCAGGAAGAGGAAAAAAGGAGAGATCAAGGGACCTAACCGGTGAAAAAAGTAACTATGCTTTTATCTGTTCATTAAACATCAAGGTGTCCACACCTTGCAAACAAACAACCGAGCTGTCAGTGAAAGTAAGGCGTCATCAGCAAGACAGCCTCCATACAGCTTACACTGCCCCGCGTCATTAAATGCACTCACTTCACAGACAACTCGGAGAAACAACAACATTCACGCCACTGAGCTCGGTTAGTAGCCATCTCACCTACAGTCTCCAGTCACCGACTCTGTGAGTCCCGAAGGCCCAAGCCCGGCAGATGAACCCGATCTACACTAACCAACCTCTTAGTGAACAACTTCATTTCTCTGCGCATCTTGTACCAGTCGGCCACGGTGTCGACAAATAGTGTTCGGTGTGACAAACGACTAGCAGGGATCCTTAATATATGACCTAACCATCTGTCTGTGCAAATGTAAGGACCGAACAAAAGAACTCACTTGACAATCAGTGCCAAACACCCACTTCTTAACCCCGTTGCTTACTCCGTGGTGCTACCCGATAGGAGCGACTGAACGCAGACGTCGGTGATCAAATAGTTGAAGGCGGTTCGCGTCATCCACATTGCCGTAAAATAATACGGCCCCTGCCGTTGTCTGATACACGCGACCCTAAAGCTTCGGAGAAACCTCTCGCCATAATTGCCTCAGATGGGCGAACACCACCCTAGCCTTGGAAATGCGAGCTGCTATTTCATTCCATACACCTCTGCCGCCGCCGTTGATGCGGGTTCCCAGGTATACAAACCGGTCAACAACCTCCATGACATCTACCATTAAATCCATGTAATCAGAGCAACCTTGCAGAACCACTTTGCACCTTGAGGCTATAAAACGCATTCCGAAGTACTTAGCAGAACACGAAATAGCGTTTAACGTTGTTTGTGCTGCTTGAAAACTGTCAAACAGCAACGCCTTGTCGTCAGCATAATCAAGATCAGTCAGTCTTCCACCAGGCAAGAGGTCCACGCCGGCATTTTGTGAATGCTGCAGACATTCCTTCATTACTTCGTCCATAATGAAGTTGAACAAAAATAATGAGTGGACAGCCTTGACGCACGCCATTCCTGGTGCGGAAACTGCCAGACAGTTAACTGTAAACCCTAAACCTGAGCTGAAGTATGCGAATAAAGGGCTGACAGTATGTCCATACACTTGGTCGGCACAACTCTAGATTTAAGTGACTAAAAGTGTAGATCGATTCACAGAATCAAACGCACCTTTATAGTCGGGAAATACGACTATTGGCTGGCGGCACAAATGACGTTGCTCCAGATTTTGACAAAGAGCCCAGGAGGAAACCCCGCCTGTCCTTCTTTAGTATCAACCTTCCGAACTGCAGTGAGCCGACGAAGTACAATGGATGCCAGAACCCTAGTAATGACTTAGGTTAAACTGATTCCCCTATGGTTTTTGCGGGAACCCCCTGATACCCTTCTTGAATACAGGAACTATTATCGCGTGACACCAACACGCAGTGATGGTCTCAGTCATCTATGCAAGTTGAAACAACTGGGGCAGAGCTTCTGTTAATGCCTCCCAACCTTCTTTGAAAAGTGCCGGCACGAGATCATCCCACCAGCAGTCCCATTAAGTCCGGGAGCCGAGATACCACTGCGGACTTCAGCCTCATTGGGTGGTTCAATACCTACCGACCAGGATGCTAAATTACAAGTTTGTGATGACAACACAGTAGGACTTACTATAGGAGTGTGCCATCTGGTTTGCTGGTAGCTTCACTGACAGACGGTCGCCTTGGACCAGTGGCAAGGATCAGTCTAATCATCATCATCATCATCATCATCATAGACAGCAATACATCAGTGGTTCACACTAATGCTTAACTGCCACACAACCGTGAAGAAAAAGCAAACCCTATATAGGAAGGGAGAGAAGGAAAAAAGGAAGGGGACGGGAAGGGACCTAACTACTGAAAATGACTACGTCACTATTCAAACATTCAACATCAAGGTGCCTACACCCTGCAAACAAACAACCGAGCTGCAAGTGAGAGTAGGGCGTCATCAGCAAGACAGCTTCCTTACAGCTTACACTGCCCCGCGTCATTAAATGCACTCACTTCACATACAACTCGGACAAACAACGACAACATTCACGCCACTGAGCTAGGTTAGCCGCCATCTCACCTAGGGTCTCCAGCCACCGACTCTGAGTCGCGAGGACCCCAGCCCGGGAGACGAACACGTCCCACAGAGGCCAACACCTTCGTGAACGACTACATTTCCCTACGCCAGGTCATTATCTGTCCACCTCGCACCTTACACCAGTCGGTAGCAGTGTCAGCGAACAGTGTTCGGTGTGGAGGACGACTAGCTGGCATCCTTAATACGTGACCTAACCATCTAAGCTTGTGCAAACGTAGAGGCAGGACAAAAAAACTCGTTTGACAATCACTACCAGTCTAAAGAGGTTGCCGGTGTTCCCTGAAGCGAAAGCAGTCTCCACTTCCTCAACTTTTTCCACTGACCAAGCCTCATCATCAGCCTTTAGACTACTTCTCAGTTTCTTACGGATATTTCTTCTAGACTTGTTATGTGATATATCAGAAGGAATGTTCCGTTTGGCTTCTAACAACTCCAGGGACTTCTCTGAAATCTAATGTTTGTTTAACCGCATGCTACCTGCTTCTCGAATGGACTGTGAGATTTGAATCCAAGAACCATTAGGTCCTACAGGGTGAGAACTGCTAAGCGTGCCTTCCAGGCTAGTTTGGCACTTATGGTTTACCCACGATAAAGCCGGTTTTTTAAAACAGCAAGTCGCTGCTGTCGGTGGGATCGTTACCCAGCAAAAGTAAAAACAAAAAGACAACGCACCAACGTATGATCCGAATCCAAGTACGTGCTCCAATGAGAACGACAGTCTTGAATGGAACGCCGCCACTTATAACTAACGACTATGTAGTCTGTCTGAGATCAGGCCTGGGTGGAAGGAGAGCGCCAAGTGTAACGATGACGTGCACGATACCTAAAACTAGTGCTGACCAAAAATAGCGTGTGCCCAACGCACATCTGCAATAATCTGCCGCCATTATTTGAGCGATATGATGCTATCCCAAACCTGCCACCCAGACGAGATTCAGTTTCACCAACGCGGCCGGCCTGGACATTCGTACCTCAGGTCAGAAGGCCGGAATCAGAACCACGTGTCGACCGAAGGAGAGCAGCCAAATTCAAGTAAAACGCGTCTATGACACCGATGCCACTACAGTCAGCAGGAGCGTAGGCAGACACAATGAATAAATTTCTGAGTCTTGCGTCTACAGCTGGTCTTAATAGAACCTGCTAAGCGGACAGCACAAAGTCTACTGTTAACAGGAATCTAGTCTATCAGTGGGGCCGCGGCCGTCGTGCTGAGAACCATACCTACTCCAACCTGACCCGTAACGGCGGCCGTAGTCACCCGAAGTGCACAGCGAGTATCGGATAAACAATGCAGGTGCTGTTAGTTTCATACGTTCACCACCGTCTTGGATTCTAGTCCCTGAAATGTAACAAATGTCGACACTCAACGAGTCTAACGTTCGGATGAGTGCGGTCTGCTGACCTCTGTTTTGGGTACGAACGTTGAGTGCACCTACATTAATTCGCATTCTAGGTCTAAGCAAAGGACGAGGAGAATTAAAGCTGAGTGGCGAGAAACAGAGCTTACAGGCTTAATGTTACCATAATTAGCTATATCTGTTGTAAGGCCTGTGGAGTAAGGATCAGAATTGGGGGTCGGGAGAGGTCTGAGAACTAAGTTTGGTAGAATAGTGGGGGAGGGGTCAGCAGTAGCATGTTTTCACCCATCCACCCTGCTGTATGTAGCAGATAGGGCGACCCGGTTTATACCGCGAGACGGCCGATGTAGTATGGAATTAAGATTGTGAGTATTCATGGTGGTATGTGGGCTCAGACATTGACAGGACGTCCAGACCTAAACAGGAGAACGGCTAGGGTTGTCAACCAAAGCCTGTACCACGAGGCAGCGGATGAGTGGCAGTGTACCAGAACTGGTACATTTTTGGGGGGAAAGATTCTAACGATCTTTCAACTCCCAACCTGGAGGACCAGGACAGTGCGGTTTGTCATATTTCTACCTACTGGCCTGTCTAGTATAAGTAACTCTTAGTGTGGCCACCACACCTTCCAGTATAGCCCGATCAGTCATCGGGACACGTAAGCTGTCACACCGCATCAAGATCCCGTCTCGCTGTGCCGGGGGTATAACGCTGACCTTTGCACCGGTGTCGATGAGGAAACGGTGGAGTTATCGTGGACATAAAACAGGCGATTTTTGGTCTGACCAGTGGCAGCTGTCGCCATTACTGGCTGGCCAGGTCGTTTCCCTGATTTGTGTTGCCCTTAGAGAGTGGAATGGTACATGCAATATCCGTCCCGGGACTGAAATCACAACTCGCTCCGTGCCTCCCTAGCTTGACGTGTTTCTCTGTACGCTCTATTTTCCAGGGTCGATACTAATACACGAGGGTCAACGAGCTGAGTCTTCGTTTATCATTGTCGATTGGTTTCCGACAGTGAATTCTGACTGGGTAGTAGTCTGTTGGATCAGTTCCAACATGCAGATGTATGCGTTAGTAAGTAAAGGTAGGCACTGACGAGCATAGATGCTGGGACGTATGCGACAGTAAGTGTGGTTGGACATTGATCAGTATGGAAGCATATCTTCAGTTTGCAAACTGAAGCGTACTCATGTGCGTGTGATTCCTCAAGAGTACCAGCAAGAGTTCTGTAGGCGTATGCTCCAGTTGATGCCCCTTTCCTCTATTGTAGCGAATTTGTGAGGGGACAACTTAAGCTGAAATCAGAAAACCTGAAGTTGAAGCGTTGAAGGCCTCAGGCTTATCGGCGCAAGAATCTGGACATTATGGCTCCTGGCCGCCATTCTTCCCGTGAACTGAGTTGAAGATCCTTAGCGTTCCAATCAAAGGATATAACGTCGCATACCGTCGTGTGACCGACGCCATCTTGATATACGACCAAGTTGTGTGTACGGCTTATAGGACCCGGTTTATGCCTGCCCGGTTTTAGTACCACTCCAAATTCGTGTCATGAATCCACTCCTCACAAATAAGCAGCATCTCGCACCTACACTTCGTTACGTGTTACAGGGAATCTCACCGATAGTCCAGCACGTTATTCTGGAAATCCGTCGTAGAAAGCAATTGCATAGCCATAAAAAAAATCTGGATAAATACGGTCAACCGACCGGGCCAGGTTATAGGAATTACAGCGACTGCCAGGAAGTGCCCAGTTTTCCGTACATATGGTCACCAAAGGGACTACCATACCGCAGTTGTTTGGTGAGAGATTACTCAAACAGCCCTTGAGATCATTCTAGCATACGCCCCCGAGACTCCTTGGGACTAATCACATTTAACACCCGACTGTTTACACAGACTGTGTGATACTGTGGGCTGTCTTCAAAGGTACACACTGTTGGAACTGATCCAACAAAATAATATCCAGTCAGAATTCACTATCGACAGCCGATCGACGATGAAAAACAAAGAACTTGCGCGTGGATACCGCTCATTAGTATCGACCCTGCAAAATAGAGCGTACAAAGAAACAAGTCAGGCTAGCGAAGCACGGAACGAGTTGATCTCAGCTGCGGAACGGATGTTACAAAATGGATAAATTGAATAAAACAAAAGTAGGCGAAAAACCAGAATCACCAAAAAGGTACGGATGAATGCGACTGCCAAAATATTATTTACCATAGTCGCTACAATACTGACTCAATAAAACCGAAACTGTCTACCTGCACGCATGTAACACAATCGGGCTCTGTTCAAGAAGGACCGGGTCTGTAGTTCCGGTTCACTGCAAAACTTTTTTCTCCCGGATTCACAGAATCTACGTTCTACAGAACTACAGTCAAAATGGGACCCATCGACCTCCGGAAAACCGAAACCGGCGCGACCTTCAAGACCAAGGCCATATGCGGCACGTTCCGCAGGTAGTGGTACCAACTAACAAGCGAACGTGGAATGAAGTTGAATCTACTGACAGAGTCTGCTGTCGTGTTATTAGCGTCATAGTGATTTTTGCTCGTGTAATTCGTGTGCACGGCTTACTAGGTCTTTGAAACCTGCTTGATCGCGTCGTTTCGTTTGAACAGGGCTGTTGCTAGTCCAACAGGCAAGCCGGTTTCGACAACCGGCAATGGCCATTAACTAACTCAACGTAACGTGAAGACACCCGAAACGCCCGGGTTGTATGTTGCTTTTTTACGAGCTTCATGCAAAAGTGCAAATTCACGAAATATCCTACTAATTTTTGGACTGCCTCTGGGTGGCATGGAGCGAGGGATTTGACCAGAGGCAGACTTTAGATGAAGAGGGCCATCGTAAACGCACTGGACAGGAGCATGAGCATATAGCTGCTAGGTGAATAGGTGTAAGGAGGAAAATGGCATGTCACAAAAATTCAGTTGTCTGCAGCATGCAATCTCAAGTACGCTTAACACATGATGTTAACAACAGGACGCGCATCAAGACATCAGGCACAACATCCAAACAGACATACCACAGCACGTCAGCCATAGTGGTTTGCATGCTTCTCCTATGAGCGCCTTGGCCATCGCGACGTGTTTTCCAGAGAAAGTGGGCAAAAGATACCTGGAACTTCCTTAGGACATTTACTCGATCTCGTCTTGAACGCAACAGGAGTCGGAGCGTCAACGGCACTCGCCGGCAGGTCGTTCTAGGAGGGAACTACACAGAGTGCAAGGACATGGAGTCAACAGAGCAAACGATAACGCTGGTGGTGAACGCAAGAACTATTCTCACTTCGACTTGCATGTTCATTTCCGAGTAGGATGGATGAACAAAAATGATTGGAGTCAGTTAACATCTTGCAGGCTAGTATGCTCTTTCCCGTCTTCAACCAAAACCCTAGTTTGAACAGATTCACACCTCAAAGTCTGCTTTGATGAATTGGATATCAAGGGCTCCTCACTCGCTTCGTAATCCAATACTTAACTTGTTTAAGCAGTAAGACACCATGATGGAGATAAGGTTAGCAGGCTCGAATATTTACTTCTAACATTGAGCTAACTAGGACGAAATAAGCGGGAACAAAGTCTTCAGGTCTGAGGCCACCTAGGTTACGTTTGGTAGATTTACAGACGTTCTCAGTCCTGCATGTCAACATCCTGCAATTGATGGGGAGACAGATCTTCGGTGACAGTCAATCCTAGGTCCATTTAATCCGGGAACACAAAGTCTAACATCATCAAGGTGATACAAAGACTCACTTTAGTGACGACGTTTGGGGACATCACGCCTCGCAACAATCTGTGGTATTTTGTTTTTACCTACGCCGTTTGTAAAGCATCACGAGATCTGATTGCGGGCTGAAAAAAATTGAGGTGTATCGCATTACTCAAAGCATTTTGTCGTCCGCGTACAACAGAACACCTGAAGATGAAGGCGATGGTATTTCGTTGACGTATGGGTGTGAACGGCAATGGTCCTAAAGTTTGCAAGTGCGGCATTTCACAATGGGCTTTCATGGTTGATGGGTAAATACCGCTAACTCGGACAGAGGGGGTGTGTCCACTCAGACACGCCTGCAACCACTGTAGCGGTTTCCTTCTGCAACACCACAGTTTAGAAGGCATTATACTGTGACCCACTCCATGGGACGCTTGCAGGTTCGGCAAGATAATGTTCACTCGATCCTTAGAATCAACTACATTAATTCACTGCTCATGAGTGTTCACTAGGTCGGTGACATGAGTGGCTTTGTACGGAACCGTGCTGTCGACAGGTGATCACTCCGTATGTGATAGTTACTGTCAGATGGCACTTCCAATAACACTTTCCATCACCTGTAAATAGTCATCGAGAAGCAAAATGGATTTGTATCTGAAGGCCATTTGCCCGCTTTGCAGGCCCTCTGCAGATCTAAGAAAAGTGTGTAATATGTTGTTGACCCTCTTATGAGATGTTGGAAGTAAGGGATTTCGTCAGGGATGAGGTCATGGTTTTGACTGGAATGCCGCAACGGTGTCGTCAAAGTAGCTACTTAATGATTCGACAAACTATTACATGCAGTCGCTGAATCACTATCTCACTTGTGTGATGTCACAGGTATTGACCAGGGGCGTCTGAGCTTTTTGTCTTCCAGTGAGTACAGTCACAGAAAAGAGTACAGTATCGCCGTAGTGTGAGAAGCGGGCTCAATATATGGGCTAAGACACACAATGAATATCAGAGTGGGCTCAGAAAACGAAAACATCCGGCGATTAATTTCTCAAGAAGTACGCTCCATAAACACGTTGCAGACGACAGTACATCGTTTCAGTTTTAAGGGTGTAGCCCCTCAGACCACTTGTGTTTGCCATAGTAAGCACCATTTTGCACAGGCGGTCAGGTTTGACACCAGGTGCCCTAAGTCGTTTCACATGGATTTCGGTTAGCCAGATCTGACGTGTTGTTGATAGCAGAAACAGAATATTCGTTTGACAGAATGTGGCCTCCCGTAACGTTAATAACTATACTGACACGAAAGTCATCTAGAGAGAATGGACTGGAGGTATGTGGCTTTCGAGTTTGCGCCACACAGTCACACGGCATGCGGACAGACAATCAGGCAGCATATACGTTATGAAATTCCTTAGTGACCTAGTCACAGTATGCAGGAATGAGTTTCGGAACTATTTTACACACCCTGCGGCAGGTTGGTCGGTGATAACCTCAGGTCGCTACAAAACTCTTCCTAAAAGAGTGCTCTGACAACGGCCCTTCGATCCGGTTGAGGATTACTGGGGTCAGCCACCCTTGGTCTGGTCCAATTCAGTTAGCTTGTAGCCATCTTGCGATTGACACGACCATTCTCGGGCATCTTAGTTGAGGGAATAGGAGGGCCTACGGTTCCCAATGAGCTTCTACTCGAATGTTCTCTCTGGAGGGTGTGAGATGACAGCGGAAATACATTATGAAGTTACGATATAAGTCCTCCACGAAACGTTCACGAACAACATCAGATAGGGACTGGAAGACGACCGCCCTCAATGGTGATGCCACATGTGTCAAGCTGGCATTGAATGGTGGTATGTGGTGGGTAAGCAAAAAAATCGACTGAGCATCAATACAGAAATAAGTGATACACTCAACCGAATCACGTAAAAAATAGCGGGTTTACGAAGAAGCAAGACAAGTAAGCGCCCCCGAATTTTCACTGTTTTTCAACGTTCCTTCTTTTTCGGTTCGCGATAATGTTAGCGTGTCCACTACTACCATTGCCTTTCGTGTTCAGAACGAGTAACGGTCCATGACGACAGCGTAAGCGCTAAGCGTTCCGAAACAGGCCTATCGAAACTGATGACGGGACCGTTAGCAACCGAAGGCTAGGGAGCAGACGGGGAATATCCGGACTGGGAGGACTTTCGGGTAATCGTAGTAAGCGGAGTTGAGGCAGTAGACGGATGCGGTTTCGCGTTTGCCTAAACGATTTATTATATGCGCGATCTTTTCTTTGAAGTACCTTGAAAGTTCCTTGGTAGGGACATTCGAGGAGACATCGCCGACCATCTACGTGTATGGAGAGGCTGTGTATATTGATAGTGTGTGTGGGAGGCAAAAACATCACGGGTACGTTGTTGGGCGTCACTTGGATGGAAACAACGCATCTAGGTGGCTATCTGGCATGTAGACAGATAATAGGACAGCATATATTACGGTGACTTCCCTCAATAATCTGGGTAAAATACGCGGACATGAGGTTTGGAACTACTTCACATACCATACTGCGGGCAGGGCGGTGAATCTCCCGGGTCGGTACACAGATAATTTGATGATCAAGAAGGTGAGGACCAGGTCAACTTTATGTTGACAAAAATCTAATGAATAGATACTTACTTCCGTGCCTCATGAAGTCTGGGCCTTTACTAACGAACAGTTCATGTGGTACGCTGTTGAACATTTCCAAGCTGTTGAACATTTTCAGGAAAGCTATGTCGATTTGCGGTCAAGAGAAGTGATCACAAAATGTTTGAATAGTCACCTGAGTGGCGCCAGAGCTTTGTCAGCCTTTTTCAGAATAGTTTTCATGTTAGCAGAGGTTGATAGGGAGTGCGAAACAAAACTTCTCAGGTCCCTCTGCGCAAAAACAAACTGAATATGAAAATCATTCAGATAACTGGTAGTAATCAGTGGCTGCTGTCCACAAACAGTCTTACACTTCCCTGAGTTTCGCACGAATTTTCTCCGGTTACAACCAGCTGGACAAGACATTCAAGTTAACTGGTAGAATTGAGTAGCCCAGTGACCGGCCACACTCAGCTCCATCAGTAAGCAGTAGCAGTGAAGACGATCTTTTCTAAGACTAAGTGGTATATCAGAAAAGAAGCGTGTAAACTGTGCGTGCTGGCGGAGCTAGCCGCTCCTAGTATTTTCGACGGGCAGGAGACAGTAAAGATTGGTCAGTATTTCCTAGGATGACTGCGTTCAACACACTTTACTGGAGCAACATCAGTAAGCTTTCAACTGCTGGGTACTAGTCTACTCTTTATCGACTGCAAAAACAACAAATCATGGAGCACGGCCGACTGCTCGGCCGACTTGCGCAATTTTTTGGGTAAAAACAACAACACAGTGAAAATAATGACGCCCGATTCGTCCTGAGCAGGCGGTCTTTTGGGTATAGGCGATTTGCGGCAAATATTCACTGGAGCTGGGTGGTGTTTTCTGGGAACAATTTTGACTAATCATTGACGGCTTTAATTACATGCTGGTTATCCGCTTGTGCTAAAATCTGTAATCAGGCTGAGAATGCCAGGTTTCAAAGAAGTATTTTCAGTTCATTTGGGGTTTCGCCTTGCTTGGGACGCCGCGGTTGATGACGACCCAATTGTTAATGCAGCCAGTTTTGTTGTCATTACTTCTAAGGAGTTATTCTTTTCAAGCTTTTGCGGTATAAGTAAATCGGGGTGCATCCAGTAAGTACGCTGATTGTGAATACAGTTTCGGTATGCCTACTAATATCACGGAATAACTTCTCTTTTTAGTTACTCCTTGGTGGAACAAATGGGGTGGCTGCCGTGTCAACAGCAGAATAGA
Organism: Paragonimus westermani; assembly: GCA_008508345.1. Lineage (NCBI taxonomy): Eukaryota > Metazoa > Platyhelminthes > Trematoda > Plagiorchiida > Troglotrematidae > Paragonimus > Paragonimus westermani. The sequence goes on from QNGE01000314.1 coordinate 38,949, forward strand.
TGTATTGCCAGAGACTTAAAGATGAGTGGCAAATTTCACGGGCGTCCAACAGTTCGTGTTTTGGCAATCCGCCTCAGAACAATCGTGCGATAGTTAAAAGCTCACAGCTAGTCTGGAGGCTAGGCAGGTTTGAATACGGTATGTTTTGAGCTTCGAGAATTCTTCTCTCCATTTAAGGAAGTTATTGGTTTCGTCTGTTCTGTGCCAACCAGTTAGCTAAAAAACACTGGTTTGGTCACACTGGTAAGCTTAAGCTTGACCGGTATTGGATAAATTACCAACAGTTGTAACAAGTCTGGAAGTTTCTCAAAAGCCTCGGCCGCAAATTAGTCTGTGGTTACTTAGATGTTCTATGGGCACAGTGAAATGAAGAACCAGCCTGGAAGGAGGTCTCAGGTTAATTGGTCGCGGAAGGTCGTAGTCAGAATCTTCCCTGATGTGCCCGATAATGCACGAGAACACAGCCTAAATCGATTGAAAATCCACGCGTTTGCACTACAGTTAGACGAATTCATAGTTCAATGCACTTCCGTTCTTCACGGGACGCACATCAATGACTTCTCAACTTCAAGGCCACTTCTCATATTAAGACAGCTGGCACTCCGACTTGTTTCGACGGTGACGCCGTTCAGTCTTCAAAAGACTACCGTTTGACGAAGTTTGATCACGGAAGTAGCCTCAGAAGTTGTAGTTGGATCACTCCAGCTGCGCTGGTCACTTCGCTTTTCCTCCTCTGGGTCTTTGTTCCTGCAGAACTGCCTCGTGGCTGAAAAACATATGCTGGTATGAAAGATGGATCTCAGCCGACTGAGCCGAAGTCGGCGTTGAATGAATCAGCTGATAAGTAAGCGGTGGGCCTTGCTTTCATGGTCTGCTTCATGCATGCTTCTCAACTATAAGCGGTTAAAGATACTCGTATACTAATGCCCACAGCTTCCCTACAAAGTTAAATAAGTCAGAGAAATTCCGCTCACGGCCCTCGGTAAATTAAAAACCGGCTTCTAGTTTCCTTCAGCAAATCGTCCTATGGAGGTAACGGTGAAGTTTGTTATGATCAGAATCCTCCAAGTGCTATCCAGTTCAGCGATTATGTATTGTTTGCAGTACCAGAATCCATATGTTGCTCAATGGGACCAATAAACTCGTCCAACCGGCCAACTGGTACACTATGTCACCTTCCGTCATCGTACTTTTTTCAGTATCAGCTAAATATCACGCGATTGGAAAAGGGACTTCTTCGGGCCATTTCCACTTCTTTTTGGATGGAGTCTTTAGCCTATCACCAAACCACTCACTCACCGGCCCACACTCGGATTTCGAAATCGTGGCAGTCGTGAACTTGTTAAAATTAGCGAATCTTTTGGATTTGACTGATCATGCTTGTGACAGCACAGGGTGTCTAGGCGGCCAAGTTCCATCTGGAATTACGATATTACCTATGACATGCTGCTGGGAGAAGGCCGCAAACTAGAAGCCTGCCTAACACGTATCTCACTTTACCCGTAGTGCCAAACTCGTTGACGAAGTGGGGGCGCATCACAGGGAATTCAACCAAAATAACAGGAAACTTCTAGATTGTGTCGCCTTACACCAGTTTTACCCGCCCTACCCCGCTGAAGTTGCATGTCTCAAGCAGTTCGTTGTACTTGGTAGTGATGATACGCATGACAAACCTGCATGCTGCAAAACCTTGGTAAACTTATTGTCCATTGTGGTGTTGTACGATCAGGTCACTGTGTGATGGGCGGAAAGCTTGGATGACTTTTAGGACACCCGTGACTGTGAGTATGTGAATGATGCACCACTGTCATTTGGAAAAAACCACGCCTCCCAACAACAGTACATCGATAACTGGTTGATTCCTGACCCCGATAGCTACTGTCGCTTTCTGTCTTCCACTGGCAAAGCAAAACCTGGTGTTCTTCAGCTGGCGGATACGTCATGATCTGCCAACATCGACACGGAAGCGGACGACTAACGCGCAGCACTGTCTGTCTTTCCTGGGGCAGGGCACTGTCCTGACCGTTTACCTCTCCACCAAGGGCCACACCACAATACGTACATCTGGTTTTCTGAAGTGTTCCAAACGGTTTATTTGCTTTTTACACACCGGGCGTCCTGATTACAATGTCAAAACTACAAGAGTGTATGTCCGCCATATCCCTGGCACCGCCCACCATTTCACAAGTATTCCCCTTCACATCATATCTAGTGAAGAGGACTTGAAAACATTCGCGTGCAATACTCCCATAAGCTCACCCAAGAGTGTTACTAAGAAAACCAACGGAATGTTGGCAATCTTCAGACTGATGTGTGGTGGTATTCATCGTGTATACTCTAAATTTCTCCACGATGGTTCCATACAAAATCGTCTTCAGACTGGCACCGAGATGTCGCTTTTCTAACTCCAGATAAACTGGTCACGTCTGGGGTTGTTCAATGTACGGCGATAAGTGCCGTCTTACAAATGCTCACTTGCCCCTGTGAAGAAAGCCTCGACTTTCAAAGACAGCATGGTGAGTCTTTCCTTCATTTCATTGTCGTAATCTTATCCAGTGTTCTCATGAATATTACCGTGGGAGGCCATACCGTCAGACTGGAGCGTACGGTCGCTTAAATTGTCGGCACCGATATTCTTCAAGGGCGTCATGAAGTATGAAACCCTGTCCACACTGAATCGTGCGCTGACACTTCAGATCCACACCGAGTGACGCGTAATCTGTTGATTCAATAAACGTCTTTCTCAATATCCGACGACACGGAGAATAATCAACCTTCGGAGCGGCTGATGAGAATGAGCTTACTCAATCTGCATTCAGTACGGCGTCAATCGAATCAGTTTAGAAGAAAACTGATTATCTCAATTCATATGTGAAAAACTTTCAGGAATTGAACAAGGAACCTGCCCGTGCAGCAAAATCGGCAACCGAGCACAGCTGGGTAACGAGGGACGATGAAAAGAAACTGGACTCACTAATTCACACGGTCATTGGTTGAGTCGGAGCAAAACGGCTGTTTGCAAGTTGAGGAATGACAAGGATTATAAGTTGCCGAAGAAAAAATATAGAAGGAAACTGCCTAATTTTGACATTCAGAAATTTACAGGGATCAATCTGAATAACACTAGGGGAAACGTTAGTGATACCTAGTATAGGAATGAGGATGGATAGCATGGCTTATTAAGGCGAGATAATAAAACTTGAGTCTACCTCTAAACGCTGGTCAAACAATGTTCAACAATCTCGGAGATAATGCGGCGGGCCTTAACAAAATCAACGATTCGGGATTGCATTTTCTCCGGAAGGACTCTGTCCCCGGTTTATGTGCATTTCCACCGAAGGTCTGTCTTTTGCTCAGAAACTATACTGGTTACGATGAAAAGACTATTGTGCTCGGCCAGGAATTTATTGCCGTACGATACAGAACGTTGTACGCACTACTAACCACTTCCACCATCAACCCACTGAATCTGTTGAAAAGGTAGGCGATTGCCGTGCGCATATGAGTAAAGCAAGCAACAGGTTAGTCTGTTGAGGTCCTATAAAATCAAAAGGTAACAGATGATTCAAACAACAAGCAAAGCCATTTTTCAGTTACATATAGTGAATGCGTGAAAACCAGTGCTCACAAAGTCAACGCTCTTATTACAAAAGATGTCTTCACATATTATGGTTACGAGAAACTCGCAACTTCCATGTGCCACGCCCGGCGGAATAGTTTGGAGTATTCACGGTTTTATGTGAGTGAGCCCAGGAAACAACATTTTTAAATTCGCTACTGCGGAGAAATGATGGTGGTTTGATAACCCAACTGGACGGGTATACCCAGAAAACCGGGCAGAATTTGCAGACGGGAAGGATGAGATCGGTTTTGTCGTAGTAGAGCCAGTAACTGATAACTAAAACATTTCCGGATAAACGCAACCGCAAATGAACATCAGTAGAGTCTCGCTGAGGATTAGGAAACAACGTCTATTTCTGACAGGTTTTTGATCTGAAGACGAAGAAAACTTGATGAAGTTCAGTTTATAAAGAATTCAAGTATCCGTATCGTGTGTGACTTTATGCGGTTCATTAGGATAACATCAACTCCCTCCTTTAGGCGGGAATAAACCATCGCGATTCTAGCGGGTCCGATGAGTGGTTCTTTTGCTTAGGGACCATCAAACTCGGGATAGTGGTGTTTAGGAGTGTTGGTGAGAGGACAGGTGAATCTGGAAACTAACGCTGACAAATGGGTTCCTACTGTACAACAGGTCGCTTTCAACGAACATAAGTCAGAGCGCCGTAAAGAAGACGGATGGGAAACCTCGAGCACAACCGCAGACAGGCTGCTGAAGAGGGTGAATATCTCTTAAGACTCCGATTAACCATGAGACTCCTAGCAAATTTTCAGTTTGGTTGACAGCAGTGCACATAAGATAGGTTTGGTTTACAGCAATCGGGGTAGCTGCGATACACGGGAAGGGCGTACGAATGTTGATGTGAGTGGTTTGTGGTAAATCTACATTCACAGCTGGCGTATGTGCGCGGCAGAATTTTTACGTGTTGATACGTAACTTATCATTAAAATTATGAGCAGTGAAAAAATACGCACATATCAGCAAATACATATGTACCTATGCGACAGTTCAGCGTACATATTTTTGCAGAGTGAATTCGCAAAAATAAGTGTCCACACTTTTCACGGATAATTGTATACACTTGTGTAACCGTAGGTACATATATCCGGATACGCCTATGAACGTGTAGGTATTTACATGTATAGCGTGTACGAATAACATGACACTATTTATCTCCACACATATACGATCCCACTTTCAATGTTGTCTATTATTGAGCTGTGTGTTTTACTATGGATTCAGTAATGTAATTTCAAGGGGCGTTCACTGATATAACTGCAAGCACCATTTAGCGAGAAACAGTATTAGTTGAATCACTTTAAAGAAAAGGAATACAACCTACTTATCGTTAGATTTTCTGACTTATGAAGCGGAACTGATTGTCTTTCCGTGGCTCACGGAAAATAAATCTCGCTTTGTGAATGTTTGCAGATTTTGGAGACACCGGAGGTGAACTGAATACGACTCTCAGCAATTCCGGACGGTTTTGGAGACACAAACGCCTTGCTGTCCAAACGGTGTGTGATTTTCTACACTTCCGCTGACGTCAACTTCTCCTTAGTTATGGCTGCCGAACTTTGAGTAATATCCTCAGTGTGGGTAAACCACGGTCGACCCAAAAAGTAGGCTGATCTTGGTGTTAGAACGGCCCGACGGTGGCAAGAGCAGGCACGGAGTCGAATCTGAATCGTCTAGTCAAAGTATATGTTGGCTTAACGGTCCTTAAATTTGTGGTTATTTGTAAACCTCGCTAAACCAATAATAGCATTACATGAAAAAATCTAATGGGTTGCTAAAATATGAGAACACTTTTCGCTCGATCATTTCATCACTAATTGTCTTATTGCACGAATTTTGTTATGGACATGTGGTGATGCGCGCAACACTCGCCCATTGACAGTTTTACTCGCCTTTCCTGAAAAGCGGGGGGGGATGTGGTCCCAAAAGATGTGGAAATAAAAGAACGCAATAGGGTTTGTAATCTAACCGTACGTTTCCGGTAATGCTTGAAATTATGATGATTAGTTAATTCCAGCTTAGCCTTAGCTCAACGGCAGCGACCCAGGGAAGAAGCGAAAGAAGTGCGGGTTGGAATCCAGTTCACTCGGCGACATTCAAAAAGGGCGTTAAGCAGGAGGTGGATAGAAACTTCCAGTGTGCTGAGCAGAGCCCAAGAAGATTCATATTTGGTAATCTTGAGGCACAGAATAATCGATGGATCGTTAAGGAAAGAAGTACTCACTATTTGCAATAGGTTGCACTGCTGAAGAGAGCATCACTGTTATTTTATCAAGCCCCCTATAACAGATTTACGCAGTAACATAAACACAGAGCATACAAGAAAGGAAACATGGTTGTAGCCAGGATCCTTAGGGAAACCACAAGATGATTGGCCACTGCACTCTAACTGGCGCCGGATGTTAACACAGTATGACACGAGTCAGTTAAGAAAACGAAACTGGATGTGATTATTCCGAAAGCCTTCAACTTTCCCAACGCATGCCTATATAGACACTGGTGGTGGCGACTGAAACAGCTCTTTTTTATAAACATTGACCCAGTGTGGTGGTTGTAAAAATATGCAACCATAGTCGGGTTTTGCACTTAAATCAGCAGAAATGGTAGATTCTAAACAGTGACAATGACACAGCAAGTAAGCATACGAGATCCTAGTATAATCTGTTTTGTGAAGACGTAGGGAGTTCATTGATCTGCTTGCGGTAGGCCTGTAAATTAGTTCCAGAACTCATACTTGCGCGTTGTGTCCAGGCTATTCAGAGAGTTTGAATTAGGTTCACATCAAGGCTGGTTTTAACCCCTACGGAAACGTAAAAAGCCTGCCCCTGCTCTCAGTAGAAGCCCAGTGTCCCCGAATAAATCATCCCAGGCACCCATACCCACATCAGAGGCAGCTCCCACTACTCTCTCCAGTGGCACATATTCTGTGGAGCTCCACAGCTCTGAAAGTGTAGCGTCCAAAGGTGGCACTGACCATTAACCTTCCTCTACATCCCTATTCATTCCATAGCAAAAATGTCCGCCATATACTATTCTACTCCTCAGCCTCATTACAAACTGGGTTTGCTGGAGTCACGCTCTGCATCGGAAAGGGCTCTTTCCAGCGAAATTGTCCTCGGTCGGATGGAGGCCATTTTGTTCTAACTCCTATTCTAATCTAAAATTCAACCCATATTTTTGAGGGCACAAATCTTAAGCCGCCCTCCTATAATTCAGAAGGTGGGGGTGGTCAGAAGCCGTCAATCTAAGGGCTAACGGAAGCAACCAAACTCTCCGACATAAGCGCTGTGGCAAGGCCGTGATAAAACGACCCATTAGACTATGCCATCGTTCACGTACTACCTCTCTTTATCAGGAATGCTTTTTCGGGCACTTCCTCGTCTCCGTCTGTTTCCTTCGGACCGAGCTAAATGAGGAAGTAGCCCTCAAGTGCGTGCACAACAACTCTGTCTGCCCTCAAAAGAATCCACTAGAAACCAGGCGGGTGGGTCTCGACACAAGCCCTCACATTGTTGTTCTGACTGAAAACTGGCCTTCCGCACATATAAGTGAAAATGGATTGCATGTTCCTGGGCGCCTAATGTACCAAACGGACTCCTTCCGTAAACATATTGGAAGCCGTGTTTTCTTCTTAAGTCAGAAGCTAACAGTGTCAACTGTCGTGGAGGAATTTGCCTCCCTAGAGAAATGCGACGCATTTTGGTTCAGTGCCCAGCATCCTAGTTGTGACAAGGTCCTTGTTGGTCTTATCAGCAGCGCTTTCGACAACGAGGCCGGTATTTCAGCCCCAGGCCGTCTCACGTATACCCAACACTCCTCCAAACTTCTTATTCTAAGTGACCTTGACACACCCGAACTCAACTATATGGTCGTTTCTCATGAGGATTCTGACTGCGGGTTATCGAAGTCCCTGACAATGTTGACCCATGAGAAAGCCTGGGCGAAACATCAAACTGGGCGCATGGCACCACCCACGCAGATGCCCTCCTCGCTTGATCTGGGCATCACGAGTGGAGCTCACCCAGCAGATGGAGTAATCATGAAACCACCACTGGGGCATACTGATCACATACTGCTTGCCTTTGAACTCATCGGTTACTGGCTCCAAATGCTGTAACGAATGATTCATTCCAAAATTTCCAGAAGGCAGATTTTTAAGCATAGGGGGATTTTTACCTACACTCCGCCTCGTATCCAACTCATTGACCTCAAACCACCTCTTTCTCAAAGTTGTCCTCCACGAACTTGACAAGGCATTTGTTCATACCAAAATACAAAAGCAATTCTCTGATGCAACGCACTTGCCAAACATACACCACCTTCTTGATGTACGTTCTCGTATATTCCGTTTACAAAAGCCACCGAGCAAGCCGGAGGATTTTGAGGTCCTTTGCTGTTCACGGAACAGCTGCAAACGGGGAATCCGTCAACACATCCTGTAAGTGCAGTCGAAAACCCCATTTCTAGCCCACGAGAACATGAATTTTCCTTTCAAGCACACCGGACGCCAAATTAGTTACCGAGGTGTTTGAAAGAGACTTCTCACAAGTCTATATGTGGTTTAACAAAACTGGCATCCCAATTTCAAGCGAAAAAATTGAAATCCCCACTGCTGACAGCCGGCTTTTTTGTGCTAGAAGTTAAGGCCCCCTGTATGAGATCAGTCTTTGTAATGCAATATACCAGACGTGATCCATCCCGGGATCCCCAAAGAAGCGGCCCTTGGTTTGGCGGCTCCTCGCCATAACCCGTTTAAACAGACAGTCAGAACAAGCATACTTCCAGAGGCATGTACGTTTAAGGTAGGCGATCGTCACTTTCCTGCTAGTTATCGACTGATAACCTCACGGGCTCCCTCTGCAGGACAGTGGAGCGTCTGTTAAAAAGCGCCACCCTCATGCATTTCCTCTCAATTGACCTTTTATCCTGTTCTCAGCACGGCTCTCTTTCAGACCGGCAATACATAATTAACGGACGAATCCCGGATTCTTTCTCTTTCATTTTTGCCAGAGCCCTTGAGCGTGTCCCACACGGTACTCTCGTGTAGAGACTAGAGGCTAGTGAGATCCACGAAGAGACTGTCCACTGGATTACAAACTTTCTTGGTAACGGAACTTACAAAACAAAAGCCAGATGGGATCTACTTGACCCGCCGTTGTATCTGACATGCATCAATGAACTTCCCGACCTCATTCCTAAAAACGCGGTCCTTTATGCTGCTGATTTGGAAATCGGGAGTGCGTATAATCCCAGTACATTGCAGATTAACCTTGGCTGTATTAAGCGTTAGTCAGATGACTGAATTCCTGTTCCAGACAACAGCAAGTACGCACATATGTCGCTCGAAGGGAACTCCAGAAACCTAGTCGTGGTGCATAGTGCGCAGAGTGCGAAGGATATCGAGAAATTTCAGGAAACATTCGGGGTTCCAGCTGTGATATGGTCTACATCCACCTTATTGCCAGCAAGTAGCTACCAAAAAAGGACTGGGCACTTTCGAGATGATAGAAAAATCCTTTTCCGTATTGGTGCCGGTTAAAACGTGAAACGAGACCACTTTTACCTTCCTTCTAGTATACGTACGGTCTCCATTTTCAACGGCATTTCATGCATCACGCCCAGTTAACTGGAATCTGGAAATGTGGTTGAGTGAGCTGTGCATCTAAACGGGACAGGTGTCTCTACCAGCCACACTAGGGTGTAAAAATCTTGATCAACCTTTTCTGAAGGAAAATCCGTAGATGTTTTAGTTGCGGTGACACCTTGTCGAGCAAAGTCACGTCTGGTTATCCTGGCCCAATAAGACCCCCATCATATGTGAGAAGTTACCGATGAACACTAACACAACGCTGTTCGGGAAATAAAATTATCTAAACACTTTGGTTCTACCTTTTTAGAAGTACTACAGTAAATGCTGTATACTAGAACTTACTCGTAAGCGGGTTTCATCAGGTAGATTAATCTCTTCAAAGAGTCCGAGTTCTTCGGAACAGAGTGATCAAGTGTATACCGTGATCAGGGTTAAACAGTTGAAGTTTGGGGGTGACTACGCTGTTACTGTTGAAAATAGTTTAGAGAACAAGCAACCACCAGGGTGCTAGACGAGAATGGGGTAGAGAGAAAAAATAGAAGGACTGAGGAGGAAACAGGACAGAAACCCGGATACTACCGTTCAACCTCGATAAAACCCCACAAACCGTTGAAAACGTCCAACGGAATAACACCCAGTCAATTCTCATTACCGAAAGCTGAACTTCATTGGAGACCAAGGCTCAGCGCGTCGACTCCAGTGAACTGTTGCTGATCCTGGAAAACCGAGTGTGCGGAGAAAGCAAATCGTGTTGGCGAGGCACGGAAGGAGTTGCGATTCGGCACCGAGATGGATATTACAATTTAGTAGCTTGGCTAAAACAAAAGTAGATGATCACAAAAGTCATCAGGAATGTAGAGTGGAGTGAAGCTATGAAAACTATTATTCATTTTGGTCGCTACATAGCTCTCCCTCCGGGAGGCTAGTAAGAACTACACAAAACACTGTTATTTCAGAGGGACCGTGAAAGTTCTAGCTCACTGAGTTCTCAATGGTCATATTTACAAGGTGGTTTACACAATGAATAAAGACATGTGATAAAGAATGTTAAATTTCAAAGGAGGGTCGGTCAAGGATAGATGCCACACCGACAGGGTGTTTTTATTTAGGTTAGTTGGTCTTCGGTGTTAATCCCGAACGTCGAATGGTTCTTCAGACTACATTTAGTCTACTCTCAACGTTTTCCGATATGCTGCATCCAAACTAGTGTCGCCTTTAATACAGCGAGTGTTTATAAATTCCGGACTCTCTTACCAACCGACTTGAATCTATAAGGAAGACGATCGAAAAGGCGAGCTTCATAGTAATAAGGTGCCAGGGCACGAAGGAATTATTATAAACCAAATAGGTGGAGATAATCACAAATCTTAATATAGGAACAACCAAATCTACACGTTTCTGAATTGACGGTTTAAGTGAATACAACGGAATGCAGAGGTCACGTAATGGCGGGATGACCAAAGGCAAAATGTTTAACAGTAACGACACCAACCAAACTGAGCGCATAGCAACGTGTTTTCTCCCCATTCCAGGTCTCGCGGCGGCCACGTACTTGGACGAGGGGCAGGAAGAACCGACAGGAGGACACAGCGCATAATTGTAAGACGCTTCTTTTGACCTGTACACCATATAACACGTTGCGCTGTCGTGCTGCTGTTCCTGCATGTCTTGCGGAATAAACCCCTTCTGCGAATTTGGGTGCCCCAATGGGTGGTTGTGAGTACAACTTTCAACTCACCAGTTCAGTGACTAACTCTCGTGGGCATTCCGTCCCCTGCCCAGTGAATTACCATCGCTCACGTTAGTTCCCCACTGTGGAATATGACAGATGAAACCAAGGGACAAATAAGGGAAGACCCAGCAATAGGAATTAAGGAGGAAAACTACGTGAGAACGAGTTTACGCAACTAAATGTCACCATCATTTAGTATTAACTCACGATTGACGTTCGAGAAAGAAATAGTTTGTCGCGCGCGTAATTCGAAGGTTTATGTTGTAACGTGAGAGCGCATTTCTTTTCGTACGCGCGAAACTCAAATTGGTACGGACTGTAACATACAGGCCACCAGACTCTAGCCTGAATGCCCGTGACTTCGCGGACCAACCTTCGGGCAACGTGGACGCACCAGGGGACAACGCTCTTCCGAAGTAGGGGTTCGAACAAGTTCTGAAAAGCGAAACAATACGAACACACATGAGCCGAAGGCCCAGTAAGCCATGCACACGACTTACACAAACGAAATCTAAAACGGC
>QNGE01000314.1:51207-132999 GCA_008508345.1 Paragonimus westermani
ACATATATCACGTTGTACACATTTATGTGCACATGCATGTACATTTGGATATAAACATATATTTTTTATGTTTATATACACATGTGTTCATCTATGTCTACAAACACAAAAATGTGTATACAAATGTAGATATGATTATATATACATATTCTGGTATACCCACAGAGGAACCGTTGAAAGAACACTCAGTGAACCTCACTGGACTAACGGCAGTAAGCACTGGAAATCGGTTAGAAAATAGATGTACACTGTTAGCGGCCTGGTATAACCACAGATGAACCACTGAAGGAAGACTCAGTGAATCTCACTCGACTGACGGCGATAACCACTGCAAAATAAAGACATGAGTATAGCTCGTGAAACTATATCGTGGGTGGCTCTGGATAGGGCCGTGGGTTCTTTCACATGACGCTTGAGAGCGCCGTTTCTTCATAATCCTGCCGGATGATCAAGTGTTGTCCACGTTGTCACAGTCTACGCAGGTGTAGACGGGTTCAGACTCGTACTAGTTGGCACAGTAGTGGTGGTACCAACCGGAACACTGATTGCACTGTACCCAGTGCACGGTTTCGTTGTCCAGGTCCACGGGATCCTCCTTTTCGAAGCAAATTTGGCAAACGTTGATGTCTGCAGGCTTGGAGGCACGCTGCTTTTCATAAGTCTTCCTGACTTTTGTTTTGAACTGCTTTAGCGTACCTTTAGCAACTCGTCTAATACGAGCTGTCTCCATGGGATCACCGATGACGTCAATCTGCGGCATATCATGGTCAATCACACGACTTTCAAACTTACACTTCCTGCGCGTGTTAGACACAAATGGCGGTTCTATTGAGGCAGCGGGCATAAGGCTTAACTCATCTGACATGCATGCAGTCTTACTGGTGGACGGCGTCTGTGTAGCACACCTTGGGGCATGCGTTGTGTGGAAGATGCTACATGTAGGGATATTTGAGTTGACTACCAAGCTTTTTTTGACCAACGGAATCCGTTTTCTACTAAACCCTTCGGGGGTAAACGAGAAGGATTCATACCATCCGCTAGTGTTCTCCACTATTTTCTCCGGCCATAAGTTGTCAAACGACGCTCGGCCGCTAAGCTGAACAACCTCCCTACCTGGGATTGAACAGTGCAATAATAGGTCAGGGTGGCTAGACAGTAACTCATTTATCCCTCGCAAAGCAGCAACATGTCTACTACTGTTAACAGCGCTCATACATCCTAAGGTAACAGCTATATCCTGGCAAACATCCTCAGCATCCCTTATTCTGTCTAGACGAGAATTGGAAACAGGGACAGGCATACAAACAACTGGCTCATCACACTGGGAAACCGGGATTTCTGCTTCCTTAGCGGCTGGCAACAACCACCGATTTCCCGCAACCAAACTGGTAAGGGGTCTGTCGATCAAACGAAACACAGCAACAATATGACCACAGGGAATCATCCACTGGGATGTGAAGCAGCAGTCACATTTGGTTTCCCCTAAAATGTCAACGTGGAAAATGCGCTTTTTGCTGCAGCGCACTTCCCACGTGCCTTTCGCATACGCGACGTCTACTATCTTGGTGCCGTTGTAATGCCTAAGGAAAACATCCCTGGCATATTGCGACAACGGTTTCAGAAGGACCGACAGAAATTCCCGGCCTACAGTCGGCTCAAACAACCTCATGCGCTCAGTGTTCAACCTACACTGGCGTTCATCAAACACACAGTTACAACGTTCTACAATATGCTGAAAAAATGCATACACGCTGGATCGTTCGGACACAGCACATTTGATGTGCTTGTTCTCGTTCTCAACACGGTTGGTCGTAAGATTACCGAACAAAACCGTGGACTTAAGAGTATGGGAGGCCCAACCCTCTTTATAAGGCAGCCAAGTACTTGAAAGATACTGGTATGCCTCATTACTGACAGACTTCACAGCCTGCAGCAAACTGTTAAATTGACCCCTGCTATCAGTGAACACCATATTGCGGGTCCACTGGTAAATACGGTTCTTCTGATATTCGCTTATGCCAACCAACTGGCGGAAACGCCGAGACACATCATGCAGTAAATGAAAACGGCAGAATACTATGGCACAATGCGGGAAGACTTCACCTATTGCCTTCATCTGTGCTGCTGAACGGTCAACAATGAAGGTGCGAACAGCAGACATACAAGGCACCATTTTAAGCAGGCTTTCGAGAACTATCCTATAACTGGCAGTGGTTTCGTTCGGCATAAGTGCGTAAAAAAACGTCACCCCAACTCCAGTTACGTCTACCAACATAGCATGCCATAGTATAAAGCCGCCATAATTTAACTGATGAGTTGCATCTCCTAGAATGACATCCCCATACTTGGGACACAGTTGGAATGTACCTTTCGGTACAAACATGACGAATCTTAACACTTTGTCCCGGAGTAGAAACCTATAGCTACCTTCCACTTTCAGTAAATCACGCAACTTCATAATTTCGTTGCGATCATCCAATTTGTTGTGCCTCGCACGTAGATTACATAAATCGTGCCGACGCATTCTAATCCCATACTTACGGTTCACGTACGTCCTCATTTCACGTGCACTCTTAAAATGGCTCATCATCTCACATACATGCAGTTCAGCATCAACAGCCAGACGTCTATTCCTAGGATAAATGTTCGGCTTACCAACCTGAAAGTCGTGTGAGTGCACCAAGTTTGCCTTCTCGATTTGATATCCATCGGTGCGATAATGGATGACCCAGGAGGCCTGACATCTGTAATCTGCAAAACTACAATTTACCGTGACAATTGATTAAATAAACGTTACCGTTTGGAGGGCTTCGTTCGCCGTGAACAGTGTACGCATTTGTACACCGCACTTCCATACGAGCAGCCTGGCGGCAGGTCTATTCCTCTATGCTTCTTGGCACTTGCAGCTGTCTGCGAAGTGTAATGAAAAAGCTTGTACAAGTTTCTCGTTGAAATCTGCACAAGTCTTCAACGTACTCTTCAAACTTTCTGTACTTCAACTTGAATATCCTTCTGAACGTGCTCTCATTGTTCACCGCCATGCTGATTCAACGTACGGAAGTGATTTACCGATAATGGACCACTTAAACACTTTTACGTCCAATGTTATGATATATGATGTTTTTCAGATCTCACTTGGAAAGATCACTTGTACCACTTTACTAAAACTTCAGGTCACATTCATTCTATCAGAGTTTTCCATTTTCTCGTGTACGAAAGGGAATGCACTCCCTTGTAACGTGCATATGAAAGGAAGCCGGTTTCCTTTCATACCCGGGAAAAAATAATTTGAACGATCGAATTTTCTGATTAGTTGCTGGATAAGTCCGATGGCAGATTAATTAATACTGGAGTTTGCCTACATGTAAACGGCAGATAATTGTAAATTTTTCGATATTGAGGTGCAGGTTTATACAGGAAAACAACGTAAATGCGTTGATTTGTATAGTGACAATTGTATACGTTTATCTATATGCACATACATGTACATATCTGATTATATCGACTGCATTCCATTTATTACCTGACCATTTTTAATTTTGTATTCTTAAGCATATATACTATGTATTCACAGAAGTCCTTCTGCAATTTAATACGCATCTGTCCACACATGTGAGCTGCTAAGCGTGCAAACGTCTGTGCACCCTCGAATGTGCCCTCATGGCACGTGCCAGTGAATTAAGTGCTAACACTATTTTGGGAGACAAATTACGATGTGTAGTATTTTACATATTGTTTAGCGAGATTATTTGAACCATTTCAAGTAAACTCGACATAACTTCCATTTCACTGAATTTTCAGACATTTTTGTATGGAAGGAAACCGACTCTCCATATAAAACCAGCAAGTACAGAGGGATGTGAATCAAATTGTGTAACAGAGCGGGCTGCTGTGTTGGTGCAGTTTCAGTTTTCGTGTGTGTGAGTCGTTTGCATGATCCACTGCGCCTCTGACTGTTGTTGTGACCCGTATCTGGTAAAAACGCTGTCCCCCCGTGTCCCCACGTTGCCTCGTAGTTGGGCCACAAGTCTAACGGGCACTGAGAGTGAAAATGGCTGGTCCTTATTTCACAGTGTCCGTGGTTGCAGGGCTAGAAGAATACCAGTCGTAGCCTTTGATTACTTCAGTCATTGTGGATAACAAATTATTTTGCTCCATATCCCTTGTTGATCCCGGCCGTCTGGTGGTTGTTCGTGCAACGTCTATCGATAAGCTGGATCTAGGATAATCGCGTCTGTAAGCAACGTGTGTTCATAAGTTCTGAGCCGGTCGAGCAACCGATTCGAATCCAAAATGGAAGACAGTCGTATTGGCGAGTTTCTTATTAATAAGGTGTTGATGTCCAAGAAACATTATGATGAACTAAATAGAGGAAGATAACAAGAAACCTCGATATTGAATCCACCAAATATACAAGTTCCGAAATTAACGACTCGTGCACGTATGATCAAACGCAACAGCCACGTGATCGCGAAGCGGTCAGGCGAAAATAGACCAGGGTACAGATAAACGAAACTGCTGCAAGGAAAAGTATGGAAGAAAAACTACGCAGAAACTAGTTTCTACAAGCAAACGATATGAAGAGTTAATAGTACTTCAAGATCAACATTCACGTGAGAAAGGTTTTGCCACGCGCGTGACTTGAGTGGTCGTGTCAGACTGCAGGAAGAGCTCGTAAACATTATAGGGAATTCCAGTGCATGGAGACGATCCAATGAGAATGGAATAAATAGGGCAGGGAGCATGGTCCTCAACGCTTTATTAACACACAGCAACTATCAAACACTCAACGCAAGCAGCTACTTCAACACTCTGCCTCATGACTTTGGTGTCTGGTGCGGGAAGTAAAATCACGAAATCTGCGTTACTGGCTCATATCCACTCGTTTTAACCAGGCGATAATTGGAGACCACCTAATCGTGTACTAGTTTCGAAATTCGGCGTGGCCGGTGTTGGTTTGTTCGTTTCCGTGTATCTGTGGTTGTTTGCTAATATATGGATGCAGAAATAATGTAGGCATCCGAGCAATAATGCGGAAGTCATTCGTCATATCAATAACCAGTGGTGTCGTTTTGTTTTCAGGAGGTGGGTTATATCTCAGCTTTTAAAGCGATTTTTGAGAATCGTCAATTTCACACTTTCTTACAGTATCGGGATTGCCTGCAGAAGTACGTGCAGTAGGTCGGTGTTAGCTACATACGTTTGATATCACTGAGCAAAATGAGTCGCTTCAGAGAGATACACAGAATTACCTCGTAGATATCAGATGTGACGAATTAGATGACGACCACCACCATTGTGCGCTCAAAAACGACTAATCAAAACGTTGAGTCTTCCATGGCCGTGTACGCAAACCCAGGATAGAATGACTGCGTAGATGTGACGCATCGCTCGCAGACTTCGTACAACTCACGTGGCCAATGTTACGTAACTAAGTCTCATGACCCAAACCAGACAAAAAACTGTTGACTGACATCTTTCGCTCTAGTGATTTGTTACCTACCACCCCCATCTAACCCATATAAATGTGTTGTATTTAGCCTGATGATGAAACACCGAAAACGAGCTTGTTTGCTACGCATTTCTTCTCATGACTAAACCGGGCATATTCACAGTATTGAAACGTTAGTTGATAAACGGCTTTAGTCATCGGAATGAACGCCGGTAAATTATGCGAGCCAGCGGCTATAATCTGCGCAAAAAGAGCCTGAGTTAGTATCTACCCCTTTGTACATAGAGTGCAGATATATGTAATTCGTGTCGAATTTTGTGGGCGTTCGTTCTCAGTGACTTCGTTGGTCTAGCTGTGCGTTCAAGCACAGAGTATCATCTGTTTTACTCGTGAGGTAAGGCAAATGGATGGAGCAGTTTACGTTTTTAAGCATGAGTTTCCGTTCTTTGTCCTTCATTTAATAAATCACTACCAGAATTCAAGCGTGCTTCATGCTGAAATGATTCCACAATTAACTGTTTGATAACTTTACATGAGCTTGATTTTTCGTGTGAGACTTCTGTCTCAACCGAGCAACACGACCGGCTTACGAATATTTTCCGACAGTCTCACGGGTGCCTTTTGTGGAGTTTTCGATGTACACTCTTTCAGTGTTACCAGAAAGGTCGTCTTTGCTTTCACACCAACTCTGCTGTGATAAGCTTACAACTCTGGTAGCAATGAATGGTCAGTGATGGTAACTGTAGCTAAGAAAATATCACCAGCGTGGTTGCTTTTGAAACACAATACTACGTTGAGGAATAATTACCACAGTATTTTACGTTTGCAGCTTCGTTAAAACCTTGTCTTCCTAACCCAACAGCGGTTACGTCCTCGGAAGTAAAATTAAGCGATTTAACGTAGTTTCGCGATTTTGCTGAATTTTTCATTAATTGTTGTGTGGCTGAATTTGCGAGCATTTCTTGCTTACTCCTTTATAATATCGAAACAAAAAGTTTCCGCAATAGAATTTAGCAATTTTCGGAACTGAAACACGCCACAAAGTTAAAGTAACTTCAGTGATTTAAAAACCGCGAGTATCTCAAGAATTGCATAGTCACTTCTGGTCTACCCACAGGACTGAAGGTAGGAAAAGCTCACAATTATCACCAAAAAGACTTCGAATGTAAAAAGAAGAAGGATCATCTGGAAGGGAGTAGATAAAGACAGGGGGTATGGTCATCGGCTTTTCATAAAACACAGCAATCGTCACATACATACGTCACCATTCGGTGCGTCTCTTCTCTATTGCACCCGGCATTCTAACCCCAAAGACTTTTGAGGTGAAAGGGAGCATATTCATCCAATGCCATACAATAGGTGGCTGTGGTTGTCTCTCCACACGCTACGTTTGCATCGCCCGGAAGAGGTGAAGTCACAGTGAATTATCCACACGACAGGTAGAAAGGAAAAACTCACTGTACCATCGTATCCGGCTGACTAATGGTGATTTAGCAGCCAACGACTTCGCGGACATTGCAACTATGAGTGTCGCTGTCTTCAATATTCTCTTCTTCCTGTGGTCCTATCTAAAGGTGGTGAACTGAAGGAAAAAGTTTAACATGCAAACAAACCTGGTCTCGAGCAACGCCGTTTGGGTTGCGGACCTGGTTATACGTCAGATGACATAAAAGGGTATACGTTAAGACAAAACAAGAGTTTTATCGTTTTATACACGTCAGAATATGCAATCAATTAAAAACTGAGCAGGTGGGCAAACGACAGTGAACTTTTTAGAGAATGCTAGATCCAGATATGCAATTACTCAGAATGGCATGAGTTAACAGGTGGACAAAAATGACGACTACCACAAACTTCATTTCAAAGGATGTCAGCGTATTTCAAAAAGCGTACGAGCATGCAAAGCTCTCTACTAAGACGATTATGTCTGGAGGTGGACAGTGCACGGGTCGGTGTTGCAGGAGTGTCAACCGGAACGGGGGGTTCAGACCGAGCAACACTACTCGTCAACAAAATATGTGAGACTGATGAATCTTGCATAACAGTTGATTTTAGCCCATTGACATTAACTTACTTCGTTAAATTATGTCAACTTAGGTAGCTTACGTTGAATACGCAACTTACATCTGCTGCCATGGCTAACCATGAAGGTTTTCGTGACATTTGTGAGAAGGCGACAGGGACCAGTTGTGCTGGCTCCAGAAATACAGAAATGAGGTAATCAACTTTGCTCAACCCCAGGGATAGTTTCGACGCAGTAGTACTAACACTAGAACTAAGCGAATCAAATATTTGTTTCTCGAGCACAGTTGTACGGTTGATTGTCAACAATGTGAGGAAAGGAGAGTAATGGGAAATAGATTAAGTGACAATCATCACATATGTCACAGTTTAAGTGACAGTCAGGGTTGTCAAAGTTTCTACGTTGTTTGTCTTGAAGACGTTCAGACAGTTACAACTGCGGTGATTTGTTCTCAACAGCGTCTTCAACCGAGAGACTTTAACCTGCAGTAGACTCAGAAACAGGCATTATTAGCGGGCACTGCAAGGGTAGGAAGAGGTAAATTACAGACAGGTTGATCGATGTCTCTACGATGAACAGATCCATCATCTAAATCACACATTCGAGTACGCAGGGTGTTGGGAACAATTCCTCGAGATGATCGGAGGTCACTGCTACGATGCTACACAAATTCAGTTAATTCCAACCTAAGAATGCTATTCAGGATAACACGGATTTTGAGTAGCCTAGCTGGACTGCTCCCAGTTGTAGGTGGGTCAAAATTCTGATGCTGCATCAAGAATTTATCGACACCATTCTCCGGTTATCCAAAATTAGAAGGGTTGATGGACTTGTTCGCACTTCTCAGAATAAGCACAAAATTCTTAGGGGCACCGTTTGATTGATGATGTCTAGGTACAGTAGGCAGATGTCGACATCTTACCTTATTTCAGCCAGCCTTTGAACTTCTGCGTAGTGAAAATCGGGCCATTGTCAGTGGTGAACACATGGTACTCCTTCCCGATTGACCTGTCTTTACACTGTAGTCAGAACGAACTCCGCAGTTGTTGACGATGCAAACAAACCTCCTGCCAGCGTGAACGTGAATGAAGGATAACCAAGGCATACCATTTACCTAAGAATGGACCACAATAGTTAGCATGTATTCGTTGGCAGGCTTCACAAACCATTGGCCATTTTGATGGTCGTAGTTGCGCTTTGTGTGCAGACTGAGCGCAGCCTTTAGAAACGTTACACAGATCAGCATTCATTTCTGGCCACCAACAAGACAGGCGACCCAATGATTTCATTTCTTTAATTCCAAAATGACTGGAGCGTAAATCACCCAGTACAGCGGATCGTAACGTGGAAGGAATAACAATTCTATCACCAAGACGCAACAATCCATCGGGAGTAACAGAGGGTTCGTCTCAGCGTTTGTAGAATTCAAGAGATTTCTGACGAGTATTCGGGAATTTGGTTGATCTCAAGTTGAACGTCACTCACACTTAATCCCAGTCTTCTCATTCAGAAAAACTTTCCAGCTAGCCCGTTTCGAGAAGAAGCATTAGACCCGAGTTTCGCTTTCACTAGAGCTCGTCAGTAGTGCATATCTTCGCTACGGCCAGAATTTGAACTCTCACCACGATTTCTTGACGCATCCTTGTTGGCCACTTAGATTGGAGACTTCCACCTGTCTCAGAAGTTCTAACTGGAGTTAATAGGACAGTTACTGTCTTCTCTCGAGACGATCGGGGAACTCGATCAATGCTCACATGCGAAAGTGGTTGAGCATTCAGATTTGATAATTCGGTCGTGTCTAATGTGAGGTGAGGGGTGCAGTGGTCAACACGGTTGCTCCATGAAGGCGTGGCAGGAGTTTAAATCCCGGCCGTGGCAAGGATATGCCCTGCTGACGGGCTCTAATGGGAGCGAAACTCGGGTCTAGTGCTTTTTTCGAAATGGGCTAGCTGGTAAGTCCATCTGAATGGGGAGACTGCGATCAAGTGTGAACGATGTTCAACTTGTAATTCAAGAGATCTTTGCCAGACGTCGCAGTTTCAACCGTTACATAACGAATTCGAATTCGCACGGTAGTATTTCCGAGTGTCATGAATCTCGTAAAAATTCCCAGCGTAGTCATGAAAAACAATGTGTAGCGAACAAGCTCGTTTTCAGTGATTCATCATCAGGCTAAATACATCACATTTATATCACATATTTCACGGGAGAATCGTTTACTCCCCTAACGATTCTCCCGTGAAATGTGCGATATAAATGTGATGTATTTAGCCTGATGATGAATCAATGAAAACGAGCTTGTTCGCTACACACTGTTTTTCATGTCATGAATCAAATGAGAAGCAGACGCTGGAAGTTGCTCAGTCAATAGACAGTCTGAGCCACCATCATCTCCGGCGTCAACATACCGGTATGTGTGTTCAACAATAGGAATGAATTTTCCACGGTGCTGGATATTGTGTGAATACAAAACCAAAGCAACACTCCGCTGAACCATTGCCGCAGAAGGCTGAGCAAAGGATTTGTTAGGATTGTATGTAGCTATAGTGGAATGAACACCGGACAATTAGTTGTGAAGTCCGGCGATCGTCCAGTAGACCGCCAACGCTTCTTTCTGTGTTTGCGCGTATCCACGCTGTGCTGAACTGAGGCGTCTAGAGGTGCAAATAACAGGATGACCCTCCTGCTCTAGCCTAGTTCCAATACCGCTAGGGACGCAACATTAATCAATTTTGATGGTTACCTTTGACAGAACACGTAATACTACATCGGATGACAGAAAATTCAAGTGAACTCGGAGAGTTCGTTTATGCAAGTCAGTCCAAACGAAGGTCGAATAAAGTTCTTGCGTTCTCAGTGGAGTTGGGGGTGAATCGAGAACACTACTAAAGAGAACTCACTAAAGGACAAAACTCATCAAAAGTCTTTGGAGTGGATGCCCAAAATAGAAGTGAAAAACGATCAGGATCAGGGCAATCACCATTCTCGTCAACGAGAAACCCTAAACACGAGACCTAGGACGTACAAAAAACGCATCTGGAAAGATCAATAGCAATGTTTAAAGATGGACAGCGTTCGAGTAGAGCATAGAAGCTTTAACCACGAATAGGCTTTTTTGGCGCATGCACAGTACTACCATTCTGATAGATGGAAACACCCTCTAGATTGGCAGTAATGGTGTCCATAACATCTTGAAATGTAGGAGGCGGTAAATTCAGACCGAAGGACAGTGAACCATAACGAAACACCCCAAAAGGAGTATTGATGGTTGCCACAGCACTGGAAGCATCGTCAAATGGAACCTGTAGAACAGCGTCCCTTAAAGTAAGCTCTGAAAAATATTTTGGGCCACGAAATTGATGTAGAACGTCCTCTGGTTCAACAGCGGCGCCACTATTCTGCTAAAAGAATCCGTTGAGCGTCAATCCACACAAATATAAGGCGTTTTGCCGTCACGTTTAGGCGGAGTCAAAATGCGTGTGGCCCAAGTCGAAAACTGAAATAACGTTAATGTTCCTTTCCCCACAATCTGATCGATCGCCTTACCAAAAAGGAAGTTTCGTCGCTTCATAGTGATCGAATTGCCTTTGAATTCGGACAAAACCGGCTTGCTGATGAGTAGTCGGGGATTTGGTTTATTTTCAAGTTGACCATCACTCATATTTTATAGCAGCCTTCGCATTCAGATAGACTTTCCAACCAGCCTCTCTGGAAAAGAAGCACTAGACTTGAGTTTCGCTCTCATTAGAGCTCATCAGTAGTGCATATCCTTGTCACGACCGGGATTTGAACTCCGGCCATTCCAATCATGAGGCAACCGTGTTGACCACTGCGCCATTGACCTCACATTAGGCACGACCGAATTATCAAATTTGAAAGCGTGTCACCTTGTGAATGAAATGTAGAAGTGTTTGAGCTGTGTTGTTCAAGCCAAATTGTATTTGAGGAGATAAAAAATAAACGGGTTAAGAACTACATTTTTCGTTGTTCTTTCTTTGGCTACCGTCATCTGGTAACAAGCGCGTACCAAATGAACGTTGCTGTGAACGGCTTTCCCACATAAGCAAGTAGTTAAACACTATATGTGCGGGGATGGGTACTTGTCAGGGACGGTTGCTTTGTTGAACCTGTGGCAATCACCTCAAGGACACCAATCACTTGACTTATTTGAGACCAAATTCAACGGTGAGACCCAAGGAATCTCGGGAGTGCTTACTACTCCAAGTTCGAACATGTGCTTGAACGGTGCCATGGCGAGTTTTAGTTAATGGCGAGCTAACCACTGAGGCCTTGCTAAAACGAGAGGTTCTTTAATGCGGATTTACTACGTGACACTACAGACCAAAAACGGGATAGAGTTCGACGTGCGAATTAGTCGTGAGAATTCAATGAAGAGGTCCACCAATTGCCTACGGGTTGCGGATTGGACATATATGTGTTATGGTCGTAACTGTTGCGTGCCTGCCTAGTGTTTAGCCTAGTGCTGAAATCGACCAAAATACGGTATCCCACATTGACCAGAAGGTCAAAATGCCGAAGAAATAGGTGCGGATTATGAAAAAAGTGTACCGCAGCAATTCTAAATACTTAGAAGAATGTCCACCGTAAGCCCAAAGTACTAGTTACAGAACGTTTCCAGAAAGCGGTTATTGGAGTGTCACTTGCAGCACAGAGCTGTTGGTTGCAAGTGTTTAACAGCTCGCCTTTTGTAGACGGAAACACGCTAACCTGTAGCACGGTGTCAACCAAGAACATGCTTTCATTTTCTACATCCCGTACAAAAATGAGGCGACAAACATTGTGGGCGCCGACAGTATTGTCTTTTTGTTAAAGGTCGACTTCTGAGTTTGCACCGCCTTCATGACGCGTAGGTGCATGGTTTAGTGCACTGTTTGGTTCGGCTATCAAAACGTTCGTAGTACTAAAAACAGTCAGTTTTTGACCGCAGTATTTGTCGCCCATGGGTTATACTAGGTCGACCATTTGAAGAGCAGCGTGAAGAAATTTCATTTAAACCGTGTCGCAAAGCTGGGATTTCTGATGTCAGGGATTCGGTGCCTGCTGGGCCACGTTTTAAGACAATCAAATTATCGAGACCGCATGTGCCTAATGTAGGAGGTAGAATAGGGTGTGGTGTACTCAAGCAACCAAGTAGCGTTTGAAAACGCTCCAATAATTGATCAGCCATTTTCGTTGCCTCAACAGGAGATTATGAACGAACAACTGGAGCTGATATCCACGCTGCTTTTGGCGATTCTTTAAGTCACAGACCCCAAGGAGGGCTTTGCCTATGGGTGAGTTGCTGAAGAGTAGATGCATTTCTGCTAGAAGGGTTGTAGGGGGCTTTTCAGTTAGCTTTAGATCTTGGAAAATTTGTTGCGTTCGCGTCTTTTTAGACGGTGTGGCCCCATCAGTAACTGTCCTTTTTAGGGCTCCGTACTTATGGTCTACCGGTTGGTTTATTCCAACATTGCACAGCTGCATGGTGAATTCACTCAAAAGCCTAGTTATCAACTAGCGGAAACTAGTTTATTAGGACAAAAATCCGTTTTTGAAACGTGCTGCTTCGAAGTAAACATACACAAACCGAGGGATCACCGACGGATGGGCTATCAGCATGCCTATAAAATTTCAAACACTGGGCAGTAGTCACACGGTTATCAACTGTGAAGAACTACCAACTGAACCGACTTAAAGAATATACAATTCATTATACCTTGAGCGTAGACACGAACAGGGGAAAGTAACAACAACCAATATGCGAATACGCAAAGGAACGAACTCACTAAGATACAAGTGACGACTGTAGCGGAACGTTCGAAGTTAACGGGTTTATCACTTGTTTGAGGTGTCTAACTGAATAATACGCAGTTGGCTCTCACTACGAAAGGCCGAACGTCAATGGAGACCAAGGCTCGTCGCGTTGACTCCTGTGCACTGATATCGACCCCGTAAAATAGCGCACAGAGGAAGCACGTCATGCTGGTGAGGCACAGGATGAGCTGTGTATTTAGCTTCGGGATGGATATTACTACTTAATAGCTTGAGTCACACAGAAATAAGCAAAAAAGAAAACAAAAAATCGTCAAGAATGTACACAAACATCATTCATCACAGTCGTTACAAATAACATTTAAGGAAAGACATAACCAACAACGACAGTGAAACGTGGAACATTATTTGACTGCTACGAAATGCCTTTGTAGCGACTATAATAAATAGTATTTTGATAATCGCATTCATGTGTACATTTCCTATGATTTTGGCTTTGTACGTACTTTTGTTTTTGTCAAGCTGCCCATTTTGTAACATCCGGCCTGGGGCGAAAAAACAACTCGCTCCGCGCCTCGCTAGCTTGACGTGTCTCCCTGTACTCTCTATTTTCTAGGGTCGGTAATAATAAACGAAGTCAACGCGCTGAGACTTGGCTTTTCATTGTTGATCGATTGTTGATAGTGGTAACTGACAGGGTTTTATTTTGTTGGATCAGTTCCAACACCTTTGATTACTAGTCAACCTGCACAGCCGGCCTCTAGGATCCAATGTATACACAGTGTTACATATTCAATAACTACGAGGACCACATGATTACTGCGGACAGTCTAGGTGGCTCACGTAACAGTTTAACTTCAGCTGATTACGTTCAGCTTGGTGGCTTGGGTTGCTATTACGGTGTTACCTTGAGTGTATGAGGGATATGCGGTCAATTAAGAGCTCTTATCGGATCCTATAAATTCGTCTCCGGTTTCTAAACAACTAAAACTGTTGGAGAAACACGAATGACCCATTTTAACTACCCGTTATTTTTGAATGAAGATGAATATTTCCTAATTTGGGGGCAGATTGTGAGCCGCCGACAGTACTGTCTGCTAACTAATGACTTTTCACTTCCATAAGAGTTGGAATAGAGTACTGATTAATTTCCCATCTAATTTGATCAGTTTCAGGCCAGGTACCAGTGCATTTTATCTGAAGATGCTCATAACACAGGCGAAATCCCGCAGATAAACATCCTTCACCACTCTTTCGTAGACCGTTGCCAAATACTTTTTCATCTACTGGGTTAAGTTCTGTTTCAAAGGATCGGATAGATGGTTCCATTCGTGGGTAAAATCACATTTTTGAAAACTATTCGTAAGTCACTAGGCAAGATGACATTCTCAAAATTGGTCATTCGTAACATTTAATAGCTGGGAACGATGTATTTTGTAAAAGCTGGGAGTAACTTCAGAATGGTATTGAAGTGAACCCGTGAGTGAACGGGGTTCGTCGGAAATCTTTGAGTTGGTGAGATCGGATGGAAATTTTGTTCACGACCGGATCAAAAGTAGGTGTCAGCAATCAACTTTGCCAAACGTGAAAGTTTTCTGTTACAATAAGAATTCTTAAAATGTTTGGTGATGGTAATCACAAAGTCTCTTGAGCAGAAAAAGCACGGTGACAATTCGGTGGGTCTTGTTAAGTCACTTGACAAATATTTTCACCGTTTACAGTAGGCAGAGGTCGTTCAATTTGAAGATGTGGTTGAGAAATTGAAAAAAATACTAGGAGGAAGTTATGGATACCTTCATGGTACAGTTACGAAAGGTACCTTGAATCACCGAATCAGTCGGGATTGTCGTTCGACTGTTCTGTAGTACAACTTCGTGATGAATAGGTTTCAATATAACTCGATAGCATTACAAATTACGGGGGCTTGACCATAAGCTTACACGTCACGACTGACCAAGACCACGTGGAGGATTCCACGGATGTCAGTATTTGATTTGCGGTTTATTCAGGTTGCGTTTTGAGAATAGTGGCGGAAGTCAGCTGGACTTTGACGATGTCTCAAGATGAAGGAAATCTTAAGCAATTTGTGTCACTGATTGGTTTTTTGTATATACATAGTACGAAATAAATTATTGTTTTATCTGGACAACAGGGTTGCAATAAGTGCCTACAAGTTGTGGATCTTCATCGTGGAAAGTTAAAGCCACTGCAAACGAGGTACCTTTTGTGCTGCTAGACAATCTACAAATATGAAGTCCAAAGCAACAATAGTACGAAGACGGGGTTCAACAGGGTTGTGAACTGTAATACCACGAGGTAACCAGTAAACTGAGTCAACCATATCAGGCGGTTTAGTCAAGAATTACACTGGGAACGAGTATTTACACTTCCTATCTCTCGTATTACACCAGTACTCAAAATATGTACTTCTGTTGGACGCCCAACCAGCGTAATAAACCGGTAATGTTACGTAAACACGGAAATTTTTCTGTCAGTCAGGTGTTAGACAAAACACGTTTCGCAATGCCTGATGAGATACTGTGTATGCCAACATCCAAGTCCCTCTCGGACGTAGACTGCAAACAGAAAACTGTTTCAGCATGGGCAAGTAGTGCGGATATCACAGCCACTGAGTATTCACTGTCGGCTCTGTTGCTTTCGGTTAGATCACTAGATGAACTGAACGTTCTCCAAACAGACCGAGGTTCTAAGCTTTGCAAGTAAGCTAGGCACAAAAGCAATATTAAACCAAGCAAAACGGAAATCCTGTTGCGTTGAGACTAACTAACATCTCAGTAGGAAACTTAACTGTGGGTAAGCTTTTAGCTATTCGGGGCACAACTAGACTAAAACTGAGGTTGCCACATCTTTCCTTATTAAATACCAGTAAAAGGTAGCACGAGCTTCAAAATTGCGTGAGCCAAAGAGAGTTCTGAAAGTACATTGATCTCCATATGGTCTTACGAAAAGGCTCTTGAGGGTACGAAACCTCCAACCTCTTTCGGAACGTTTCACGATCTACCTCAGCTGGTAAGCAATCGTATCATTTGCCTATGGTAGCCGTGAGTCACTAAAAACTATGCGTTTTGTTCACAATCAGGACAAACCTTAGTGGTCTTATTGTGAAACCCTGTGACAGTGTGGTTCACAACTTGTCAGTCAAAGACTGCAGATCAGAGAGTTGCAATGAGGCCACAACCGACCATATCGAGACATCGTGTATGAAGCGCCTTCAACCACAAGGTCAAAAGGTGGGTTCGGTGACATACATACGATGGACTTTGAATAAAAATGTCATCTGGCTGGCTTTCATCAATCTACCTTGCCTATTTTTATTAGGCTGCCAATGAAAAACAGTCTGTGTTAAACGATAATCGCGTTATTTGGGTCTCTTATCGTTTTGATTGTGACCAATATTAATGCAGTAGATACAGAGTTGGAGGGTGTGCCTCAACAATTTTCATAGACAAGTGAGAGTGTGCACTCGGCTAGCACTAAGACCTTTGACTACAGTGAACGATCTTCGCAGTGTTTCGGTATAGTGGACAAAAGGATTATGGGAACAAAGAAGCCATTGCCAAAAAGCTTCGTTAGCCGATGTTGGCGAGTAATTCGTATGATATGCCGCTTAACTGCTAAGAATGATGAATACGGGTTCCTGAAGTATTTTGTTGCGTAGCTGAATATCCGATTTTTTGTACCTGCGGGACTAAATATTCTTCAAGTACACTCTGGTTATCAGAATGATGTACTCCTTACTTCAGAAGAGAAGATATTCACTTGTTTTGAAAAATAAATAGACCACTTACTTCAGTGTAGAAAACTACTTACCAAAACTAGTAAACCAAATAAAACGTCAGTGGTATTCCTTAAGAACGGAATGAAGACTGACGAGTTTCCCTACAAAGATTTGGTGGAAGTTTGTACGTAGTTAGCACGGCATTAGTATCCTTCATTTTAGGTCTGTTTCTGAAAATCGTTAGGTTAATGATAGCTGCAGGACAACAGTTTAGCAAGCAAGGTACACCTCGAGATGGCCAGAATTCCGGTCGGTTAAAAGTGCACAAATCGTGACAAATCGGGTGGAATAGTTTTCACGTTGTCAAATTCCAGTCCTTCAAGCACAAATCGCCGATATATTCAACCATTCACTGAGAATAAAGACATATAAGGGTACACTTTTCCTATAATCGAAATTTAGGCTGGTACAACTGTGCGGAGAGGCGACGGAGTCTGAATGAGTTTTTGGCCAGATTGATTACAGAGAAAGGGACTAGCTGGTCTATTAATTGAACTTATCCCACTACTTAGCTTCATAACCGAGTCACCACAGTCTCTGCTCTTCTATTTTACAATAATGAAGGGCTGTCGGTCAAGTCATTACCCACATCTAACCATTCGATTTGTGCTTTTGCGATGGATCACAAAGGTCGGAATTTAAATTAGCTGTCAAAAAGAGTCATGCTTTGTATGAAAAGTAAAAACATGGTAGGTCAGTGGGCCACAAGTCCAACATGTCAAGCAGAGCGCGGAATTGTTAGTTCAGCAAAGCATCACTCAGACTTCATTGTCTAACTAGTTTCTTATCAGTACATATGATCCCTATCTACTCCTGTGTGAACTCCCTGAGAAAACATACCGTTGGTCGTAACAGTCAACGCAGTCTCCAGCTACAATGAAGATTCTGGAACAGTATGAAGTGATTTATTGCTTTCAGTCACTCGAGGCTCAATTCATTCTCCCTCGTCCAATCTGTTTTAACTGGTCAACTTTTTTCCACCTCCCACACATTCTAAGACACACGAACTATTGTCTGTGTGTATGACATCACAAAAACTTCCTTTATTTTCCATTTAGACATGATATCAACGAGTCATTTCTAAAGAGGAAATCTGGTAAACTTTTGGTTATTCAATAATTAAATTCTATGGAAGAATTTCTGCCACTGTAGTGACATATCCTTGTCGGATACTCACAATCAGAGTAATTTGACTTGAGTTGAATTAGGTAACGACTTGGAAGGAGAGATAACTAAAGACTGACAGTTTGAGAAGGATTAATGAACCAGGCGGGTGACGAGGTATTCAATGACATTAGGATATTTGATGCAGTAAGTGAACGGCAAGATGATTTTTTTGATTGGGTTTTGCCAGAGAAATTCGACATAGGCAAACATTTGCGCTGACTAGTATCAGTCTTTTACTGAGAGTCCGCCAAATTCCTTCATGTCCAAACCGACCATATGATGCATTCTAGTCTACCAGGACCGCAGAATGACTGGCTGTTAATATATGCACTCATACAATGTATAACTGACACCACGAAATAGTAAGTATATATCCTGCTGGTCTCGGTAGTTTACTTCATATTCGCTATGGTATGCATGATTACATACTTGCGAGTTGTTTAACCCGAGAACGGTCATTACTAACCATTTGTCTCAAATATCTGACAGCATATTTATTTCCAGTTGTGAGTTCACAAAGTACACGTTAGTCAAACGCGATTGATCTTCAACAATGGTTAGTTTCAAATTTATTCTAGCCTAATATTTAACTGGTAATATTTAACTTTGAATCGAATGCCATGTTGCTATGGTGTATTCACTGTAGTCGTGAAGACAACATTGAAATCAGAACATTCACGCATACCAAACTGACCTTGTGTCTTCTGCACGGCTGATTCTCATTTTGTCATTCTGGGTTGCCAAGATAACCTTAACAACAATGGCGATAACATCACCCTACCTTGAATTATGTAACGACGATAGTAAAACTACGAAAACTGAGTTCACGACATCGATTTCACGTTGCGAATAAAATAAGCAAGCCGCTGATCAACGACCATAACAAGTGAGCAGAGTCCACACGCACTAATTTTGTGGCTTTTAAGCTAATCAGAGTAAGAAGAATGCGGTTTTGCTAGGATTTTGCTGTCTACACAGTTCGATAAGAAATTGTTTCGCTAGAAGGTAAATAGGTAAAAAGATCAGTAAGCCACCTACATTACAATGTCCAGTATAATGTCCATCAAGGTATTGAGAGCTAGAACTAGTTAAAAATGGATATATACCGAGTCCGGCAAATGAGATCAAACGGAAGTCACTAATCACACAAATGGTACTGAGTGGTGTTTTTGAGCCCAATTTTTTGCACCAGATTTGGGCTTGCCATTAATTAGACTTTTCTAATGGCTGATCGATTGCCGTAATTTTGGAACGGTTCCACGCTAAATTAGTTACCAGCATCCTATCAAATACTGAACATATTCGGTGGATTTAGATGTTCAAGATAACTGTCGTAATTTGCCTCAGATAATTCAGCATGACCAATGCTATTTGTTAAAATATGATTGAGGCCGATCGAACATCCATAGTTTCAGAACAAGATCTGAGCATGATCATTTATACTGACAATGAAGTCAGTGATCGAAACTGGTAAATTATGCCAGTAGGACTACATGGAACGTTGGCCGCACAAAGAAAGTTAATTGTGCCCCTTACTTGCACCGCAGTTTCATGTGTGTTCATTATATACGTATATCAACTAAAAGGTCAAGTCCGCTTTTGTCAAGTAAAGTCAACTAAGATAAAACTGGCCACTTCGTGTACACGGATTGTTTATACGATCTATTTCCTCTCCATTCCACGAAAGCCTAACAATGTTATGAGATACACGCAATTCTGAACAAATTTGGATCACTACAAATCGAACACCGTGCACATTTCTTTACAGCATTTGCGTGTTAGGTAAACCTTTCACCTAGCCTTTAGTGAAGTCAACGGTGTTATGACCAACATGCTTGTCTCACAAACACAGGCACCGGGGTGAAACTCTCAGTCTGGGTGAGGATATGCCCTACTAATGAGCTCTAGTAAGAGCGAAACTCAAGCCTAGTACTTCTTTTCGAAGTAAGCCAGTGGAAAGGTTTATCTGCATCGGAGAAGCTGTGATCAAATGAGGATACCCATCAAGCCAGTTTTTAATTATTCAAAATTAAAACAGCAGTACAAGACCCATTTAGACATTTAGGAAGTGGAACCATCTTTGGCCAGACACTTCTACAAAAGTGAACAAGACTGGTTCAGTGGAACTCTGGAAAATAACAAAAAATTGTTTATTCATTCTTTTCTCTGACTCACCTGCCAGGCAGTGAGTTTGAAGACAATCGCTTGTCAACTTTTCAATCTTCACGCGGTTTCAACATGCCTACTGAATTACCTAAGATCTCCGTATTCATTTCATAATGAAGTATGTCCTAGATTTTGTTCATAGTGTGGCTTAGGAAATTTGTTGAGGTGTTGAAGCATACACTTCGCATAATTTTATGTACGACGGTTAACATCTGGCCAAATCACACTACATCATAATCCCAATAGGTTTCTTATTTTAGATTAATATTTCTAGGCATAAAATGTGTAGAATTGGCACTTTAGCAGATAAATCATCCACCGGTTCTCACAAGAGTCATCAGACTGATACTGTGACGCTTATAGCCGAGTACTGATTTGTGTTTTCCTGACAACTTTTTACTGCAAGATGAAATGATTTACACAGAACTTGGTTCAATACGAATCTATGGAAATTCACTTCCAACTCGATTCAGGTACAATCCAGACTATACAGGTAGTGTTTAGTATGTTAGTTTGTTTTATGTTCCATTACTGTAACACGCCTTGTCCCATAATTAGTGCGCCGATGTAAAGATAAACTCAAAGTGTGACTAATCGGAGCAGTTATGTGAAATTTTAAACAACGCTGCTACTGGATAAAAAATGAAGAACGCAAAAATCCGATTCTTATCTCTAAGCCTTCAACCTCACTCGATTTCAGACCTGTTGTTACAACTTTACCATAAAACATGCGTACACAACTCCACTCTAAAATGTGGACGGTGTAGAACTCTCCATGGGACAAACAAAGAAGTCAGCACGAAATCGCTCTTAAACATCAGCCAGGCTGATCTGGCTGCATCGAGTAACTCACATCCCATCAACTCCGAGAAAGCATTCGGTGCCAACGCTTGCCAAACCAAACGGTACCTAGGAGTTTACTTGTGCCTACGAATTGTAACACGCTGGCCACACTCGAATCTCGCAGCACCTCCCCGATCGGTTCCTTTGGCCGTCATCTCTCACTCTGACGCAGCCAATCACGTGACAAGCCGTCTAGTCTAAATGACGCTCGGTGTCCAAACTGCATATACGCGTCCACACATCCACCGGCCCGAAAGCCCTCTTCCACACCCGAGCTCACGACGCAGTCACCATCTGCACACTCAGCCAATTGGAACTCTACAGTTGGATGTCATTCGGTGCGGCCGATACGTGGGCACGCATGACGCGGTTGGAGCAGGATCGGAACGAGGACAGTACAATTGAACAGAACAGGACACGGTCCAGACGAGCGCCACAGCATTAGGCTTGCACACCAATCCCAATAGTAAGGATCTCAAACGAGTGAATTAATCTTTTCGTTGACTATCACTGAGATATCGTTATTTGTTAGTGACTTCTCAAGCTATCACGGTTAAGTTTTTCAATACAGATTGGTGCGGCGACCCGTTTTTGGATCAATTCCCCGTCTCACATTTGCGCCGCAAACTCATCTTGGAATCTATTTGCTTCAAGTTTCTCCAGCACCCACTGTTTAAATCGAGTGCCTATGTCCGAACACAAACGATTACATCAATCACTCAACGATGTGCAGCTCGGTGATCGTCACCCTCCTAGATACTGCTTCATATGCGAACTTTGCTGGATGACAAGCCCACAGACGACTGTTCACTAAAGCAGTTGTTTGTTCAACGTCTACCAAGTCCCGCGCAGGTAGCAGTCTCGATTGTTCCTGATCAGAGTTTGGACAGCCTAGCATCATCGGCGGATAAGGTCACCGAAGCCAAGCCAATTAACAACGTCACTGGATTTTCGCACTTGGCATCCGCTCCCACTGACGCAACAGCGTTTGTGACCTTGATCCGTGAACAGTAACGGGATAGTCAACTAATCCAGCTTCATCTGAGCCAGTTGACAGCGCAGTTGTCTCGGTCACACTCACAAACGACTGTTCACCTTTGTTCATGCAGTCGATTGTCAAACAAATCCCCATCCAAATTTCATACGGCATATGGGGTATGCTTTTCTCATCGAAAATTTGGTGCTAGTGCAAGACGTTGCACCACTCTATGTGCTTTCTGTGCGACTCCCAGCTAGTTTACATACCTCAAGTTGCCTGCTTTTCATTCCTGACAAGCAAAGCGGTCACAAATTCCCTAATGACACGAAATCAGATCTCATCTTATCATGATCCAACACTCAAAGCTGCCAACGGTTCCTCCATTCACACTTACGGCCAGCGCTCCGTAACAATGTCCCTCGGTTTGAGACGCACCTGGAGATGGATATTTCTCGTTGCTGATGTACGATTAGCAATTTTGGGCGCAGATTTTCTCAACAATCCAACAACCAACCTGACTGTCACAGGTCAATCGGCAAGCGTTGGTTCTTTTCGTCTGTCATTTACACTCGCTGAAGCTCATCTGGGATATGCCTCACTGCTTGCCCGATTTCCTGGAACACTTAATGCTAATTTCCAACAATCATCCGTTAAGCACAGAACCTTTCATCACATCTCAACTCGTAGAACTCTTAACTTTGATAGCTTGAGAAGTCACTAACAAATAACGATATCTCAGTGATAGTCAACGAAAAGATTAATTCACTCGTTTGAGATCCTTACTATTGGGATTGGTGTGCAAGCCTAATGCTGTGGCGCTCGTCTGGACCGTGTCCTGTTCTGTTCAATTGTACTGTCCTCGTTCCGATCCTGCTCCAACCGCGTCATGCGTGCCCACGTATCGGCCGCACCGAATGACATCCAACTGTAGAGTTCCAATTGGCTGAGTGTGCAGATGGTGACTGCGTCGTGAGCTCGGGTGTGGAAGAGGGCTTTCGGGCCGGTGGATGTGTGGACGCGTATATGCAGTTTGGACACCGAGCGTCATTTAGACTAGACGGCTTGTCACGTGATTGGCTGCGTCAGAGTGAGAGATGACGGCCAAAGGAACCGATCGGGGAGGTGCTGCGAGATTCGAGTGTGGCCAGCGTGTTACAATTCGTAGGCACAAGTAAACTCATGGGAGAGTGCGACGACGGCTACACACTCCTGAGTGCTAAAAGTGGAGTTGCAATTAGTGCATTTGCAAAGCATTTGCAGGAATCTGGTCATCACCTAGACGATGTCAATGTATCTCGTCAAAGTATCTGCCAGGAAGTGAAGAAACACTGCTTTTTCCCAAGCGCCGTATGAAGCCACTATTGTGTGTGTTCTAAAACTGATAGTTGTGAGCCTATCAGTACGTTGACAGTGT
Source organism: Paragonimus westermani (assembly GCA_008508345.1). Taxonomy (NCBI): domain Eukaryota; kingdom Metazoa; phylum Platyhelminthes; class Trematoda; order Plagiorchiida; family Troglotrematidae; genus Paragonimus; species Paragonimus westermani. Next base: position 74,823 of record QNGE01000314.1, read on the forward strand.
TGTACGTAGATTGACTACTCTTCTTCGTCTTATTTCTCCAATCTCATTCTGTGTTTCCACCTTACAACTTAATCCGTATCTCTTATCAGTATTTTCCATCACATAACCTAATGATGGTTGACCACTTTTAAAGTTGTGCCTGCAAGCTCCCACAAGTCCCTGTGTTTGTGTATCGGTTCGTGTGTGTAATCGAAAGGGGTGAACGAAATGATGCTTAAGCCCACACCTTAAGTGACGGTGTTTGTGGTCTTCAAATTATGTGAACGGTTTTTTTAAATTTAGAAATTCAGGAAGGCATTATTGTCTAGCTGCTATTCACGGAAACATGAAACCTAGTGTGAAACGTCAGTATGCGATGTTTTTCCCTCTACATAACTCTTTGTCCAAGATAGTCTTCAAAACAACTGTAGGTAGTGGGGAGTCAACGATTTTAAAGAGGAACCCTTCGAGAGATTCCATGTACTTCCGGTAAACAGTGAAAGTTCTTTCATCGTCACTGAATACGTGGGTGGAAATCTTCTCTATGATCTAGAGTGCACTAATACTGTGAATACACTATAGTAGGAACGAAGCGTAACTGCCTCCATTCGAACTATGCCAACTGTACTGGTCATCGTTTGATTGTTACCCCAAACTTTCGTACCACGCACATTGGTTAAGTAGCTATACCAGACATGGAAACGTTGCAATGAATAACCAAACACATAGTATCGTTACCAGTCCTATTTAAAGCTTATAACGATACCAGTATTCCTCTCCGTTTCTTGGAACAATAATCGTGATCAAAAAATTGAAACCCATTTTGTTTGCCCACGTAGATGCCGTCTATGTGCCTACTGAAAATAACTGCAGGTTGTCTTTGAGTGATGGTCACAAGCGATTGAAATGTTGCATAAAACACCCCATGAATGTCTGGGATCTTATGTTGAGAAAAAGATCGATTATCGAGAAGCGGTTATCATCCCACATGAATTTTTAATTGAAGGTCAAATGCATCATTCCTAGCCTACTAAAAATCGAACAATCACATACGGATGACACTGAGTTACTTCCCATTCACATGCAGTTGTCAGAAGATGTCGAAACCACAGAGTCTGAAAGCATTCACTTTAGTTGAATAATGCAGTCCATATGATATGAAAGCGTCCTCGGTCATTCAATCTGATTTCCTATTGTATTGTACATTTAGTAGTTTATGAGTGTTCTGAATATGCATCGCAATTTAAAACCATCTAACTACCAAATATGCTGAAGATAATTTTGCAACTGTAAATATTGTACTTGCCTGGCTAATTGAGATCGGTACAAGTCATTACATTTGTTGTCTACACTGCGCACTGAAATGAGAACTGAAGTGATGCAAGAGCCAGCATGAGAAGTGCATCACATCTAACAATGAACAGAGTTTACAGTGGGCGGATCGATGAGTCAATAGCAAACCAATGAGGGAAGGACAAAGCATGTCTGGGCAGGCTAGCGAGGTGCGCACGTGAACTTTCGACCGGCAGCCGTGCCACGAGAAGGTTCACGTGAGTGATCGTGTGTGTGTGTTGTTGAAAGATCGCTACTTTCCGGAACGAAAGCAAAAGTCAGTCTTCGTGGCACAAAGCAAATATCGGTTTATAGAGTTTTTATTGGTTATTTTATAGACTAGACGCATCGGTAAAATGAAGAATTACAATTGGTGTTGACGCTCTCGCTTTCTCATTGGTCGGCTCGACTCCGATTGAAACTTGTTTGTTTCAACACGTGACGCACTTAAACAACTTGTTTTACTCCGGTGCTCGTTATAACAAAATCCGATGCTGGAGCAGCGTGCCGTACTGATTGGTCCCCGCGCTGACACACAAGTCTGTTCGTGTTTTCGACCCTGATTGGCCGTAGACTTCTGCGAATCAATGGTTGACATCGTATCGATGCTTTCGTCCAATCCAATCCCTTTACATCCTTCCTTTTTTCGTAGCATAATCCACTCCTGGTTCGTGATAATACTTTCATCTCTTTAAGGATGAGGTCTTCATCCGGTGTTACTCTTGTTCTCAGATGCGCCCGATTCCTCCTCTTCAGCACTCCTCCGGAATCTATTTCGTATGACCGATAACCGCAGTACCTCACCACCACTCCTTCTATTCATTGCCGTGGGTTTTCTGGAACGCACTGTAACCATACCTTATCGCCTACCTGCAGAACCGGTAGGTCGCGAGCTCCTTTGTCGTGGTATCGCTTTTGGGCTAGCATTCGTCTCCTCAAATCATCGTGCACTTCAGTTACGTTCGGCGATTGGGGTTTTAGTAGTTCTCGTATTATCGGCAAATGCGTGCGTGTTCTTCTCCCCAACATTCTTTGAGCGGAACTGTGGGACATAGTTTCGTTAAGAGTATTCCGTTTCTCCAATAACATTAAATATGGATCATTTCCAGATAATTGGGCCAGTTGCAGCAGTCGCTTTGCCATTTTGACCGCCGCTTCGGCTTTACCATTTGACTGACTGTAGTACGGACTACTTGTACGGTGCTCGAATCCCCACTTTTCAGCAAACGTTCTAAAATCCGCGCCGATGAACTGTGGTCCGTTGTCGGAGAAGAAGATCTCAGGTATACCGTAGCGCGCAAATTGGGCTCGAAGTTTATTAACGACCGCGCTGGAAGTAGTGGAACTCAGCCATTCTAACTCGTAGAAATCGCTGAAATGGTCTATTATCACCAAGTATTGCTTGTTGTTGAATGCAAAGATGTCCGCCGATAATATTTGCCAGGGTCTTTGAGGGATTTGACGCATCAACATCGTTTCCTTGGTTTGCTTTGAGTCAATAGCCCGACATGCATTACAGCTCTGTATGTAGTCCCTTATGGAACTCGACATCTGAGGCCAATAGAAGAGCTCCTTTGCCCTCCGGATACAGCTATTCACTCCCGTATGTGCCAGGTGAACGTGCTCCAACATCTTCCGTTGAAATATCTCTGGAATTGCGATTCTTTCTCCCTTGAATATTAAGCCGTCTTCCTGGATAAATTGATCGCGGTCACTGAAGAAGACTGCTAATTCCTCGGGCAACTTTCTCTTGTCGTGTGGCCACCCGTTTCTAATTGTTTCAGCCAGACGTTGTAACGTGACGTCTTGTGCCGTTGCTTCTTTTAGGTCGGTGATTAGTGCGGTTTCCGTCATAGTGTAATCCATAGCCGCAATAGTGTCAAAATGAAGCTCTTCACAGGAGGAACCTTCTTCGCAAGCTCTGGACAAAGTGTCAGCTATGTGCATCTGAGTCCCCGGCTGATAGGTCAGTTCGACGTCATATTTTTGCATTCTGATTAACATTCTCTGTAACCTTCTCGGTGCAGCAGATAACGGTTTCTTCACTATTGAAACTAGTGGTTTGTGGTCGGTGTGAACTATTGTTTTCCGACCGAACGTATAAGTGCTGAAACGTTCTAGGGCGAATATCACAGCCAGCATTTCCTTCTCAATTTGCGCATAGTTTCGCTCAGCAGACGAAAGACTCCGGCTTCGGTAGTCCACTGGTCTTCCGTTTTGTAATAATACCGCCCCCAGACCAGTTTCACTGCTATCACACTGAATGACCAGAGATAATGCTGGATCGTAATAGTTCAATATAGGGGCCTCGGTAATAACTCGTTTGATTTTATCGAATGCTGCCCGCTGTTCCTCCTCCCATTTCCATGGCACTCCTTTATGGGTCAACATGCGGATCGGATGCATCATGTCGGATAGGTTTGGAAGGAACCGACTGAGATAATTGACCATACCATTCAGTCGTGATACTGCTTTCACATCTTCAGGAGCTGGCAATGTGACTATAGCCTTTATCTTCTCAGGGTCTACCTTGAGTCCGCTTGATGTTAGCAAATGTCCGTGAAAAGTGACCTCTTTTTCTCGTAAAGCCACTTTGTTGCGCGACAGGCGAATTCCTCGATCGATACAGCGCTTCAAAAACTCCTCCAGGTTTCTGTCATGATCCTCCAAAGTTTTTCCAAAAATTAGCACGTCATCTGCAACACACGTGACTCCTTTCAATTTATCAAGTGCCTGGATTAAACGTTTTTGAAAAATTTCGCTGGAAACCTTCAGTCCGAAAGGCAAACGCAACCAACGAAAACGTCCAAAGGGGGTTCCAAATGTGGTAAAGTAACTGGACTGCTCGTCAAGTTCTAATTGCCAAAACGCCGAGGATAGGTCTACCTTTGTGAAAAATTGGGCTTGATTCAATTCTGGCAGAATGTCATCGATGGTTGGTAGACGGTAATATTCTCTTCGAAGTACCTTATTCAATGGCTTGGGATCGATACACAACCGGATGTCACCTGACTTTTTTAACGTTACAGCAATCTGACTGACCCAATCGGTCGGCTCCTCTACCGGAGCAATCACGTTGATTCGAACTAGTCGGTCTAATTCCGCTTTGCACTTATCTCGTATGGCCAACGGAACCCCCCGAACCGGTAACGCAACAGGGACGGCATCACTAACCACCGATAAACTAACAGGGCCTGGCATGTGACCGAGAGTAAAATCAAAAGCACACGAATACTGGTCAAGAACATCTAAATCGGCTAATTTGTGCAGAAATTTATCGTGATTAACGGTTATGAAACCCATCAACTGAATGGCATCAACACCTAAAATGGGCGTTGAATCCCGATCGACCACAAAAAAATCAAGCATATAAATCTTTCCATTCTTCGGATTCGTGACCGGCAGTGTCGCAACTCAATGGTTGACTTCGTATCGATGCTTTCATCCAATCCAATCCCTTTACATGTGTGTGTGCATGAATGCACATTCAGGAACGTAATATGGATGGACCGTACAACATTGTATGGCAATTTAACTGTGTATGTTAGTCGAAATAACTCAAAATCATGAACCCATTTGATCTTGTTGTTCACTTGAAGAAACCAGTCAGACGTACACTTTTCACTTCATTTCAGATTCCGAATGTATCGATCTGGCTGGCTTATCCCAGTGGAATGGGGATGGGCTGTGATGAAATTATTCCACTTTTGCACCTAGATATTAAAATACTTGCATATTTTATTAAATGAGCCTCATAGACAGGGAGTCTTTAGATCACGAATGAAGGCTGACTGGACTAACGTGCATTCTGGGAGGTGGGGGCCATACCAACATGAAATGTGTTAAATCTACTGGAATATCGTTTTGCCAGAAGATCACGTTCTGTGCGCAGACGGCGTGATAAACGAATGAAAAAATCCATGAAATCAAAAATGTTTTTCCTCCCACTGTCTAGAGCGACCATACCATTTGTACGTCGCTGTGAAACAAGTCTTAAGTTATCACCTGGTACCTACAACGTGTTTCTGTCTAACGTACGTTTCATTTTTTAGAAGGCTATACCACTACCGCTTCCGCCTATTTGAACAATTCAGACTGGATTGGTTCTCACTACCTAGGCTGAAATCTTCCCTGTTTGTATGAGGCCGAATGCGTTTATGGTTGAAGAAGAATGTCCTTTCCGTCCTCCGATATGTCAGACGGAAACAGTCTTCCAAGGTACTTCGTATGGTGTTCGGGGAACTGCAAAATTTATGCGCTGCTTTCAATCCTAAAGAACCTTGCAGCATTAAGTATCATTGAAGAAATTTTCCGGTCACATCTTTTAGATAAAATTAAGACACCGGAACCTTTCTTGCAATGTGCTGGTAAAGATGAAGTTCACAAGATCTCCTACCATTGGCCACAGACTATGATGCCTGATCTCGATTTCCCATATGGTAAAATTTATAAGCCTCAAATCTATAATGATGCTTTGCACATTAGGTAAGCACTGGTTTTGGTGATAGGGTAGAACCATAAAAACAACTTACCGTCTCTTTGATCCCACGCCAACTGGCCATCTCCCTTAAATGATGAATCTTCCTACGCGATGTTCACGTTCGGATGAAGGCAGGCTTTTTGTTTAAAAAAAACCCGCAAATTTATTGTAAGGTGAAAATGATGTAAGTTCGTAAAGTGGTCTCATACTTTTGCCACTGTCGCTTCTACGTCTTCACTGAAGAACTCACTACTACAAATCAGTGTCACTCGGTGCTTTATCAGCAGTGGATTAACTTATGTCAGTCTGGCAGGCACTTAATATTGTAGTAAAAAGTTTTCCACAAAATATGACCAGTTTTAATGAGTCCGTTGCAGAATCTGCTGATTGGTCCCTTTTGTTGGTTAGCCCGATTGGAAATGGTGGTTTAAATGTTGGGGGTGAACAAGTCTGAAAATAGAATTCTACAGGTTGGACCCTATTAACAAGTGATCGTAGCTCTAACAGTTGGATAGCGCTTTAAGGCGACCCACCGGATGATAAAATACTGAACAAGTTATCGCATCAAAACGTTTAACCGAAATCTGCTTTGCGCAGTGCCAGTTCTCACAGTAAACATTTGCATAGACAAACAGGTGTGCGTAAGATATAAGGAACTGAAAAATGTCGGCCTGTTTGTAGTGTTTTGTTCATAAGTTCCTCGATCGCGGTTATTTGAATCTTTACTGAGCATCCACTTGAGATCATTGCACATTCTAACCACAAGCGATTACAACCTACTGTTCAGTTGTAACGAATGGTGTGTAAGCAGTAGGAAGTCAACAGAAGAATGGACAACAAATTTGCTTCAAAAATTTGGAAAGCGGGGCCTTACCGAATGTAGCCGCTACGCGCTTCTACTAGCCAGCGATAAGCTGTGTGCTACTTGCACCATTTCACTGACTGTTTCACGTAATTAGTAACACAGGTCGTCTGCCGAACAGCCTAATTCGTTTGAGCAAAGACAATACTTATGGTTGGAATGACACTATACCAATGTAGCTGACTGAGTTATGAAAGCTTTTATTTGGAGCAAACTTCACCTCTGTCATACTAACACTGTTTCCGATGAAACAAAACATGCCTTAATTAATCAAACTACGCTCTGCGTCCCAAGATATAGAACCCAGACCTCTGGTTAGGATATAAATGTATCGTAGGCACCAAGTGTTTGCGCACAAAAGTCCATTAACAAAACAATTGCCACAGAACAAGCATGGGTAATTTTAAATTTTTTTACTTCGGATACAAAATTCCAACACACTGCAAACCTTCGTAAAAAGGTCTTTATATGGAGGTCAACAGACTAACAGTAGTGAACGTATCTGTAGACGTCATCCCATCATAAATTGGATGCCCGGATAATGATCAGAAATGACTCACTATCTTAGAAAGCCTACAAATAAGGACGTCGTTTCTCAACTATATTTTTTGAACGAGTGCTCAACGTAAATAGTTAAAGACGAAACAATTGGAATTGTTATATACTTCCGAAATATTTCTCAAAATGTTGGAGTTTACGGCTGAAATTCTCGGTAAACTTTAACAAACGTACAAAATTACAAATAGATTCATTTTTTTGTGATTAGTATGTTGACAGTTCACTCGGGTGATAGTGTGTTCTTATGTGCATGTGTGCTACTGCCTCGTTTGTAGAAGAAATGTATGAGTTACAGGTGGTGAGGAGTTATTTGGTCTCATGGGATTCACACTGCTGTGAGACTTGTAGGGATCATTTCAATTCGAAACTTTCAGACCCTCTGAGTTACGTGTGTAGTGAGGACGACCGATCACACTATACCACTCACACAACTACTATTCAGTAGCGAGGCAAGAGCATGGATTTTGACATCAAAATAGCCGCCGGAAAAACACAAGAAGGAACGCTGCAGTGTAGCATCGCAAGAAATGTTCCTTACCACATAAAGGAACTGATTACTGGCGCCCATGGCAACCGTGACGTTCTGAGACCAGTGTCGTACGCAGTTGAGTGTCTTGTTTGTGGTCCTGCTGAAAGGTATAACCCAAGGATTGGTTTCCCCATTGAATAACTCTTATGCCATCAGCTTTCTTGGCTCACAACACGTGAAAAAGAATTGCGGTAAGGGTTCACTTCATTCAGTCATTTTAGAAGTAAGCTTGGGACTGACACGAATGTGCGACAACCAAGCCCAAATCAAACGACTAGAAGTTGGGGTCCATCTTGGTTGCCAGTGGTGCTCATAGATAAACATACGACAAGGAACTTCATAGTTATTCGTTTTCGTTTGTACAGAGTCGGCTGCCGGCAACTAATAAATAAGACACCAACAGACTTGAAGGTTTACGAACTAGGAGCGTCAACCATGCCCGTACACACGAATAGAACAATTCCGTTGTAACCTGTACCGCGTGAGGATAAAGCAGCACAATGTGCACCTGGAGTACTACCGTTCTGCGGCTGGACTAACACATCATCTATCAACTTGGTACCGTGTTCGTTGGCCTTCATTTTAAACTGTTTTCCAGCTGCAAGAAAACTGATAGATACAGTGATTGGTAGAAAACGCAGAGCGTGGGGGTAGGATCAACCGAGGTGTTTATGACAGCTGAACAAGTTTCAGTGCTGTAAGATATCCGCACCAAATTTACTGCGAATGATGTCAAAGAGTTTGGGCGTCGTGTTTAGTACAGTAGTGATAAGTGGATTGGGAGTAGGACAAAGTTGGGAGCAAGTTGTATTACTCTACGTTCTAACTACCTCGGGTGGCTTTCCTCAGGAGTATTGTGGACGAAATCGCATTCGCAAATGAACAGAGGTCACTTGGGATTTTGCTCCCTTATTTCAGTCTGCGCTGTATCTGAACTGATTGTTGTAGGCCTTTGTCTATCGAGTGGGAGTGAGACTGATGTAAATAAGTCGCGTTTATATCCAGCTCTTGTTTATCTTTCCAAGCCACACTGCAGACAGGTGTCTGCTATCATTGTGATTAACCCAATCGTGCTGTGTGTAAATGACCGGAGCTTCAGCATACCATCGTTCCGCATGGGAAGACAGACCTTTGTGAATTACTCGAGCCTGATCAAAACATACGTTGTAATTCTCTGACACTGCATTTAGTGCGATGGCCAAATCCTTCTCTAGCTTCTGAAGTGGATAAGCGTGTTTGAGAGGAAACCTCCTGTGCCTCTTATGTTCAGTAACACATAACTTCAGTTGTCTGCTTGTCTCTGAAATGTAGCTGGCATTGCAATCGGCACATTTGATTTCGTAAATGCAGTCTGCCTGGTCATCCATAGAAAATGGATCTTCAGAATGCGTCCCTGGTAGTTCTGACGTACTGTCCAACGAAAATACTCTCCGGATAGCAAACTCAGGCAGAACGGAACGAATTTTTTCAGATGTTTGTTCACGATAGGGTATTTTCACAGTAGACTTGAGGGTTCTGGTCATTTTGGTCTCCCTTTGGTGGACATGCACTTAATTGTGTCCTCAGTAGATGCGTTTGGGTAGTGATTAGCGGCTTGCATTTCTTTAATGTAAGAAATCTCTGTTGTTCTGGACAGTTCAGTGGTGCAGATCTCATTAGCTCTATTGACGAGTGATCGGATGACCGCTCTGTTCATATCGATTGCGTGCGACGAGCTGAAGTTGAGATGCCAACCAGAACGGGCTGGTTTGCTGTACACAGAAACCTGAAATCTGCGTTGCTTGTCAACTTTGACTAGACAGTCTAAAGAATTAAGTGAACGCTCATCGATTTCAGTTTTCAATAGTAATACAATGCCGTTGTATTTTGAAGTAAACAAGTGTGAGTATTGGTCACAAGCGATCCATTTCCTAATTACAAATGTCATCTACAAATCACCACTAAATTCGTGGAGGGCAGGTAAATGCACTCATCGTTTGTTTCCAGGTATCCGACGAAAAGATTGGCTACTGCAGGTGCAACAGCCGGACGCATAACTACATCATTAGTTTGTTCGTACGATGCTTTGTTGAATATGAACATGGTCGAGTACAAGCAAAGTTCAAAACCAGATACAATTTTGGGAGGTGATAATTTATTACGTGCACCAAGACAGTCATCACTTTGTACCAATTATTTAACAAAATCAGTGCTATATTTTCACAGCACACCGGTATAAACGGAGGTCATATTAAAATTAAGAAAAGTATCATCTCTACCTAATGTCACGTGTTCGAGTCTGTTAACAAAATCAAAAAGGTTTTTAACGTTGCTTATCAACTTGTTCTGCAACGGTTTGATTATGCGGCTGATGAAATTGGTCAGCTTGCAAGTTGGACTGGTGGTGTAATCAACAGGAGGTTTTATGGGTATTCCTTTTTCATGTACCTTTGGAAGGCCATAGAAACACGAAAGGCGGATTAAGAATGAATCAGGTAGACTTCCTGTTCTATGCTTTCACCTAAGTCAAAAGTTCGTTGGTCTTTCGCCCATTGATCTGTTCATATTGTCCGATATCTGAGTGCTTCAACACTTTCTTTTAGTAACCTTCTTGATTAAGAATCAATGTGATGTTTGATGGGATCTACACAACAGAGTTTCGGGCTGGTAAGCAAGGCTGAATTTAACACTTATGAGCTGTCGACGTCGTTGTGTCTGAGGTGGTAGATTGCCTGAGGCATTTGAGCATGCTGCTCCTGTCGCTAGTTGGGGTCCAGTCAAAGTCTAAATGTTTCGGAATTGGGCGTTTCCGAATCATCAACCTTACCAACCCACTTATCGGTCATACAAATTTTATTGCGTTTGTTTTAGGACATGTGATGTTTGGCAGTGAAATTTGAAATTTGTGTTGAGGCTTAATTTACATTCGGAAACGTAGTAGAGTAGAATTCATTCGGTCGAACATACGCCTGCTTCCACCAAATAGCTGGAGTGTTTATATTACTAGTGGTCCTTTTTTGTGGAAGTCCACTTGAAACACCGTGTAACAAAACTATTCTAGGTGGCAACCGAAAATACAAATCTACCTGTATGTTTTATTGTGTTTTCAAACATCAAAACAGAAAATCACAAAACGATTTAGACAGAACATTAGGCACCACGAAAGTACGGTGTTTGTATCTGCCCACGAGGTTGTTCACAGTGTTTCACAACACTGTTCACCAGACCGTCTGGCCTAATTAATCAGTTCGTCTTTGTAAACACTAGCAAAACAGGCTGTAATTTACGTCGATGTACAGTGGAAATCAAACGTAAGTGGTTACTGCACGTGCTGGTGCGAGAAAAACTTGTAACACGGTATCCTCACAGGAACCAGTCGCCTTTGATCGTAGGCGGTTGACTTAATTACGGTGCTTCTATAGAGTTGAAGTCGAACTTAAGCCACTGGCTTTTTGAAATTCATTGTCGGTGATACAAAAGTACAGGATGTTCCGTGACAAAGAACACTGATGTGAGCGACAGGCTGGTTGACTAACTTGAAACTACTAGGGGATAAGTTGAATAATTGTTCTTATCATCACTCGTTAACTGCAGAAAATCACGCGTGCGTGAGACTGGTGAGTGCAAAAGAAATTTAACATTTCACGGTATGTCTGCAAAAGATACCCCTTCATTAACGATTCGCCGGAGTGTTAGTCATCACAAAGGATTTCCCGGAATATTTCAATGCCTGCTTGCACTCCTAGCACCGACACTGCCAGAGGTTCGAAAAAACCATGGGAGATATAACTGACCCATAAACACTATTAGAACCTTAGTTATAAACACCTGCTTTGGGCAAGCACTTTGCAGGGTCCAACTGTCATGATAACTGCGTTGTGTATTGTCCACGTATTTCATTATCAGTGTACCAGGGTCCGCATGGATTGCAATATTATAGGACAGTGAAAACCTCTGGCAATACTTCTAAAATTAGATGTTGACTCAAGCAATTTGCAACCTACCAAGCGATGATCTGGAATTGTCAAGTATTGGAGTTCGACGACAATGAAATCCGTGACCCAAATGTTGTCACACTCCAAATAATCTGAAAACTGTCATGACTTGCGAAAATTAAGTGTGGGCGTTTGCTAGTTTACCGCCCACTCGCTGCAGGAACGATTAACTTTGTCGTGGGTTTCAACTAGGCAGGTTGCTTCGTAAACAGCATAGGTTTGCCGTCTCCGTTACATATCATCTAACTTCGTGGTCACTGCTGAACTGATCGCGATAGTAAACACTCTCCCTGACTGTCATGTGTGAGGCGATTACCGTGCCTTACCGCTCCTTTAGTCACCTCCGTAAGACAATACTTGCAGGTCAGCCGAAGTTTAAGTCTGCATGTGTTTGCTAACTGCATCAGTATGCTGCCCTAACCTGTTTAAATGTTATGTTAGCAGGCTGCATATTGTTGAGTTTATCTACTGCCTCTTCATCACAGTACCCGATAGTATTTACCTACACTAATATACGTTCAGTTCCGAGTCAGAAGCGCGTAAGCATTCAGAGTTTTACGTTTGTACTAACCCACGGGCTCACTTTTGGGGTTGACTTAACGACCCATTTAATTTAATGAAATTGATAGGTTAAGAATGAGTAACGAATGGTTCCCCATATTGTCGGTAGCCTTTGTCAATTCAGATCGAGTGATGTAGAGGCAAGGTAGAGTTCGGTTTCATTTTCAACAAGAGGGGAAAGTTAGTTTGCTAAGACGTTCAACTTACCTAAGATGAAAGTTGAATATGCAGGTGAAAAATATGCAGCCCGATGTTTGAGAGAAAATCCACCGTACAGTGAGATTGAACGAGTAGGCAGGATCAGCGAAATAAAGAAGTGCTTATTGCAAAAATACAGAACTGCCGAATAGAAAGGGTTCAGTAAATGACAGTTAACATTTATTTCTGCAAGAATTTGGCAGCCTCCAAAGTGTTCAACTGATTAATGCATTTGGTGTTTAGTGATGGTGGCACATATGGATGTCCTACGTTCCAATGTAGGATAGGATTCAGTACAATCATGGTGGTTACTCTCGAACTCTCATTAAGTCAGCCAGACATCTACCCCTTTTCTATAAAACACGATTGAATGAAACCTGTGATTCATGCAACCAACCTCTGAAAAACAGGACTGTTCAAGGTAAGGCGAGAGACTAAATTATTTGATTGATTACGGAGTACTACTATAACGCTGGCAGTGAGCATACAATCAGTTAAACCTGTGCTATACCAAGAACCTCACGAGATATAGCTGGAGAAAGCAGGAGACACGGAGCTCCGAAATGGTGCACCACACTTTACCGTTCGTTCAAAAAAGAACCTGTTGAATTCATAAGAATAAGGAAGAAATTCCCAGCAGTGGGCCTGTTGTAAATTATTCAGTTTATATAGTAGATATGCACTACCAGTTGAACGAAATTAAAAAGGGCTAGTTCTCGTCAAATGCTTCAGCAAGGCAGTTAGAACGCGATTATGATGGAGTGTAAAAGGCTGACGCGTTTTTATTGATTTCGCAATATCACACTGACGGTAAAACGAACAGTTCATTTGTGGGATCACATTAAGAGCATTGCGAAATCAGTCAGTAGGTTAGGAAAGTTCGCTGAAACCTGGGCAGGATCAGGTTTACGAACAAACGTTTGTGAACACACGAGGTCCACTGTCTGCGACTGTCTCTGAAAACCGGGAGTCTTGAATTGTGACTATGTAATAGGATTCTGATTGCACATCCTAGGTTGTTACTATGACCAATGGTCCGGAGGTTCCTAGCACTTGTCCACACTAACCAACAAAAGTGCCGTTCCTCGGTTATGGTAACCTCCGGACTGGTGTCACTACGAAGTGCGCGCAACCACCGCTGCTTGGTCTCACCATTTTGTTCACACCTTGTATTCGGCACCTTCTTACACAAAGTACATTAGGGATTTTACTTAGAAATGGACGATGGCAAAGTGCCTATGCATGATATTTACCTTATTAGAAGATTATGAACCATACTGCCGTACCCATTAAACTAAGATGTATCAGGTGAATGTGCGGCACACTTCAGTGGACTGTAGAAAACATGCAGCCGTCAACAGTTGTTGGCAGGTCACGTCTGTTCACCACCCTGTCTTAATAATTGCATTAAAATGAGTTCCACCGTCTGCTACTGGGGCTTGTTGAACGCGGATGTTTCTAAAGCCTTCGTCGTGTGTCTGAGTTTTGAACTTAACAGACGGTGAGGCAATATAATAAACCCTCCGTCAGTCTTAGTGGAAAGCAATGAAGACCAACACAAAATATTTGTTTGGAAATAGACTGTAGTAACTAACAAGAGCACATTGTCAAACTTCAGAGGACAATGGTCGGAGCTCCACTTGAACCGCTTGGACTGGGAAAATAGCCTGAAAAAACTAGAGCAGTAGGTAAACAGTCGCGACGATCTCTGTTTCCTAAAGTGGCAACAGGGTAAGCGATTCTATTTTCGTGAAATCTAGGTGGCCCGGTATTAGGACAGAAAAGACGGCTGAAGGAGTAAGTAATTCGGGAACTTTGCACCTCACGGGCGAACTCCAACTTTAGTGCGACAAAAATCACTGCTCACGAGCGAATGTGGTCGAACGTTCAGATTTTATAATTCGGTCGTGCCTAATGTGAGGTCAATGGCGCAGTGGTTAACACGGTTGCCTCACGATTGGAATGGCCGGAGTTCAAATCCCGGTCGTGGCAAGGATGTGCATTACTGATGAGCTCTAATGAGAGCGAAACTCGAGTCTAGTGCTTCTTTTCGAGAGAGGCTGGCTGGAAATTCTATTTAAATGCGAAGGCTGCGATCAATTGTGAGTGATGTTCAACTTGAAAACGGATAATCATATGGAACTACTTTGTGTGCTACCTATAACAGTCTTGGTAACAGCTGCTGATGAAACCGGCAATCTGATGCAGTTTCCTCGAGAGTTAACTTCTTTCGTGAGAGGTACTTGAAGTGCTGAATGTGCGTCGAATGGATGCAGTCGGTGGAAAGTGAATATGAAGACAACACAATGGTAAATCATAGGCTGTTAACTGTGTTTCAGGAATTCACATGGAGACGAGTTACTATCCATGATGCAACCCGTGCTTTCCTCCCAGTGTGAGAATAGCCATGGTGTGTTGGAATGAGGCGAATAGATACGGCTATCATTTCATTCCAAGGAGGCGCAGTGCCTTGTGGGAGATACATCTGAGATTACAGCTGACGCTAAAATAATTGAAAAAAAAACGTTGCGCGATTCGACTGTTCAATGTAATCAGTAAGAGAGATTCGCACAGACATTCTCAGGCATAAAACTGAATAAAAATTCTGCTTATAACGAAATACTAGTGAACTACAACGAACTGATAACCATACTTCTTAAGACAGGTAGGCCAGAACACAGTTGCAACAACAAACCCACATTGTTGTAGTTAAATGTGTCGTGGAACAAATGCATAAAATTTACAGTACAAGTTCAACCGTAAGTAACGCATTATTTCAAAACAAGGTGGATGGGCATAATTGTCATCACATCACAAACTGCTATACATCAGTTGTTCACGTTGATGCTTAAATATCACCCAATCATGGGGGAAAGCAAACATTGTAAAGAGAGAAGAGAAGGAAAGAGGGGGGGACATAACTAGTAATGATGGCTAAATCTATAATCCAACCTTCAAGATCAAGGTGCTTACACCTTAGGAGTTCACTGCAGCCATAAGATTGAGTGAAACGTTAGTAAAAATGCCGTACCTTCTAGACTGATTGGTGCTGCTTCGGTCATCTGATTCAGTCAATTTATGCGTTATCTAGAAGTCTGGAAATTGTTATGGAACTCAGGATAAACTGCCAGAATTGTGTAAAGTTTATCCTTGAAGGAGTTTGTCAAAAAAATTTGTCAGTTGTCATTGGCTGAATAGTCTGAAGTTGGAATATCCAAATTCACAGCACTCTTGAATAGTGTAATTTCACCTGGGGGGGGGGGTTGGGAACCGTCACAGTTAAATGGACTTACAAAAGATCACCAAATTAATCATGGTCGTAGGAGGCATAAAGTTATCCGCGGAGCAGTGAGAAGCAACACTAGTGGATGAGAAGAAACCTGAGCAATAATTCGTCCTTAAGAATAAGTTGCAATCACTAAGCCATATGCTTGATAAAATAGTTCCCATAAAAAATATTGTTTACCGTTACGAGTGTGTAAATGGGCTTCAGTCTAAAAACTATTTCTCTGCAAAGCCCATCAACTATTGGGTAGAGCGGTTTGCTGAGCCAATCCCATCCATACGAATCTCCCTAATGACCTCAGAGACGACTGACAGCTAAGAGACGTATCAACTGAGACTTGCTTGCATTGTGTATCATTCACCGAAGTAGCTGATTTTTCTTTGGTGGATTTTAGACTAAAAAAATGTACACAATGCAGTCAAGATTGATTAAATCAAGTATGGTATTGTTAGTAGCAGTGTTGTTCAAAACACCCTGAGCGTCAAAAGATGCCACTACAAACCAGGTGCTAATATTGGATATTTATGTCATACAACGTCAAACGCTTGTGATTCTGAACGAAGATGACATCGGGGTTAAAGTGGTTTAATGTAATTTAGGGTAATTTAAGGTAGTTTAGAGTAATTTGTGACGAATTCACGAAAGTGTATGAGTTCCGGTGTAAACAGTGTGAATTACCACATCAGTCGAAAGTAACACGTGGCCTGATCAATGCTACCGGACGATTTAGCGCATTAGAACCCTGTTTTTCAACCAAAAGCGTGCTAGTCATGCTTGAACAACTTATGCACATGAGAAAGTAAACAAACCATGCTTATCACCGACAGAAAAATCTATTTCAGGACCTACTTTGTAACAGTCAACATTGCTTTTGTTCTCTTAACTCACACAACCTCACCTATACCTGAGCAGCTAATCAGTTGGATGAACATGAGCAAAATGTGGAAACCTGTCTGCAAAAACAATCTTTATTGATTTCTGTTGCGGGTCGCCGGGAGACTGTTGGGTGAATACGCATTAACCAGTGCGAAGTCAGAAGCGGTCAGTAGTAGGTGACTGAAGTGAAAGCAAGTGAGCCAACTGTCATGAACGTGAAGTAAGTAACGAGGAAATAATAATGCTATTAACTAAGAGGCACTAGGTGTAGATCAGATAAGTAAAAACAAATGCAACATGAATAGAGCAAAATCAATAAGCAAAGGTACGATCATGACAATAGCAATATACTCTTTGGCATCAGTTTACTAAAGTGGTACTTAGCCCATCAGAATCTGTTTCGGACTGTCTGAAATTAGCCTCGGAAGGTGCTCTGAATAAAGCCATGATGTGCTACTTCACACTGAAACAAATAGCATGAACAGCTGTCAAGGAGCACATTATTGACTGCGTTCATATATATGTATATATATATTGGTATATCATTAATTTAAGTTCACCTAAGAACGTTAATTCCTGGTTTATAGACGTATCACCTGATGAGGTTATGGTAAAGCACCACTTTACCGCAGGTAACCCTGATTGTTCAATCATGGCCGTGTCATGTTTCAAATTGATCAACCTTTGGCACTCCGCTGTCACAGATGCCAAAGTCATGTCAGGGTCCTGTTCAATCTGGTTCAAAATTCTGGTACGAACGTCAGCATCTTGGGTGGATTGTAGACCGCAGACAAATATTAGACACTTGAACTGATCCTCTGTCATTGTCCTCAACTTGAACTTTTCACACTCCCTGTTGACTGCACTGGCGTAAGTGACAAAATCTTCATGTTCGTTTTTCACCAACTTGAGGCATTGATACCGGATGTTGAACGAGGATGACTCCTTTCCGAAAATATTCGTCAGTATCTTCAGTGTTTCTTCAAAAGTAAGATCACGAGATTTCTTTGGCAGAATGAAATCAGTAAACTTCGAATGTTCGGTCGTACTGAGTTTGCGAAGAAACAATCACACTTTTCCTGCATCATCCATGTCAGCCAACTCCACTCGGAAGATATCTTTGTATCGGCTGAACCAGGATTCGAATGTTATTCCGGCATCAGCATCATAAACAAATTCACTGATGCTGTTCGTGATTGCGTCCACCGTTGAACCCGGTTTGACGTTTGAATTTGCTGACATCAGAGATAAATTGCGCGTTAGTGTTTCAATTAATTTCAGTTGAGCCGCATCGAAATGTGCCTGTTGCTGCTGCAGGATCAGTTTCATTTCCTCCACTGAGATTGTCATTTTTCCGCGTAGGTTACTTGTGTAGTACCCGAAGTCGCCAGTTATTGGATCGTCCCCTTTGGTACGCGCTCAGTCGCTTGACCCCAAAAACGAGAAATCAGAAGAGACGCGGCTGCACTGTTTATTGGACGCCTCCTAACACTACCAAAAAGAAGAGGTACTACATGCTTATCCATCAATTTATTCAATTAAGTGTTTGGGTTATCAACAGCAGTTATGGGTTTCCCTTCCTCGCACGCAGTAACTTTGAACGGTATCACCTATCCAGTTTCACACGCTCCTGATTGAATCAAGTTTAATTGTAGAAAAGCTCGGTTGTTATGAGCAACTTCCAACGGTAAGGACAACGCGCCCTCATTTAAAATACGGACTTGAATCTCACTATCACATTCACAAAGGTTCCCAAGAGATGAACTGTCACGTTTTTGCTTAGGCAATAAGCGTCGGAAATTGAGCTCCTCTGGACTGAGTGATGTAAGCTGCAAACGCAGCAGATAACAAGCTTACCCTGATATATCAACCTTGGCGTGCATTTAGTAAGAGAATAAGTGGGCCCTACCTAAAATGTAGTATGCATCCGTTGAAGCTTGTATGCGTCGTTGTATTTCACTAACTATGCTACCCCTCGTTTTGTATACTCAACAAACAACTCACGGTATATTGTGCATGGTTTCACACTGTATCATCTGTGATATACGCTTTAACAAAGTCTTAACGCCAGGTAGGGAGAGATCATTGTTCAACAATAAAAATACCGTAGCGTACTGGTGTCACTTGCTTACGTTTGTTCGTAATGAACAAAAATATTTTGGCATTTTAGCGACTTTAATCGCGTGCTTTAAGACTTTGTCTGTTTGATTTCAGAAACGGGCAGTTTTCAACCCACAGCCCTTACATTCAAACTTATTTGCCCGTCCACTCTGCTGTTCACCATAGAATAAAACAGATACTTCAGAAGTCAGATTGTGCTAGCAGGATTTCACAGACAGTTAGCACATTAATGCACGGTTCTGTGGAGGGCATGGATACCGGAGTTTTCAAGTCAGCTTTTGATTTCTAGTCGCGGTTGAGATAATGACCATACGTTTCTTCATGCTTGCTCACTAACGTTTCACCAGATCCCATGGAGTAGAGTGGCTTTAAAGTGGAAAAGAAACACAACTTCTACTAGATGGCGTCTGCAGTAATACCCCAAATCAAAATGAGAGACGTACAAAAGGAATTACCAATGCTGTCAGGTAAGCTGTGAGTGTTCGTATTGTACCAAAGAGATGCCCGACGAAATTGTGAGAATTCGGTCTGATTCGATTAGGGATTTTGACTTATTTTGATAAATTAACCAAAGGTAGGAATCACAAAACAAATCATTGGAGTGTTGAGTTTAAGTTCTTACTACCGTTATCTACCATAAAGCGACAATAAAGAGAAAGATCTCCGTTCCTAAAGCGTTTCCTTGCTATCGGATGAGCATTTGTGTTAATCAAAAAATGAATGGCTGTGCATCAAGTATGTCACCATAACAGAAAAATAGGATATTCCTGTACATGATTGGGTTTGGCATAGAAAATTTTGGGGGGAAGACAGGTTGCCGTTTCAGGTCATTGCCGTGAACTTTCGATGTTCACCCTTTTGCAACTGAACGAAGGTGAACGGCCCACCCAAGAGGCCACGATTAACCCAACGGAGGATAAACAGTGTAATGCCAGATATCGTTTTCTCTGGCGACCGCGGCAGGAATGTCGCTAGTCGTATTAACCTGGGTCAGCACTGTTGTTGCGACAATATATTTCCCTTTTGAGTTGCCGAGGTGAAAGGCAGGAAAACCGTGATTCAGACTTTTGCAGAATCTTGCAGAGAGAGATTGGTCTGTGGTGAAACAATGGATGTTTTCCTCTCTCGCCTGAACACATAAGACAATTACCAGTGTTTGCTTTAGAAGATGTTGTCGTCGAGTGGCGAAGTTTGAGTAGGCTAAAAAGTTAACAAATTTGACAAACTGCTCATTGTGATGATAGAACCACTATAAGAATTTTGTTGCTGATCCTACAGCCATCCCGTATGGCGGCACGGACACAGTACACCTCAGCATGAGCAGGGTGGCACTGTGTGAAAATCGAATTATCAAGACCACATTTTACAAGCAAAATAACAGCAATTTCTTCTTCCACAATTCCTACCATTTTCATCAGACTTCAGCGGCTAATTTGGTGACCTAACAGCACCAAAGATCCTACTCAGTTCAACATGCGTTTCTTCATGAGGTTACCTGGATGAAGCCAAATACCTTCCTCGCTTGTTAGTGTTCGCTCTTGTGCATTAGTTAGCAGATTATGATTTTTGGACCAAATACATTCCTATCTCTCACCTTCACTTGGTTCGCCGTGAAGAAGCCTATTTTAACAGTAACGAAAAGAGTTAATTTCCTCTACTTTTTCGATCACGTGAAATACTCCGAAATAACGCTATATTCATCAACATTAATTTAAAATATGTACTAAACTACTGACTACCTGTACCCAATTAAGTCAGCTTCCAGTTAAATCGTTGCCGAACAACCAACTGGTAGGCTAAATTCAACGTCTCAAACCGTTGGAACAGAGGACCTTCCTAATGCCCCATATTTACGGGTGGGTTACTTGATACACCGAGGACCCTTAAGGACGACAGTGAGTGTGGCTCAACTGCTGAATCCAAATTAGGCATGCATGCACGTATTAACAAATAACCTGCTACATCAGAGAACCAGTCAATGGACGTAGACGCTGACCCCCAGAGGGTAATGAATTTGGCCAATGGGAGTAGACAAATCGGTGCACGTCTAAACGTCAGGCCTAAGACATCTACATTTTCGGACGCTTGCAAGATGTTCATTGTACAGGTCTCTTAAAGTGAAGGGTGGAGCCATATCACAGTGTGTTGCTGTTAACGTACTGTACGCGAGAGAAGCAGAGAAAACCGGAAGACGAGTTGATGCAAACGAAATTTAACAACATTTTCACGATACAACACCTGCGATAGTTAAGGAGGTTGTGTAGTTTAAGAGTATCGCCTTCACGTGGTTAAAGTTGAAATATGAAGTACGTCAATTCCACTAGGAACCTCAACGACGCACGATAAAAACAATCTCGTCAAGCAGATTAATTGCAAAGGATTTTGCAGAATGTTGGCTGGAAGTACGCCAGGTACCATATTCCACGTACAAGTTGGACCGTACCAAGTTGAACAATGATCTCTCCCTACCTGGCGTTAAGACTTTGTTAAAGCGTATATCACAGATGATACAGTGTGAAACCATGCACAATATACCGTGAGTTGTTTGTTGAGTATACAAAACGAGGGGTAGCATAGTTAGTGAAATACAACGACGCATACAAGCTTCAACGGATGCATACTACATTTTAGGTAGGGCCCACTTATTCTCTTACTAAATGCACGCCAAGGTTGATATATCAGGGTAAGCTTGTTATCTGCTGCGTTTGCAGCTTACATCACTCAGTCCAGAGGAGCTCAATTTCCGACGCTTATTGCCTAAGCAAAAACGTGACAGTTCATCTCTTGGGAACCTTTGTGAATGTGATAGTGAGATTCAAGTCCGTATTTTAAATGAGGGCGCGTTGTCCTTACCGTTGGAAGTTGCTCATAACAACCGAGCTTTTCTACAATTAAACTTGATTCAATCAGGAGCGTGTGAAACTGGATAGGTGATACCGTTCAAAGTTACTGCGTGCGAGGAAGGGAAACCCATAACTGCTGTTGATAACCCAAACACTTAATTGAATAAATTGATGGATAAGCATGTAGTACCTCTTCTTTTTGGTAGTGTTAGGAGGCGTCCAATAAACAGTGCAGCCGCGTCTCTTCTGATTTCTCGTTTTTGGGGTCAAGCGACTGAGCGCGTACCAAAGGGGACGATCCAATAACTGGCGACTTCGGGTACTACACAAGTAACCTACGCGGAAAAATGACAATCTCAGTGGAGGAAATGAAACTGATCCTGCAGCAGCAACAGGCACATTTCGATGCGGCTCAACTGAAATTAATTGAAACACTAACGCGCAATTTATCTCTGATGTCAGCAAATTCAAACGTCAAACCGGGTTCAACGGTGGACGCAATCACGAACAGCATCAGTGAATTTGTTTATGATGCTGATGCCGGAATAACATTCGAATCCTGGTTCAGCCGATACAAAGATATCTTCCGAGTGGAGTTGGCTGACATGGATGATGCAGGAAAAGTGTGATTGTTTCTTCGCAAACTCAGTACGACCGAACATTCGAAGTTTACTGATTTCATTCTGCCAAAGAAATCTCGTGATCTTACTTTTGAAGAAACACTGAAGATACTGACGAATATTTTCGGAAAGGAGTCATCCTCGTTCAACATCCGGTATCAATGCCTCAAGTTGGTGAAAAACGAACATGAAGATTTTGTCACTTACGCCAGTGCAGTCAACAGGGAGTGTGAAAAGTTCAAGTTGAGGACAATGACAGAGGATCAGTTCAAGTGTCTAATATTTGTCTGCGGTCTACAATCCACCCAAGATGCTGACGTTCGTACCAGAATTTTGAACCAGATTGAACAGGACCCTGACATGACTTTGGCATCTGTGACAGCGGAGTGCCAAAGGTTGATCAATTTGAAACATGACACGGCCATGATTGAACAATCAGGGTTACCTGCGGTCTATACCGTTTCGCAGCGGTCACGCGACCGAGGAACTGAGAAGCAAGGTGAAAAACCCTTATCGAAGCCCCTAACTGCATGCTGGCAGCGCGGTGATTGGCATTTTGTACGGTTCTGTCCATTCAAGTACCACAAATGCCAGAAGTGCAAAAGATTCGGACACAAGGTGACGTGTTGCCGTTCAACTCAGTCACTCAGAATTCCGCCGTCATTTTCACGGAACCATCAGAAGGAACCAAAAGAACGAAGAGCAAGGCTAAATTCCGTTTTGGCCACATTTAACCCCAGCTTCGCTGCACGCCGAAACTGGTGAGTTAGACTGTGATATTGAATGCGGTGATATCCATGCAAGCGGCACAGTCTGTCTTACAGAGCATTCGCAATTGAATATTCTGGGCTTGGATTGGATTGAACGTCTGAAACTGTTGGACATGCCACTTAGCCAGTTGTGCAGACATGTGAAGGTGCCGGAAGGGAAATCTCCAGCTGAAGCTCTGATAGGACGCAAACTGCGAACATCGAATGATCTGCTATATCCTTCCAGGCCATCGGCAGCTAACAAAAATTTTCCAATGGAACAACAATTCAATAGAAAACACGGAGCTCAGTCCGTTCCTTCGAAATCGGTCAACCGGTGCTGGCCAGAGACTACCGGTGGAAAAAGGTTGCATGGACACCCGGGAGAATTCGAAGACGTCGAGGCACAGTACTGTATGAAGTTCAGGTTGGCACACACAGATCGGATCGTCTGGTGGACAAATAGCTCATTCGGATATTCGAGGCCTGCCGCTGGAAGAGCTACTGGACAACGCCAAAGGTCCAGAGACACGCCTGAGACGCAGAACGTTGAGGCTCAAGAGAAGTCACCAAACGCTGCCAACACCTCGACGATCAAGCCGCACGAGGACCGCTGTGATACCACTCCAAGTGAATCCTCAATCACCTACGTACGACCACCGAGCTCAAAGGGGAGGTGTTGGGAGGCGCATTTCCTGACGAGACAGCTAGGACACATCACGCCACATCGATCGACGGACCCAACTCGGGTGCTATGGTCGTGGGTGGTGGTATGGTCCCACTCAGCCAATCAGATTGCAAGCGTGCGGTCGAACACCTGTGCGCTGTCTGGTCAGTCTATTTTCTCGTGTCTGCCCTCTGGTACCCCCTGTAATGTGATTTGTTCTGACTCCCTGACTGCCATCTATGACTGTCCCAATTGATTCGCTTCGTGTCTGTCGCCCATCTATGGTAATCTAGAGCTTCTGTGGTCTAAGTTTTGTCTCGCTCGCTCAATAAACAGTGCAACCGCGTCTCTTCTGATTTCTCGTTTTTGGGGACAAGCGACTGAGCGCGTATCAAAGGAGACGATCCAAGAGGTAGACAGCAGTACAGTTGGGTGAGGTACCGCACAGCATCGTGAGAACACCCGACCTCAACAAGTAATCTCATATGACAATATGCAAGAGGACGTTCGCACCTCCCACAAGCCTTCCGCTTGTCAACTCCGGTCAGAACCTGAAGTTTGTTTTAACACCAGAACTTAACCAATGAACTACAAAATAACAACAAACCTTAGCAGATGACATTTTACGGAGCACATTGATGACTGAGACCGAATGATACTTTTGGTTAATTTATTTTACGCAGTTTTTACGAGTGCTGCAATTATCACCTCCGCAGGCTCGCAGATGCAAATATACATTCTGTGACGAAAATTATCAGCTAAATATACACCATATCGAGCATAATGCGCATAGACAGAATGAATCCTGGGGTTACTATGATCTTTAAACCACGAAACAGAATGGAACACCTGAGAAACTAAAATTCAATTTTTGACGGTTCTGCCATCATAGTTGTATTTCAATTACCCTCGCTTGTGAGTAGTATAGTGTGTAGCTTCGAGTACTAAAGAACACTTCTCAACGCCAAGAAGACGAAGGTCCAGAAGGGACTATTGGAACCGTGTGTATGAAATATGTGGAAGTGCTATCATGACAGATGGCGATACACTACCGCTTAATGGGTACAGGTACACGTCAATCATAAAAATATGCCAGTTCGTTTTTCTGTTTCCACTTGAATTATATGAAGTTTCTTGATATAACTAACCTCCCAGTTAAGGCGTCTCTTTTGATCACAACAATATCGATAACACAATGAAGAATACACAACTGTCTCGTCCCCCATTTTAAATTTTAATTCGCAAGATAATACAGTAAGTGTGTTTAACACGATCATTTTTGACGTAACCTTGATCAGCTCTTTTCCACTGAACGCATGAGCTGTTGTGAAGTTATCAATAAGTGGGAAAATTCCGGTTGACTTATATGAGATTTTCAATTTTACCATCACTCATATTTTATAGCAGCCTTCGCATTCAAATAGAATATCCAGCCAGCCTCTCTCGAAAAGAAGCACTAGACTCGAGTTTCGCTCTCATTAGAGCTCACCAGTAGTGCATATCCTTGCCACGACCGGGATTTGAACTCCGGCCATTCCAATCGTGAGGCAACCGTGTTGACCACTGCGCCATTGACCTCACATTAGGCACGACCGATTCTGAAAAGATAACGCTTCTGTCAACGCTATTGGACTGAGCGTTAAACTTCACGGCCTTCGAATCACAGCGGTGCCACCCAAGATATTGTTACTATTCTTCTGTTGTTAAACTCAACATCTATCTGAAGGACTGTGGAAATCCTGACTGAACTTTTCTACACTCTGTGTTCCAGACAGCACTGAAATAATAACTCACACCAATGACCTTTCAGTGGATTGAACAACGAGTTACAGTTATGCAGTTAAAACGGTTCTGTGACACAAAAAACGTTCAGGCGCTTGTCAAACTAATTTGAAGAAGGTTCATGCCACTGTTTAGAGATTACCTGGAATTTTACAGCGAAATAATGGCTGTTTATACTTTATTGCTCCTCAAGAGCGACAGCGTCACTGGAAACATATCCAAGACGTGTAATGTGGAATATAGTAAAGCATACTTTGTAGGCTAACTACGGGTTCAGTCTACCTCCACACCACTGTTGCTGTCCCGGTTGAAAGACAAATTGTCCGCACGTTCTGTCTCTTTTTGTGGTCATCGTTTCTTTTGTTCATGTGTAACAAGTTAAATAGGACGCACAACAAGGCGACTATCTGAACGCATGAGGGGGTATCGACATATATGGCTAATGCGACAGTCGATAAGGCCGTGCTCGTCTGCGTTCGCTGCATGTCTGACCGAGTTGGACACCAAATTAACCCGATCGAATCATTCAAGCCGATCTATCTAATATATAGGATACACTCCAGGCAGGTCAAAGGTCATATGCTGGCAATAGCAGAGGTCGTTACAGCTCGGTTACATTCACCACCAGCGTGCGTCCAAAAACAGCCTGTCAAGCCACTGATCCAAGATAGAATGACTACACAAACTTCGTATAACTCACCTGATCGGTGTTATTTAAAATAGTCTCATGAATCAGACCGGATGCACGCTAATGAATGGTATCTCTCGCTCCGGTGATGTGTTATCTGCCATTTCCATCGAGCCTACACAAATGTATTGCATTGATGATGAAACACCGGAAACGAGGTTGTTCGCCACGAGTTTCTTCCTATGACTGGATCGGACATATTCGAAGTACTAAAACAAAATGCTTTCAACTTCCCCAAGTAGACAACACAAGAAACAATTATCTGAAAAAGTATAGCGCTAAACACCAAAAACTCTCGCTTATTTTGTTATCCGCTTTGGTTTTAATTAGGAAGCCTCGACTGTTTTTAATTGTTGTTTATTCCACCAGGTGCACAACGCATCTGTTTCTGTCAACAATAGCAGCCAATGATGGTGCATGGTAGGTTGCAGTTGGAAAAAGGAGTTTATTACAGAGCACAGAGGATTCAGTACAATTTTTATTTCCATATGCTGTTTACAAACGAGATTTTCAAAAAGGCCTGAAAATGCGAACGAATATTCAGTTTCTTGAAAGTTCGGTCGAATTTAATTTCTGTCACATTTTGCACGACGTTGTTTATCGTGACAGCATAAACAGGTTTATTGGCCAACTGTGGTAAAAAGACGCACATATTCCTCCTAATAACACAACGGTCATCAAGAACAATGAATAAACAGTATTATGGCCTGCTTAAGGCCTACAGAAAGTGGCCGAAACCAAACCGTAAATGAAGTGACCAAAACAACTGGATCCAGAGGTTGGTGAAACAGACTACAAAAAAATGGCCTGGGGAAAAGAAGTATTCAAATATGGTTATAAAACTGATGAGCTTGAAAAGTATATGCAAAATGTTTTTGGTTAGTCAGTGTTGGATGTTTGTTTTAACTAACATACGAATGCTTAGGGAATGAGAAGGTGTGTGTTTTGGAAAATATCCAACATTCTCCAATAATTAGCCAGCGCAAATAATTCGTTCATTTAAGCAATGACGCATCTTGATGTTAGTTTCACTCTCAAAGCAAGATGTCACCAGCACTAAGGCTTGCGTAAAATGAATCGTCTCATAATATATTAGAAGAGATTTGTTCAACTTGACCGAAAACTCTGCGGACTCTTAATTGAAAAAAATAGCTGATGTAATCCTGGACAAACTGAAATACAATTTATTAAAACAGCAGTGATTATTGAGTTGTGTGTGTGTGTGTGTGTGTGTGTGTGCAAGAGACAGCCAGAAATAGACAGCTTCGCAGCCAAATAATTTCTGTGGTAGTAAACAATGTCCTTATCACCGTAGCAGTAGTTGTGTTCCACGCAATCATCCTCCGTCGTTCTTCAACGTTAGTGTTAACGATTAATAATAAATTTCAATAAATACCTAATGGTATGAAGCTGATAACTGTGGCATTATTTCGCCATGCACTTTCCTGAAATTTTTACACTGAGAAGCCAGCACTACCACAAACAGGTGACAAAAAAGACAGCTGAGGCAATGTCAGGCAAAAAATTGTAAAATTGAAAGGCGTTCTAAATATGAAGCGTGAGAATAAAAATCGCTTGTTTGAAGCATGAGTGCAAATGGATAAATGAAATGCGTGAAAATATTACAAACGTTTGAACTGAGAAAATTTCGGTTTGCTGGAGATGGAATGTAGACTTGTTTAACGACAAAAACGAACAGGTGATATCGAATTCACGGTAAACAGTTTATAGTTAAATCTACATGAAAATTGCAATCACGTTTACCGGGCGAGAAGCTCTGGAGACCTAAAAGTTCAGTGACGTCATATGGTTTGAAAACATAATTGATGAAAGGTTTCGGCTTTTCGCTGTTCAAACATATGTTCCACAACGAGATGTGTTCTGCAAACTTTGTTCGCTAACACGCTGGGGCGTTTGACAAAACACGATGAATTTTAGCATTTCCAATGTCATAGTACGAAATTTTTTGCTGATTCCCAAAATGAGGTAATAGTTAAAAGCGCTGTTGGTATAAACCAGAAGAATGCAAATGTAATATACCATCACTTGTTGTTCCCCGATGAAAAGATTCCATTTCTGAATGCGGTGTAGTTCAACAAGGAGGAAGTAAGGTAACGTTGATAGAACTTGAACGAAGCTCAACAACAAAATAATTTTTGATGCTGTAGTACCGTCTCTATGCATTCTGGGTTGTCCTGCACGAGATTTGTTTGTTGTTGTTTGAGATGATTGTGAGCTGTCAAGTTTTAAAGAGTTTTTCATGGAATGATTGTGCTTTCTCAGCACAAAATAGAGCGTAGCATTAAAAAAGACAAGTGACGTATACCCCAAAAGTGAATGGGAAAAAAATTCGCAGTAATTGTAAACGTGCCGTAGTGTTATGTATTCATTGTTTTGAACCGCTTCACACTTGTATTTCCCCTGTTCAGCCGGTAGAAGACGGATTAGAAGCAATAGTGGAATTTGTTTGCACAAGATTACAGCACATACTCCAACAAGACACCAATTCAAACGTCTTCTCGTGAATAAACGAACCGAAGCCAGTGGCCACCGCATGCTGACCATACGGTGTGCGGAGAAGATGCACAACACAGCGACAGCCATGTTGGTACTGAAAACTGAGACAAACGTGTGTATCACACAACTCGCTTGATCTAAAGTTCGTACATCATACTCCCATCCAAGATAAATGGTATGACGAAGTACCAAAATCCATAAGCACAGGAACTCGACACCAATCACCAGAAACAGAAGGTAATCGGCGGTTGATTTAAAGAAAACACCACGGTCCGTTGGAGAACGTGTTGGGTAGGTGGTAATACTGCTGCCTGAAGTACGTATTCGAGGTTGGCGATTGGCAATTCTCGTCGCGATTTGTTTGTAAATCAGTGTACCTAGAAGCAGCACATTTCCAATGCACCCTAAGCACATGAGAACTACAGCGTAAACCAGTAAGCCTCGTCGATAAACAGAACCAAGCGTAGTCTCAGTGCTATTATTCATTGCATTCAACCCATCACGTTTCAGGGCCACAGTTTCATAGTGAACCGGTGTAACGCATTAGGTGTTTGTATGCTTGGGGGAATTTTTATGCAGTCAGACTGACCATCCAGTGCTTTAGGTGACATCGACCAATCATAATCAACTCTGAAGTGTGGAACATTCATCTGCTGTAGGACAGACTTACAAACATAGTTAATCAATGCGAAGCCCTAGCTGGTGTTGAATCACCTGGCTATGCGTTCCACACTATGCCGGAATAAACCCGACCATTTTAGTAGAAAACTTCACAAAAGAAATCAGGCAGTAATTTTTCGTATTGGCTTGATTAAGTGTTGTCGGTCGGCGGTGAGATTATCTAATCTCCAATTACGTCCCCATGATGGTTTGCCAGAACGCAGGAAGAAGTTTGTTTCATACCAGACATAGTGTCCAACCAAATTACTGGAGTTCAGTTTAAACATCTCACTTGAGTATTTTTTACTGGTGTCTATAAAACGCGTACTCTTGCAGATGAAACAAAGCTTTCTATAGGTGATTACTGCGTTGTCTATATTTCCGACATAGCCGTTGCATAGCCGTTGACAACCAACATCTCAACGACAGCCAACGGCAAACCGATAAATCAACATCCCAAAGCTTAATATTTGGCACCGGTGCACAGTTTTGTTTCAGCAGCTCTCGACCCCGTTGTATCATCAGTTGCTGATCTTATATTAAAGTCCATTGTTTCTAACTCTGTTTTTATCGACACGGATTGAAAACACGACACAGATGTCCTTATTTTTGTCGCAACAGTTCATTCACCTAAAACATACCGGTTGACTGAGTGCAAATTATTAACCACACATTTGTGCTTGAATTTAAGGAAAGATTGTGGTACCAACGACTGTGTTTAGGTGCACGTGAGCACGCTCGGAATGAATTGTGGGAACAGCTGCTGTGATCACAGCCGGACAGGAATCGTACTGAGAAGGAATGTGATCTATTTAACAAGCCCCATTTAACAGTTTTTACAATGTGAAACCTCAATGAACAAAAGTTTAGGTGCTAGAGAAAAAACAGCAAGAGGGTCCCTGTCAAACCATACGCCAGCCACCAAAATGACGAATGTCCGCTGAAACCCCTGTTGACCTAGAGAATGCAAACAGGCGGTAATGATGGAAGAGATATGATAATTTTTATAGAATTTAGCCTACTACAACAGAGATAATGTAGATAGCATATATATATATGCATAAACTGGCTAAGCTGTGATTACCCCATGAAGTGTTACCTGCAAAAATGAATATGACTTAGTTTCACTACGCGTCAGCGTCTATCCCACCGCATTAGCACTGATTTCAAAGTCTCGTAGTAAATCCACATTCAGAAATAGTGTGAATTAATACGGTTCAAACAGGAACATATTTCTAACTTTTTAAGGATTTTCAGGTTTTGAGAACTTTAGAGTTAATCTCACCACACACGTGCTGCGAAAAGTGAGATCCTGGGAGAACGGCTTCACGTAACATGTTCTTGGGAATTTACGTTTTAAAAGCATTCGACTATCGTTTGGTCGGTTTTCGTCCGTCCTTTCGGAGCTGTAACTTTAACGACCGTAGTTCTCGTTTAACTCACTTTTTCGGGGTTTGATAGAGTAGTACGCATTTTTATTCATTATTGGTTGAGTATTGAGGTGGAACACGCACAGTGTGTAACCGATCTGCGTCTAACCTGAAGTTGCTGGCGATTTATGAACTTTGTAGCTAGTCCTGTATGTGTCCAATCCTACATAATATGTGCTTCAAATGTAACCACTCATTAAGGCATTAGATCTGAATGATGACTGGTTTACTAGGTCTTGGGTGGAAGCTCAATGTCAACAATCCCGGATCACCGAGTTAAAGATGACTGTTCCCTAAAATAGGTACGAAAAAGTAGTACACCTCAAATTTATTCTTTACATTCCTTTTCTGATTCAGAACTGAATATTTTTGTCCAAAAATTTCGGTTGTGCGAAACCTTACAGCATTCACCGGATAAAGTTTGTATCAACCACATTAATTTGACCTAAAGTGACGTTGTGTGTATCCGCGTTCTGTGATGGGAAAAGTGCAGGGTCTGGCAATATACTTCACCTTGTGTTACAAGTTAACTACATGAGAAATTACTCTCTCACTGAAAAATCAAGTGGAACATACCATGGAGTCGTTTCTACAATCTCCCAGGGCAAGCATGAAATTCCTTCTGTGTTGACAACAAGAAGAATCCCTATTCAGTTTTATTTCCATTAATTATTCAGTCTGTTTATTTTCATGGAACTTATTCTGATGAGCAGTCGGGGATTTGGTTTATTTTCAAATTGACCATCACTCACATTTGATCGCAGCGTTCTCTTTCAGATAGACTTTCCAGCCAGCCTCTCTGGAAAAGAAGCACTAGACTCGAGTTTCGCTCTCATTAGAGCTCATCAGTAGTGCATATCCTTGCCATGGCCGGGATTTGAACTCCGACCATTCCAATCATGAGGCAACCGTGTTAACCACTGCGCCATTGACCTCACATTAGGCACGACCGAATCATCAAATCTGAACGCTCAACCACTCTCGCTTGTGAGCAATGATCAGGTTGCCCGATCGTCTCGAGAGGAGACACAGTTACTGCCTGTTAACAGTATCTTGGACTCAAACCCTTGATCCATAGGAGAGTGTCAAAATGCTTATCCTCTGGACCTTGGGATAACAGCAATCAGTATTGCCGACTACTGACTTAATGTAGTGACTGTAAGTCTTAACCGAACATTGTATGTTATTGTTGTTCTAGTACGTGAGTGATTATGTTTTACGACTACAGATTATACTAGAATTTCACTGGCTAACCTACTGCGTAATTATTACTGCCTAGTTTGTGTTAAGTACAATTGTAATTACTAATGCATATTTCTAACTACCACATCCAGCTTCTTAGCTTGAACAGTCTATCTTCTTGCAGCCAGTTAGTATTGGCCTAGAGAATAACATCCGTACACCGCTGACTGAAAGTTCCATTTAGGTTTAAGCCCTTGTTCATCACGTAGCTACACGATGTTGGATGAAAAACCACTTGCACATTAAACCTACGAAGATTGATGCACATGCACTGTAACTAATTTTCAAACAACTTAACTATGCCTATTCGTTGACAACGAAGTGACCAAAAGGTTGCTCCCTTAAGACGAAGGGATAATTATTTTGAAGAAGCCCTTCATTTATTCACCGGGTAATTTCGGGCGATAGCATATAAGCCACTCTACCGAAAAGAAACTTCAACGGTGCATTCGCTCTAAGTAAACGAGGATCTACAGAGAAGACATACAACTCGTATCCACTAAAGATGCGTAAAAATAGCGGATTTTCCTGACGTGTTAATGTTATGCAAAACTGTAGATAGATTAAAATGCGGAACAGTACACAAAGTTGCCTGAAACAATTTTCAAGTAATATTGTGCATGTCGGTCTACCAGGGTTTCATATGCAAGTTGAGAAAACAGTAAAACCATTATTTTCGAAGCAGTTAGTATTAACGGAAGTCAAACGTTCACGTAGGTGTGAAAATATTTCAGGCCTTAATGAAATAAGCTTCCGGATTACCGCAAAATGTTGTCCGTCTTAACAGAACAAAACCTTGGCAGCAAGTATCCTTGTAGTAATACTATATGAGTTAATAAATACGTTGAATCAGCGCTGACTATCGGTATAGCACTAAGTAACGCTGATGGAAACAAGCAATTGATACAGCAATTAAATTGAATTATGGCTTGCTGCTAATGAAGTGGCTAAATTTATACATAGCTCATGCAAAATTGGCGATGTCCGATATCCACCGTGTCTAAAAAATTTGAGGCCGGTGTCACGGAATATTGTACTGCATGAATAACAACCACAGTTTGTTGGCTTTAACTATGTCTATTATTTTTCGTCTTCCCGTTCAAAATTTAACTGAGACTATAGAGTTATCTCTTGAAGAACCGAACAATCAGAGATATCTTCACTTTATTTCTTCCACATAGGTCATTATTAACTCTTTCGCGCCAAGAATGTGCTGTGATCTCTTACGTGAAGAACTTAAGCAGCAAAGACAACCACATCAAACGGGCCTTCCCAAGCAATCATTGTCCATCATATGGAAGCATATCTTGTAATGTCAAGCCCTTGTGGGGCAGGTAAACACGAAGGATTTTAATGAAATTAGTTCGAAGAGGCAGAGATGTGTGCCCACAGACTTGTAACGCATAGTATACTGAATCCCCGGCCAAACATCAGTAGAACACATTGTCAGTTTTCATTTCGAAGCTCCTTTTAACTTCTGACACAACTGATGTATGAAGCTGTTAAACCGTACAAGTGTGCACATCCCAACTCCAAGTCCTGTCCAAGGTACAAAATCTAGAATGCTGAATAGGTTTATTCTCGTGGTGACGAAGTCCCTACACCACAATCTGTCATGCAATCTAGCTATTTGTCTACATTTATTTTCCGCTGAGGGTATTTTTTGAAATAATCAGTGAATTAGACAACGTTAACCTTGATATTCTAAGGGGAACATTACTAAAAACGACAACTGTTTCTTTAAAAAGTGTTACCGCTACATAAATGAGGTAGACATAAGAACTCCAATATAACCCACCTTAACGGACTCGTTCACGTCATTGGTTTTAACAAAATTTAGTCAAAGACAAATCAAGGTGTTATACTACAAACGTTACATCGATTGCACAAAAACGACCAGTCAATATGAACAGGCAATAGACAACCTTACTCGACTTTTAAGTACTTGTCACCGTAAACTGAAGACATCGTGTAAATTTGAGGCCAATATATTTTTGCTGCTCCCACGTCTACTCATAATTTGGCGGGAAGATTGGCGTATTGAAAGAGCTGTCTCTAATAAGCTTAAGTAGTCCGGTAATTACCCGAATTTTAGTAGTTTCACACAGATCCATCATAAACGTTAGGTAACGGCTACGCGATTCACTCGAGCGAGACAAATATGTGCACAGTATATCCCTGAAGAAGACAGACTTGATTACGTTTGTACCCCCTATCACCAAAATGTTTTGTAGAAATATATAATAGCCTAAAGTTGTCATGCGAACAAGTGATATAAACAAAAAGATATACTTGAAACTACTTTTCAACAGGGAGTACAATATGCAAAAAACTATGCAGAGACCAATAAATTCAATGAAACAGACATTCAGTGAAATCGTACGCTGTGTTTTGGCTCGGATTCAGAAACTGCCTTTATTCTCCTGCAAATTAGATCAATCTATCGGTATCAACCCACACCGTCCTAAAGCTTATATGTAGGTACAAAGGAGTACGTGAGCAAAACCGAGAGATAATGGATTTTTAGAATAGATGAAAAGGTAACGATGTGGGTACATAAGTCCGTGTTATTCGGGAACAGTAGTGTCAGTGGAACACGTAAATACAGTGTGCACAGTCTTCAAACATGTCTTGAACACTGGTCACGTTATGGACTCAGCCTGTGCATCCAGCATATTATGATCTCATTTTAATTCAAGATTCTTGCGGTTTCCTTCAGCGGTCACAACCACCCGTCTGTTCAAACCATTGTTTGTGAACTGGAGGTTGCCCTGGACTTAGGGTCCTTCCGTAACCCACCGATTAACTATGAACCTCACCTACTAAATGTTTTGTACAGAGGCCGATTCATCCTAATTAAAATTCGGTAGTGGTGCTTGTGCCTAAGGTATATTGAATGCCTTAATTGCCTTGTTCAAACTAACAGTTTCAGAGCTGAAAATATTTGTTGATTAAACTTCAAAATTATCTACTCCCACAAACTTGTTCCTTCCCTATTTTTGCTGAGATTACGTACACTGTGTAACTGTTGGGTCTATACTTCCTTAGACTGAAGGTGCAAGACGCGCAGCCACAGTTAGTTTGATAGATATAGTTGACAGTTCCGACTACCTTTTACTCGTTGGCTATCTGAAGTGTCATCAGGTATGTGTTGTTCAAGGGAACGCAGACGTATTACAGTATACAATCCGGCGATCCCTGACATTTATCAAGATTTGTTTGGTGATGGCCCTAATCACGTCAGGACATTTCGGCCAAGCACCTCAGTTGTCAGTATAGTGTGAAATACAAATAGCTGGTGGCTGAAGGACGTCTGTACCCCTTAAGGTAAAAGCACGTGGCTCGTGTACTTATTCGGACCGTTCACTTGGCTCATCGTAACAAACGTGTTGAGGCTCTGTCTCATTATCTGACACATCGCTTTTCACATTTGCCCCGTACTAAGACGTAACAAGGTTAGCTGTAATACCATGCCAAATGGAGGTGACCAAAATGATTTCTCCTCTCTCCAGCAATACTCAGACGGGTTCAGTGACTTGTAGCATGGGTACCGACCAACATGTCAAACAGAGAGGCCGGGAAAAATTCAGCGACTATATTGACATCATTCTTCTTGGAAAAACACC
Source organism: Paragonimus westermani (assembly GCA_008508345.1). Taxonomy (NCBI): domain Eukaryota; kingdom Metazoa; phylum Platyhelminthes; class Trematoda; order Plagiorchiida; family Troglotrematidae; genus Paragonimus; species Paragonimus westermani. Next base: position 110,403 of record QNGE01000314.1, read on the forward strand.
TAAGGTGTGTAAGTTGATAAACGGTAGAGAGACACCTATGTAGAGTTGAAAAATGAAAGTAGAGGAAATGGTTGTGCCATGGTTTTAGTGTCAGTATGTATTTTACACAGGAGCTGAAATTACACACCAAAACACTTTCACTACGGTACTGCTAATTGGCGTGGTTTTTGTCGGTTTACAAAAAATCAAAGTGCGAATAATCTGAGCTTCTTTTGAATTCAGATTTATCAAACACAGATTGATCAAAACCAGGTATTTTCTGTACTTCCACAAACTTCGTGTGTCATTTAGTTATTGAGTAATGAACACAACGTAGACTGGTAGTACTGAAGATTGATACACTTTATCTTCCTCAGCGATAGACAGTTCGACAGAATATCCGTCATGCTATGGGTAGCGGATTGTTGGCTGCGGAAGTACGGAGGTTCGGTGGAAGTATTAAGAAGCACCATCTATCAGGTCTTCCGTACTATCACCATAACAAGTTTTATCGTATTAAAACCTCAGGGCCTTAGGACACAGGAGTAAACCATAATCGGTATTGTGCATGAAGGAGCCGTATATAAGATTTCACGAATGTGTAACGTCAGATTTGATGTACGTATACTTGTGCGTCCAAGAACAGACAAATTACAGCATCCAGATGCATGAAAAAGTAGTCAGTTTGCAAGAATGAAAAAGTGTATCCCTTCCGTATAACCTATTTCAATCGGTATTAACCACTGAATACCTCGTCTTTATTCGATACTCATAGCATTTTTAGCTGTGGACAGTTCTGTGATCGGCAGTTACGAAATGATGGATGGCACAAAATATCCGATGTGTTTGTAAGTTTGCCCAGCTCGTTTGCTCTCACCCGTATACTTTATGTAACTGACATGTTTTGCCCTTGCGACTGATGAGAGTACACGAAATGTTGACATATCGCAACATATGTCGCTCTCCTGCTCTCATGAACATACGATTACAGAAACTCGCTTGCAAATCGCAAAAGTTCGCACACCCACCTGAGACGACATGTTGACTTTGAAGCTTGGGGCCCAAAATTATAAACGCTCACAGCTCGAAAATGTTGCTTAGAATTATTATTTTTATGTTTTGAAGAAAGATCTACGCAGACTTTCTCCAAACAAAAAGTGAACTTTACTGACGGAAAAACGGGAGCAAAATTGCAGGGTATGAACACAAGATTATCGATCGGACCGAAAGAAGCGGTTGGGTTTATTTTCGTTCTAGACTGATTTGGCAGCTTGAACTTACTTTAGAAAGGCTGTGGCTGAAAGGTTTGATCACAGTACTTGGTCACGTTTATTGTGAGGTCAGTGGTGGTGCGAGTACCAAGCCAGTCTCCTAACCAGGAGTGCCTAGTTGAAAACTCTGGTGCGCACGAGGGTATGTGCTACTGATGGGATCAACTAAGACGGAAACTAAGTTCTAGTGCTTCCTGTAAGTTGGGCTGGCAGAGAGACCTATCTGAATGGGACTGTTGGGATCATGTGTGGATGATGTTCAATCTGTAGTAGAAAATCTTGATGAGTTTGAACAAGCAGGATGTTAAAGGAGGGCGCTGTTTGGCGGCCTAAGCGAGAAGTATGAACACACGGAAATAAAAATGCTGCTATATCTTGTGATTGGTGAGAAAAAACACTATTAACCAAAATGGATCACCACCTACCAGTAAGCGCGCTTCGGCTTAGCAAGTAGAATGATTCCTGAGTTCAACTTAAAGAACGGTACTAGTCTTGTGATAATCAGCCAAAGTTGGCAGGAAATTCATCAGTTCTTTCAGGGGAATCTGGTAATCCAACCGTCACTCTTGCTGGACCGTAAAGTAGCGTTCGCGTGTGATATTCCAGTCGTATTTAGTGTGAAGTCAGTGGTGGGGTGGTAAATACCGTTTTCTTATGAAAGCGTAATCGCACCAAAGATATACATCACTGGTGAACTCCAGCAAGAGCGGAGATCGAGTGTAAAGATTTTCCAAGATAAGAAAATTGAGGGAACGTGACGGCTGTGATCAATTTTGTCATAAAGAATTTTATCGCCTCAAAGTTCAGTTGGTATTCATCAGTTGGACTGGGGTCCTGAATGTTTGTAACCTAACAAGTTTTTTTGTGTCAGCACCTGAAACGTTTAAACGGGCGGTGCAGGTCTTGAATGAATCAGCAAAACACATTGTGAGAAAGAACGCTAAGCAAACAAGCTTGTTCTCAGTGCTTCATCGTCAAGCTAACTACAACACATTTATATGGGTTCGCTGGGAGTAGTATGTCCGTGGGGTGAGGGATGATGATCATTAATGTTCAGTTAGTGAAACTCGTGAAATCTAGTTATGTAGCGCCAGTGAATTGGGTTGTAAACGTTTTCGGAAAATCGGTGCTCCTATGTAACAGATCGATCCGAGCTATCGATACAGGGCCACGGAAGGTTTCGCAGCTCAATTACGTAATCGGTTTACATCCACACCAGTTTTGCGTCCTCGGCTGGAAGATATATTGCCTGTACACGCTGCCTCTTTTTGTGTTTACGGTCTCGTTTTTTCCTGTGGAACAAGCTACATAGGCCGCATGCGGGAGCATCATCCGGCGTGGCTAGCTCGAGAATCGATAAAGGTTTGCTCATCAGCTGTCACTACTCATTTGGTTGAGTCGAATCATCCGATCAACCCGGCCGATTAGTTTAGGCCTATCTATCGAGTCGGTGGAGCGCAATCAAAGTGGGTCAAAGGTCGTCTACTAGTCATTGCAGAAGCCCTCGCAATCCGCTTACATTCGCCCCCCGTTATGCTCACAAAACGTCTGGTCGAAAAACAACCTTCCGTGGCCCTGTATCGATAGCTCGGATCGATCTGTTACATAGGAGCACCGATTTTTCGAAAACGTTTACAACCCAGTTCACTGGCGCTACATAACTAGATTTCACGAGTTTGACTAACTGAACATTAATGATCATCATCCCTCACCCCACGGACATACTACCCCCAGCGAACCCATATAAATGTGTTGTAGTCATCCTGACGATGAAGCACTGAAAACAAGCTTGTTTGCTACGTCTTTTTTCTCATGACTGAACTGGGCATATTCATGATACTGAAAACACATTGTTATGGCCTTACTCGTGCATGATTTCAGTTTAACTTGGAACCATAATTTGGACCAGTCGAGTTCCCAAAACTTCAGCGGTTCATTGTGAGATAACATGGAGCACTTGTCACTTGACTGATTCAGAACAGTATGGTCTCATCACCTCAATTTAACTATTACTCATCACATTTAATTTGTTAGATTCAAAATAAACCACAGTGCCCGTGAGTGCCGATCAGATGATGAGAGAATAGTGTTATTCCGCGAAATATATGCCTTCATTTATGGTGGCGTGACAAATTTGAAAACCAATCACCAACTTCCTCTGTAAATCTGGGGAATGGTTTGCTCCAGGAATAGTCAGTTGGAGTGAAAAAGTTAATCCGAGCAGCAACATATATATGGATGAAAGATGTTTAAACAAAAGTTTATTAGTTCAGATATCAGGAATAAAGAAACGATCTTCAGTTACAAACTGTACGGGTTCTGATCGAAATAAATGCAGAGCGGTGAGCAATATACCGCGTCCCAACTGATAAGAAGTTTCATCAATGCCCAAAGGGGGTGAGGGTCTGAGAAAATGTTTTTCCAATACAAATGATTGATACAAGTTACAAGGTGATAACAACCCCAGAAACGTACAACAGGATGAAGTGGATGGGTTCAAGGGAAATATGAAATTTGCTCTGATTTAATGCTGGAAATAGTGGAGTTTTGATTTATATTTTATTAATGGAAATCAGATGGAATTTCGTGATCACTTTGGACAATTATCTGATATCACCAAATCAGCACAACAACTACAGCTGATGTGAAGCAACACATACGTGGTAAAAACTACTGCCCAGACTTCCGGATCTAGCTAAGGGAAACTTTTGACTTTTGGGTATGGATTACACAATTGATAACCATTTGAAAACAAGGGACAAAACCAATTCTTCCTATCAGCATCACGCTACATCTAGCTGTGAAATGAATTATTGCCGTCAGTGAAAGACCATGGAAAAACTTACACGGTTAGTAAACTGGCTAAACACACTGGGTAAAATAATGAGTTTATAAAAAGGGAATCATCACTAGAAAATAGTGCGGGGACGGCACTAGCACTAATAAATTAATCGTCACATAAGTTGTAATCAAGTCAAAATCATGTGAATAGATTATTTTTTTTGACGAACAAGCATTACATAAGCCAAACTGATCTGTTAGCACAGTAGAAAGATTTTAGGAGTTAAAATTTTTCACACTGAAACTCAGTTTAGAAGGCAGTTCTTTTCATTATGCCCTCAGTTTATTTTAACTCTGTTTTTTTTTCATGCTTTCCATAGAAGCCAGCGAGCACCATGTCACCTTTGTTTGAATATCTGATTACAGTTGATCGTGCAATTTCCAGTTGTTTATTTTCACTCAACATCTCTCAAGGTCTATCAAAAAGAAGTCTGCAGATGTTTGACAGCCAGAAATCCAGAGAGTTAAGTACGTTGATTCTATGTACTTCAAACTACCCAGTTGGTGAATGGACCAGTTAACTTGACGAAATTATGATTTACTAAGAAAGTTTCGACTTAACATGGTATTAACAAATTTTCACAAAAACAACGAGATCCTTCTTTTAACCTGATGCACTTAAAATTTTACTGTCGAACTATGTCTATATGCTATCAAGTTACGTTTGCTACTCTTACTTACTCAGTAAACACATCATCGGCTGCTGGAAACCGTACTTTTCCACATAGTCACACGGTCAACTATGGTGAGGAGACCTATGCGTTGGCATTCGAATAAACTTGATTTAGCCTTCAAAACTTGTGTATTTAATAGTGCTTCGACTGTCTTTAACGAAGCTGCAGTCCACCATGAAGCAACCTGTAAAACACTGGCCTCATTATCAAGTCTTACCTATAGGATTTAAAATTATTAACAGAATGATGAGCTGACTAATATATGCTTTGAATACGGACTGATTTTACAATAACCTAACATAATGAACCACCCACTGGAGCTGTTTGCTTTATTAAGGATCATCATATGGGATAGTTACACTGCCCCAATTGCTAGCGATTATTGTCTACACAGCCTATCATCGTTAGTTTCGCGAAACAGTATGTCTCTAGTAATGTAAGTTTTGAGGTGATATTGCCTAGGCAGATGAAATGACCGGCAATCTTGAGTGGCTTTTTGTGGTGAGCACACTGAAATATTAGCGCACACTTTGAGGTGAAATTCAAAGCGAACCTTATCAGTGGGGAAGCATGAGCATGTTGTGAATCGGTTGATTACTAGGTAGTGATGATGGTAACAGATCTGTATCCTTGGTTAAGTCACCAGGCACGGGCAGTATAAGACAACCAATCAAATTCGAGTTCCAACATGACGCAATAAGGCACTAAATATGGTAATCAGATTGTTTTCCTTTAAACTGAAATGAATTTATTGTGCTTTAATATCACCAGCATGCGTATTCTTGCAATTCAATTTGGCCGTTCTAGAATACAGGTATATCTGCATTCGGACACACGTTAGCGATAGCTTAGGAAAGTAAGATAAATAGGCATTCTTTAATTTGTAATGTAAGAATGTAGCTAGAATCGTTTTCGGCTTTGTGTTATTCTCTACATTTATAGTGAAAGGAAAAAGAATTGCCCCGTGCCTATAGCGGGTCTTCTTTAAACTGATAGACCGTTTTTATATTTAGGGTGCTTTACGGTAAAAGGATGCATTATAGGTGCGGCGGTCTCTAATGGATATACAGCGAATTCGATCTTAATTACTACGTTAATTACTGGACGCAGGACAAACTTGTGGAAGTATGAAAGATTCTTAACTGAAAGTAAAGAGGTTTTAAAAAATCTAGGCGCAATTAAGCGGTTTGCTTACTGCATTTGTCTTGACAAGATGAAATTAAGGGACTGCCTACCAGTGGTTTATTTGGCATTTTTCTACATCGGGGACACAAAAATATGGGTGGAGCACATCCTGTGGTTAACTTGTTTGTGTCACTGAAATTTGGAAACCAGGAAACCGAAGTTTATTTAAAATAAACACCAGTTAAAAAACACCGGACTGCCAGAACATTTCCAATGAAAGAAATTAATGATCAGCTGATGCACTCACGAACAGATGGGCATCTTGTTTTTTCTTCTGACTGATAAAGTCTAGCACAGCTGATAGATTGCCTGAATTACGTTTGCAAAATTAAATGCTACGTAGCTAAAGGAGACCATAACATTGCCAACTCAACTCACACAACATTCAGAACGACGGGAGACCCAGAATTGTTTTTAGTAAGTAATGTGACAGCCACCACCGGGTTCCAATGTATCCAAGTCTACAAAGGATAACTTCGTGAAAACTATAAATTTCAAACAGAAGAACACGAAGTTTCGCTTAGTTTGACAGTTGACCCGTACAGCTGCTAAAACTTTGCGGTAGCGGACAAACAAGGAAAGTTATTGGAACCAATGCAGGCAATGAACGTCTCTAAGAGAGTTTTCAGCCAATTCTGATCCCAGGTGATTTCAGCTTGTCTACCACACATGTGGTTACTTATGACTTTGTGAGTTTTTGAAAATTATTTCCTGAAAGTTTAAAGTGTAAACTGGAACTGGTTCTTCCACGAGGGCTGCACTTCCAACTTGGATGACGAATGATAATAATCAAGCAAAGAGTTTACTATAACAATTGAGATGCGTACATTCGAATCATTTGTGTGTGTTAAAAAGCCACAGTAATGTCTACTTGCTGTGTATGGATAACAACAGGGCTAGCAGAGCGAATGAGGCTGGTGAGGTAGTGAACAAAGAAATACACTTAGTTAGGTCACTACAAATTTGTTCACAACCAGACATTTGCAAAACTGCATCAAAGTCCGAAGGAAAGAAATAACGTAACGTTTTTGTATTCTAGCCCATATCAGCACCTTCTGCAGATTGTTAGTGTGATACACGCTATAGCCGTTCAGAAATTCACACTTTCAAAAAATTTCAACAAGTGATTAGTAGTGTCGACCAGCGTTCACCTCATGTTACATAGACCACTTCATGCAAACAGTATTTGCCCATAATTTTTTTCCACTGAACGAATCAATTTTTGAACAAAACTTTGGGGTTATTGAAAACGGCATAACATACGGAATACGGCTGGACAGGGATGATCTGACCTGCCACGATTAGTTTTTGAATAGTGTAGCATACGCCAGGTTCTCTTACACACTCACGATTACTCGATCAGGCAAAGTGACATTCAGATATACGTTTTGGATGACAGGAGCCCAATAATTCAGTGAAATAACAAACAAATGGTTTCTGAAATCCAGTAGTGTTGAAATAAGGTGATTTAAGCAAACCGCAGTGTTCATGTCAAAGTTTTACTCCTACCCTCGCTTGAAACACTGTGGCGTATCTCATTAAAACAGACCATTCTAATTTGCTACTTTCATGCAGTCATTGGTTGCCGATGAGTTGCCGGATAAAGTGGATGCAGAATGTGTTTGTCTGAATTCATGTTCTTCCAGCTTGTATTAAATTAATCTTTGCTGACTTTGCGCGCGTCTCGGTAAAAGTGAGTAAAATTAACAAAAGGAGAAATACTACTGACACGGCTTTACATTGACACCAAATGTTGACACCGACATGCTAATTTTCCACTGAAGAAGCACACATTTCATCTGAGAGCAAACTGTTCATGAAGTGGATAGTGACAATGGAAAAATAGAGAAGACAGCTTTGTAAAATCCAGTTGTCGAGTGAAGCTGAACAAGCGAATAAAACAAGGTGTTCAGTTGAGACAAGTGCTCTTTAAGGTGAATTATAAAGCCACTCCTAGAACCTATAAATTCCATACCTGATGGATCGGGTACGGCACACCGGGATGGGCGGGCCAAAAGCTGGATTGTCTGGGTTCTGGGTTTGGCGTTCTGGCTCAGTTGGCAACCCAGTAGCCGCTTCAGAGCATTTCTTTCCTGTAGCTAATTCTAGTCCATCGACAGTCAAGCTTTTTATAAATGGGCCAGTTTAAACCTAAGAGATCGGCCAAATTACTCAATATTACATAGTCCAGCAAATCGTGTTAATTGTAGAGGTTTATTTTCAAAGTTACAGCTGCATATGGTTGGTGCCTGGGGATGTGTGACGGAGCTACTTAAATTACGCCGTGTAGTTTCCTTCCCTCGATTAATTAATTCCTCCGTTGAGTTTTTACAAGCGAGTCAAAACACGTGATAGCGACCAGTTTCTTTTCTCAAGAACCATTCCATATCAATAACACGGGACCATTGGGAATTAATTGGTATATAACTTTTAGCTTCGTAAACTAGAAGGTGTTTTGAACTTGTCACCCGAACACTGGCATTCAATAAATTATCGGAGCTATTTATGCTTAACTTTAGTAACGATGTGCTGTTTACAGAAACACCTTCAAGATGCCAAATTACTTTTTTCAAAAACAATACAAGTCATTTTCTTCAGTGGTTCACCGTTTCCGGTAAGTTCCGAACGTTACCGAATAAAAGAACAACTTCGGATGCACTTTGTAGTGAACGTGGTGTGAAATGCAAAATGTTCGAGGAAATTTTCTTTTATTTCGGCTTAGCTAATTTAATTAGTGGAAGAACCGTAAGACAAGTAAAAACAAGGGCGAAACTTCTTATAAAAAATATAGATTGCATTGACCCACAGTATGAAAATATGTTATCGTCATTTGAGGCGTAGCTCGTTACGTAGGATCACAAAACACCAATGATTGATGTAACATATTCACACTGTGTGTATGTGCGTTAAGCACAGACGGATAACAAGAGCACAGCATTTCACACGCTGGGACCAGATGTGTAATCATGTGGAGCCAAGGGAAACCAGTAATGTAATGTTTTTTCAACATATCTGCCAAAAAGACGTGATAAACGGTTCGCGATAACACGCCATAAGTGCCAGAATGCAGTAATGACACGTATGCCATTGAAAGAAACGTTTCTGTTGCCAGTAGAACTAGCGGCCAGTTGCGAAAACAAACCTAAAAGCACACAGGTTCATTTTGTTGTACCCATTTCGAATGGACTGAAGTGTATCAGTTGGTTGAAGAAAAACACATACCGAAGGATATCTGCTCCGATCGTAGCACAACTATTGTCAGCTAGATTAACAGTTGTGCTTAACATGTTTCGTAATGATAACTTGAAGTAAGAGAGCTAGAGGAATGCGAACAAATTGTGTTGCACTAAGTTTTACTTACCAATGCTGCACAAAACCTGCATTTCGGTAGATATTGGTTATATTAATAAGGACTAATCGCTTTGATGCGTGAACTTTTTTGTTGAGAGTAGTATTTCTATTGACTTTCACCTGCAGTTAACTAATTCTCTTTTGTAGGCTCGAATTCAGTAATACTACTGAAACAGTGAAGAATACTCGGAACACGGATATCAAAAGCAATCATATTCAACACCCAACCCGTGAATAAAGCTTGATTCAATCGTTTCGTATTGAAGTCTACAAACGAATTCTTTGTTTTCCTAATAGTCGACACCGTCTGTTTGAAGCAAACAAGTATTTGGCACGTGCTTTGTTCATAAAAAATAAACCAACGCAAGTTGAATGTAACACACTAGATTGCAGCTATCGCACACAGATATAATTCTCAGCCAGCTCTTCACAAGAATAAGCATTAGTGCATATTTCTGTTGTTGCTGAAGATAATCAGCAATGCGTGCCCTTATCACGGCCGGGATTTGAACTTCAGCCGTGCGTTCGTGATTCAACCGTGCTCAAGGCAGGACGTCATAGAACAAACGAGAAACTTAAGGTAATATTTACACTTCAAGCACTTTGTAAACATAGACCACTTAAGGCCGTTTTCCCATTGTTCACACCTAGGTATTGTGTATACATAATGCACGCGTTGATCTTCTTCGGGTGAAAGAGGAAATTTGGGATTGTTCTGTGGAAACATCTTCAGCTGAATATCCACACTATGTGTAATCATCAAACTATTCATGTCTGCTGCTTATGGCCACATAAACTCACTCTTTCCCTCAGGGACAGTTTTACCCATTGGTTCTCAGTCGATTATGTGCAGGTTACTTTTCGCGATGCCTCAAGTCTATATTTACTTGCGTTACCAACCACAACTTCCTGGAATTCTACCAAACTGTTTAAGCACTACGTAGTCATAGTTAACTGAATACTTTAATTTGACTTTAAGAGAAGGTTCCCAAAAAGTATTAATTTTCCATTCTCTGGCCGCTCATGGTGTATACATCGAAAAGTGGTCCATCCAGGTCCGGTCAAATTGGAATCCTTGCTTCCTTATTGATGGAAGTGGGACAAGTTTAAGACTGCTGAGGGGAGGTGCGACTGCTGTTGTAAACTTACTCAAGAGACAAAATAGGGCGATGTTTACGTTTATTGACAGCGTGAATTTATGTTCATCACCTATTACATTATTCCATAGTTGTTCACAGAATCCACTTGAATTTTTCATAGGCAAACATTCCCAGCATTTCTAAACTAACCATCCGTCGACGTCTGTCGAAGTGGTTCATATCAGATGCACCAGATAATGTAACGCTTAAGTTGGAAGTCACAGGATAAGACCCTGTCAATATTATGCGACAACGTTTGAGTGGTCGATAAACGTTTTCGGCTTTCCTTCCAAGAAATGTGTCGGATGGCGGTGTAGTTAATGTAACCATATTCATTCGAGCGTATCATATTTTGTCGTTCTGGTTACTTCGTCATTGAGGGTTTGATTGCAGCATACTTGTTCCAAAATAAAATCAGCAAGCTCGTTCGATTTAATATCCGCATCTTCATTAATATACTGCTTTTCTATTTTTTAATGATCCTGATGGAACCTATACTATTTCGTCAGGAATTTTTGCGTGCTTGCTCGTCAGCTGTTGGTTATCCTCGGCTTATTGAACAGGGAATCACTGAGAGGGAAAAAGCTGATATATGAGACTGAAACTGAGTCTGATTACTTCGGAAACGATAGCACGAGTGTGATCTGAAAGTGCGACTTCAACCATTCTAACGGATTGACTAAAAATAATCGACAATTATATGACTTAGATCACGTAATGACCAAACTTGAGACCCCCCATCATTCTCTCGGACCGATAGTGATACTTTTTAACAAGATAATGCAGTAAAATGAGCAACCGCGATTTAACAAGAACAGCGGCAAATAGTATCGTCGTAAAGTCCTACGTATTTGAATGGATAATAATACATAGTTCAAACCCAGTTATTTTTTTTAAGGGGAAAAGATAATATGGTGTACCTATTGGTGGATAAATCGAAAAAGTTATGCTAGGCGTCGCTTCAAGACGTATGGAGGTGTTCTTAAAGTTTTCAATTTATTTCTTCGCATTCCGACGGTTATCGACAAACGTGATGTGTCGGCGACAGGATCCGTTTGGTAAAAGCGAGGACAGATTGAGGAAATTAGCAATCGTTATTAATTTTGCGAGTTAAGCACACAGCCAAAATGAAGATGATCAACAGTACACGTGTTGTAAACGCACACACAAGCTGACATTACAGTGGGTAAAAGAACATTCAGACAAATTAGTAGGGCCCTCAATGAGGACTGAAACTATCAAAAGATAGGTTGCTGCTTTGACTAACTTTATAAGAGAAGCTGTATTTCGGTGAGTGGATTAATAGCGTGGAATCCTCGTTACAAAATAGTTGGGGGAACAAACAGAGAAGAAGAGGAGGTTTGACCCATTTTTTAACTTCAAAAGTTGGTTATATACGCGGGGAATTTCATGGTAATGAGCCACCACTTCTCACCTATTCTGCGAGGTGCAAGGAGCCAAACTGTGAAGAAGTGAACATTTCTGAATGTCGCGGCATACGGCATTATGGATTTATTGTTACTCTAAGATATTCTGAAATTCGCGGACGACATGTCCTTCCAATTCATGCTAAGATTGTAACGTTGAGTAACCTTATCTAACGCATTCTTGTCAAACACAATATTCTCTGCACCAAGAAAATTGAACGAACACCTGTTGGTAATTTCCTGCTCCGAACAGTATACTGGACACATTACACAATTGTGAACCAGTCATGTCACTTTGTTTGCAAACCTAAACCGTTTGGGGTTCGTTTCGCAAACGAAAATCAGTTTTCCATCTGTGAAACATTAACTAGCGCGACCACGTGTTTAGCTTGTGGAAAGTTTGCAGGAAACAGTCGACTATGCCCAATGTCTAGTCAATAACGACCTTCCTTTCTTGGAAACACGGAAAGATTGATTCACGGGGCAGAATGCTAAGAAAGCTAAACAAATTTGTTTAACAAGAAAGCACCCGTAAAACTAGGTGCTGTTCGGCAATATGAATATAAAGTGTAACCATTAATGTTCTTCTTTTTGAAGAACGTTCCACATATTTATTTCGCCCAATGATGAGCAGTTCACTGATTGGCCTCGTGGATTACTTTTAGGCCGTCAGCTCCAGGTGGTATATTAAGAATGGTAAAAAGTTCGTCCCTCGGAGTAGTGCCCAATACAGGCAGGTAGTTCTAATATTCGGAGTAGTTTGGGGGAGTCTTGAATCTAAAATTTTCTGGTTTATTACCAGTAGCTACGATTCTACCTTTCCACACAGACAAATATTGACATCTGATCACCAGTAGTAAGAAGTGTCTGCCCAGATGTAAACTTTGTTTTGGGATGCTTTCCTCTGTTGCTTTCTTAGCACTTCTAAAACTTCAGCATATGAGATTTACATTGATGTTAGGGAATACTGCATCAACATTTGGCCAGTTTTTACATTGGAGCGATACAACCAACACGGTTTTGTAATTCGCTTGGGACCAAGATGTTCCCTTAATTCAAACGCTCAAGATGTTTAGGCTCTTTGTCCACTAAGTGCCTCCGGTAACAATCTCGGTACACTGCAAGCAACGACAACCTGTAAAATGTCAAACTTTACAGTTAACACGTATGAAGCTATAAGAAGATATGAACACTCCGCACCTGATTACTTTTCAGTGATGCATTGTTTATGAACATAGTGCCATGTTCATAAATGTTAAATTGTGAGTGATTAGTTTCTCAGGAACCCACTGGAGCTAAAGGGAATAGTTATCAAAGATTTATTATGCACGCATACGCCTTGTCTTACCGAAAAAGCTTGAGGACCCGCCTTATTGTTGAAATATATTTAACGTTTTGCCATGTAGCTTACACCTACAGTGGTCGTGATCACGCTGATAACAAGATGGATACAGACAACTGATACACGAGTATAAGTGTTGTGTCAGATCCACTGTTTCTTTGCTTTTGGGTAGTTGGCTCAAAATACCCACGTATTAACGGGTAGCGTCCTAAATCTCTGCCGATTATTTTGGGTCAACGATATGACATCGAGACATCGGCCACAGTCAAGGAAATGACAAAACCTAACGAAGGCCGAATCAACTGCTGTCCGATTACAAGCTTCTGTGTTATGTCACAAGAAGTACATTCACGCCCTTGAATCCCGTCTCCCATAACTACCTAATCGTCCACACACAGTCAAGAAACGCTGGGTTGACACTGATAAACATTTCAAACTACCGCACCAGTAGGCAAGATCGAGTTGACTAGTTCCACATACATTAGTTTCATTCACTCTGTACGCAATATGTGTTATCAAGACTATGGATCTATATGAAACCTAAGATGGACTTCTGGGAAATATATCGTAGATATCCCATTTACATTCTGTGGATCGAATAGTACGTAAACCACCACATTCTCTTCTGCAGGTCAGATACACATGAGGCCTTCACGAAGGATCAGAGGAAACGATCAAGCGTTACTGATGCGCTAAATCGGAATTTTATATCACGGAGTAGCTGAGTGTACATAGTCACACGCTAATGTGGCAGATCATTTACCCATGGTAATTCGGCCATGCCTGCTCTCAGGTAAGTGGCGTAGTGGGCAACGCGGGGGCCACATGAAAGCGTGATTGGAGTTCAACCCTTGGATGTGGCTAGGACATGAGTTACTGACGAGCCCTAACCAGCTCGAAACTTTTAAATAGAGGAGGGTTAACAAATTTTCTGCGTCCATGTACTACGAACAGCTGTGTTTGATATAAATTTTAAATATCAGGAAAAATAACCAGCACGCGTCTTCTTAAGCTTATCTGTTCCGTTGTATTCACTTCATCTACTTATAAAGTACACTGACGAACCTACGTGTGATTTATGGTACCATACACCTCGAGACATCAATCGTTTGCACAACAGCCTGAACCAATTTATATGCCCAGTAGTCTTTCCAATTTTTACTCAATATGATGCAGTCAGTGAAACTCATTCTAGGGTTGTGTTTTATAACCAGAAGTCCTCATATTTGATTCACGACCAGGCACACAACAACAGAATAGTCAGTAGTAGTTTAACCCAGGAAAGCAAAACCAGGACAGTATGAATCAGTTATGTGTTCCAGCATTTGAAATTCATCTGTCGGTTGGTGATGAGACAACAGTTATCGAACTTTCGTGCGATTCGTAACGGTGGTGCTTGCACACTGGGGTGAATAGAGGTAAATAATGTAAAAATGTGTCGTTCTTGTTAATTGCGCGGTGCGTGTGATCTCGGGTGAGAAATGTGTGGATGAATTTCCTGAGTAAATTGTTTAGTTTGCTCGTAACGGAAGATGAAACGAAGCATCTCCAGTGTTATCGCACGAAAACTTTTACCAAGCCCTATTACAAAATAATAACTGAACGCGCTATTCGTATACACTGCGAGAATACAAACATAATGAACAATCAACTGAGTCCTTACAGAGAATAGGTTCCACTTATGAATGCGATGAAGTTCGACGAGAACAAAGTATGGCACAGTTGATAACACCTGAACACTGCTCAACAGCAGAATAATTTTCGCAACCGTAACACCATCCTTGCATGTTTTTGGATGAAGCACGTTAAGTTTTGCTAACGCACGAGTCGTCGACGGTAGGCGGTCGAGTTCCAAAAAAAATTTCGCGGAACGATAGTGTTTTCGCAGTACGAAGTAAAGTGCCGCATTGAAGAAAATCAAGGATATGTAGCCAAAAACAGAATGGGACAAATATTCGTAGTAAGTGTAAACATGCCGCAACACCGAGAGCTCTGCAGATGAGACGGGTTCACAGCTGTACCGTCCACTTCCAGACGACAGTAGACGGAATAGGAAGATGACTGGAATTTGTTTACACAGGATGGTAACAAACACTCCCACGAGACACCAGTTCAAACATCGCCTTGTGATCAAGCGAGCTGATGCCAGTGGCCAACGTACACTGATCACACGGTGTGCGGAGAAGAAACACAGTAACGCAACAGCTAGGTTGGTACTAACTAGTGAGATAAATGTGTGTGTTACACAAATTGTCTGATTAAATGTACGTACGTCGTAATCCGATCCCAAGTATATCACGTGGCGAAGAACGAGTATCCACAAGCACAGAAACTCGCTGCTAGCCACTAGGAATAGCAGGTAGTCAGCAGTCGATTTGAAATAAAATCTACGATTTAATCCAGATCGTGATGAATGTGTAGTTCGTGAATTAGGGTTCAGTGTAAGCTGGTTATTCAGTTTTGCGTTGGACTGCTTATATATCAGTGTACACAGGAGTAGCACGTTACCAGTGCCACCAAAGCACATGAGAAAAATAGCGTAAATCAACAGGCCGTTTCGTGACAGAGAACTGATTTTAAAATCCGTGTTGTTGTCCATTACATTCAGTCTACCATACTACACTGTCTTTCTTGACGGAAATATGTTTTCGTCTGCCGCGTGCAACCTTTTGGTGTACGTTGCACAGTTTATCTAACTATTTGTTAAGTTAACCTCTTTTGGCGAATCACAATGCACTGTGAGACGTGGGCGTTGTTTTACAAGGCCACATTCATAAATGCAATTGATTATACCCATTTCCAGCTTAAATTCTGAATGCTTACTGAGTGACCTAGTTTATTTTAAAGAAAAACTACAACAGCTTAAAAGCTCCAAAGAATTGTAATTCGGTTGAAAGTTACATACTTGTGTACGTTTACCTGTTCTCCGTATTAATGAAAAAAACATTTTTACTAAAGTAAACGCAGTTGATCACGTTCTGGAATATTCCCAATCGTTCCGATGTTTGCCACCCTCAACACGTATTTGTAACACCCAGACTTCTCAGATAAGATTAAAATCAGCTTAACGATCTTGTAACATACGCCTCAAGAAATTCGAATCCAAAATTCACTGGGTTTGTTTCATCCGTTGTGTATTTATCTTATGGGGTTGGTGATTTGTTAGTACCAATCAGAAATACTCACGCACGCAAGCTAAGCTAGTTCATAATAATTTGTTCTATCGCCTTATATTCTACCTTCAGAAGGCTTCTGTTTTTCATACCTTTTCGATTGTCGAACTTTGTACCAGTCAGATAACAGGAAAACATGCTCCTTTATAAATTGATATCACGGTCATTCACTCGGCAAACTTATGTGAAACGCCTGTAAACTTTCTACAGAAGACGTTTTCGTTAAGCGTTGCACAGGATTTTGAATAGTTTTTCACTCTTTCTTTTCAAGGCGTGTTTGACAACGTTATCGGTACTTTCATCTCAGTTGACAATTTTTATCCGACTGATTGTTTAGCTGAGGCTCTAAGGAACACATGTCGGCTGAATTGTCCCAAGCTTTCGAGTGTTGTCACACTTACTATCAGTGGCGAGTAGTTTTTGACAGCATTCTCACAATGTGTTAACTAACATGAATTTATCGCTAGTACATTTAGGTGATGTGTGGCAAGGTTTTTTTGAGGGTTTAAGAGTTTATATTTGACAGACCAGACTGTCCTCAACTATGATAGATCTGATGGACAACCATCTGGATTTCAGTCTTTGAGCTGCAAAATATTTTATTGATATCAAAACGCCGATGTTTAAAGACCCGTTGGACCGTCGGAGATGTTCGCCAGTACGGAAATTTAATGGTTCTCTGGAATGCCATATCGCTAACAGGAATTATATTTCGCACTAATTATGGCAGTATTTATAAACCGTTCTTCCTGGATCAGCGAGCTGTGCTCACGTTGTAGTGATGGGTTATGATACACTATTTTAAATCTAACATCCCAATGGACCTGAAGCGACGCAGTGCAAAAGAACTACCATTTCAACTCAAAGGTAAGTTCATCAATCTCATCGTGTGTAGCTTTCTCAACTAGAACGTGAATCAGTCTGCGCAAATAGACAAAATTCTGAAACTTCGGAAACCAGTATTAACCGTGATCAAATCCGCATACTTCAACTTGATAGGAGTTAGAAAATACGTGTCTTCTTTGGAGATTACGTTATTGGTCAACGAAATATATTCAGAAGTGGTTGTAATTTTTTTCTGCCTTGCGTCACAGTTAATTGCATCAATATAAAACCTTTGAAAGTAGGCTGGAACGGTAGCTGTCACTTTAAATGCTCAATTCAAAACACCTTTCTAATTCCACGTTCATCATCAGATTCATTTAGCCGCGGCGGAGTCAATCTTGAGTGATCTGCTCTCCACCAAAATGATATGACAATGTTTGAGTAAACTGAAAACCTTGGGCATTTAAAGGCGATGTGGCAATTCAGTGGTAGGGTTTATACAATCAGTAGGCAGATTTTCGGCTTTTTATCTACTCAACAAGCGAGGCCGACCAACTCGATTGTAGTCAAAACAGCTTTTGAGGTCAAACTTGAGACATTTGGCGAATGGTTGAAACTGGTGGTTTACCATCAAAGTTAGATATGCCCTCGTTGTACCAAGGAACGTGAACTGCGTCAATTTCGATAGACTTTTTTTGAATAACTATTATCCGAAAAGATTTTTAAGAAAGTACAGTTCAGTGCAATACATACAATAATGAAGAAGTTGGTAACCGAAGAACAGCTGAACGGAAGAAAGATAGCATGACATTTAAACGGTTACCAACCCCAGAATAGTCATCAGAAGAAGGACATTGCGAATAGGCTCATCTCACCATTACGTTTATATGATCCAATGTTCTGATGGGGAACTAAACAAAAGTACTAAGTTAGTAGTTTTCAGTTATTCGCCTTGACAATACTGTTTCGCATAAACCTTATACATATGGCATGTTGATGAACTACTGAAAACGAGCTGGTTCACTACACCGTTGAACTGAATGTTACTCTGGGGATTTGCGACTATTTTAAACACGCTATGGACCCCACCTATACCGTGTGGGATTGAGGAATTCGTATAATTTAGCATAAAACTGACGGAAGTATTGTATAGGAAACCGGCAGATACCCCAGGAATTTACGGACAATTTTGGAGAGAAATCACACCAACCATATTGTGACATAACTAAAACAACACAATCTTAACGAACGCTATACCACCTGGCGTTGATATGAGAGGTTAGAGGTGAAACTGGCCAAGTATGAATACTGTCTGGAGCAGCTCATGCTCAAAGTGCATGCCGACTTGGAACCCTACGTATATCTGATTGTGGAAAATCAACTAGAAATGAGGCAATCCCCAATATCGAGGCGGTTAAATTTGAGGAAGCTGGTCACTGAATTTCCAGAAAGGCCAGAACGGTACGTTCATAATTCTTCCTCAGCGGAAGGGAAAAAGTGGTTTATTAAAGTATTGTCACCGGGTACAAGGTATTGTTGCATACGGCATATAACCAGGCAATTGGATATGAAAGTGTATTTTGAACACTCGTCTACCTAGTCATCTGATTTTAGTCACCATCTCTGGTAGGGGATGAGCGGCTAGTCCTCGCTCGTTACCTCTTGTTGTCACTGCCAACACAATAATCCAGTGCCGGAACATATCCTGACGAAAGAATATATCACAGCAGGCAATAATCTGAAAAACATTCAACATATTATTTTCTCTAAGCCGAATGAAATTAATGGAATTTTTCTATTCAGTGAGATAGATAACGTGCACAGTGTGTCCATTATACTGTAGTTGATGAGACCAAACTGGAGAAAATCGGAATGACGACAAAACCATTCAAATAAAGAAGACGCTACCAAAAGTACCGCAATTTATGAAACGAAACGGGCAAACTACTGCCCTCACTTTTGAACACATTGAACTCACTGAATTCACATTTTTTGACCTATCCTGGACATACCTAACTTAACATAGCACTCGCTTGTTAAACGATCGTCGCACTTCTCTCAAACTGTCAGACAGAAGTTAAAACTGCTTACTGGGCTCGTCTGAGTTCATTAACAAAATCTACGGGTTTGAATTAATTGGATAGCAGATGCTTTCTCTGGATGTGACATCCTTCTTCGGTTATAGATTATGTGTACGACCATACTGTGGTCAACAACCTGAATATCCCTATGCCCCAACAGAAGTGAAATAGCCATTATACTTTTGAACCCACAAAGTAGAAATTAAATTCATCAGGGAACTGTATCAGCAAATGAACAGCACGGCATTGGTATCTACATTTGGATAATCGCTTGTGGACATCTTCATTGCAAAGCTTGAAGGTGGCTAGCCAGAAAAGGCCATTCACAGTTGTGGTAAGTACAAGCACCACGTGGGTAACACCTTATGTTTGGTTAGCGCACGTGGTGATCTAAAAGATGTCTTAGATATTTTTAATTCAGCCCACGTAGACGCAACAATTACATCAGAAGCTGTACGCAACAGACAACTGGCCTTCCTGGACGTAGTCTTTCGACACTGTGCCGATGGACGTGTTCAACGAAGAATCTGTGGGAAAGATACCTAGAATGAACAGTACATTTATTTCGTTAGCTTAGTCGTTCTGATGCGAAAAATCTCCTAAACTATGTGAATGAGACAGCCATGAAAATATGTACGATTTCTGACGAATTATCTCTTCTATGCATGCTGTTTCAAAAAACAGTTATCCGGGACGATTTGTAAACAAGGCTACGTAGCGTCGTGCAAAGAGAAATAAGTTGTTTTCAGCGAAACAAGAAGAAGTACACGTCATTACGATTCAGAAATGACACGCATGTAAAACAATCACCATAAGACATAGCACCGTTGTCAATAAAACGTTTCATGCTGCTGAATTGCATGTCTGGTTCAACTCTACTCCGGTCCTTTTTCTAGAGTTCAAGAAGACGTTTGCATGTTTCTGCAACTTCTTTTTGTGTATACATATTGGTCGCTCGTTTTTTGAAGCTATCTACATGCATTGTACGATCAGCTGCTCATCCGAACACATCAATGAAGAACTTCTAAACCTGAATTTGTAGCGGAATCACCAAGACAACTGTCAGCACAACTATGACACATCTTGATGATTCGCAACATACTGTCAAACCAGCCCCTATTTTTCATTCGATTTACCGAGTCGGGGGCGGAGAGTCAAAAACCGTGAAAGGCCGAATTCTGGCCCTAGATGTCGAATAATTCAAAGGCCGAATTACCTGAATGCGGATACCGCATTCGGTTGGGAATTATATCAAATGTAAATAAGTTTACTGAAATAAAGCATAGAGCTTAAAATGATCGGTTAAAAGGAATTCGACGAAATTTCAAAGCCTATAGAAATAGCTTGCCATTATATCACCGAAAGCTCATTAGTGTGCTGGTTTAATACACGAACAAACGACCGTGACAGATTCGTTGACGAGTGTTATTTGCCCTTACACAGAAACAAGAAACAACAACTGAGACTAAAGTGCATTTGTGTAAGCTTATGTCAATCCTGGCTATTCCGACTGTTTCGGTTCCCGTCGTCATCATGTTCGTGCTTCATTTTTGTGCTTGGCAGCAAATGGCGTTAGCATAATGTTCGAACGAGGCCGGTCGTGTACTCAGTGGAGTGGGTATACCTTTTTCTTAGTGTAGTTGCTTGTTAACTACGTACATTACTGCTAAACATACTGTATCTCACAGTAAAGTATACTGCCACACAACCATTGTTAATAACACTTTGCTTCTAACGTTTACAGGTTTTCAGTGCTGGTCGATGATTCGAAAGTACATAAAGATGCTGACCTATACAGGCCTCATCGGTAAAAGGTTCTCAACAACTGGGAGGCAGGCGCCGATTCTCACTTGAACAGAGTTGATGTTTTCCACGGATGTTCAGTCACTATTCACGAATGTCCCGCTACACGAGACAATCGATTATATTGGAGAGCTCGTTGAAATCAGCCACATTACTTTGCCTCTGCCTAGTGACATTCTGAGGGAAGCCTTATTGTTATGTACCGAAAACGTCACCTTCCGTTTTCTTGATCGATGCTACCGCCAAATAGACGGGGTAGCCATGGGAAGTCCATTAGGGCCCATCTTCGCGGACATCTTCATGATGGGGTTCGAACGGGAGTTAGCCACAGTTATAGCGAGTCTGTCATATTACAAACGCTACGTTGGTGATATACTAGTATTCAGTCGGTCCAAGTAGGCAATAGGTAACCTAGTGCAGCGTTCAACTAATTGTCACCCCAACCTGAAAGTAACGTGTGAAGTTGAGACCGACTACTGTTTGCCGTTTCTAGACATGCTGATTAGTCGCCGGGAGGATGGCTCTATCAAAAGAGCCGTCAATAGGAAACCCATGTAATCCGGTTAATACTTATACTGCTACCTTGACGTGGTGGTCGGGCTTGTGTACTGTTTTGATCCGGCGAGCTATGCTGACTAGGACTCCGGTCCTTCCAGGTGCAACCTTGTCAGACAGGTCAAAGGGGAGCAGTCAGACGAAAAGCAGTTACACTCATGGGATTGTACGTCGAACTACTGACCGCGTAGGAGTGCTTAGGCAGTGAGGCACGATCCTATGGGCATACAGCAGAACTATTTTTATAGTTGCGGCACTGCTGTCTCCCGTATCAGGAGGAAGGGGATTAGAAAAGGTACCCTCACACAAAGAGCACTCCGATCGCCCAACGGTTGACCGTGACCGTCGGCGTATTATCCAATACGGTCGAGAAACACCAAATATCTCTCGAAAGCCCGATGTAGCTTCAAGTACATTCGCTTCGCGCAGTAGTGTTCAGGATCAGACATTATTCTTATTCACTGCGCTCTCGGGCTAGGCAAACCCCTCACTGGCAAGTGAGTCAGACCCTTGAGTCATTGGCTCCGGGTAGGGTCCCCCAAGAAAACCATATATCCTGTTTTCTCGCAGGATAGATTTTTGAGTCAGAGTCTCGGGGTGGGGTCCCTCAAGTCAACCCCATCCGCGGCATAAACGACCGGGAAGTATCAGAAGTTATCGTTCTATCGACAGTGACTTTACTAATCGTCCACGACTTTCTCCTACCGTGTTACCCCCTTTTTCCTCTGCCTTCCATGTGCCTTCGGGCGATGAGTGTTTTCTGAGGTCAAGACAACTGGTAAACATTGGCGCCTTCAATGTCCGTACTCTCCGACATGTCGGTCAGCAAGCTGCTCTGGCAAGTACTCTCTCAAGTCTGGAGCTTAATGTGTGCTGTGTGTCGGAGACGCGAGTCTACGACTCTAGCACAGTTATCCATTTGAGCTCACCTCTAGATAGCTGTCGATCCAA
>QNGE01000314.1:135023-220209 GCA_008508345.1 Paragonimus westermani
TCTGCCGAAGACATGCAGACCATGCTGAACAAGGTGAGTGACCGGGCTGGTCTGTATGGAATGCGCTTCGCACCTTCAAAGTGCAAAGTGCTGCTTCAAGACTGGGGCATTTCCACCCCGACTTTCTCTATTGCAGGTAGTCCGCTTGAGACTGTGGACAGTTTCACATATTTAGGTAGCACTATATCGTCAGCCTGTAATACTGCTGATGAGATATCAGCGAGGATAGCAAAGGCACGAGTTGCCTTTTCCAAACTGCGTCATCTGTGGCGTCGAAATGACGTTCGGTTGTCGCTGAAAGGAAGGGTATATAATGCCTGTGTGCGTTCCATTTTGCTGTATGGTTCGGAAACATGGCCTGTTCGCAAGCAAGATATCAACAGGTTTGCTGTGTTTGACCATCGTTGTCTCCGCCACTTGGTCCACATAAAGTGGGCTGATCGCGTGAGTGATGCGGCAGTTCGCCGGCGCCTATTCCGGAACGTTCGGGATGCGTGATCAATTGGTCAAGTAGTTACGTTGCACAGCTTGCGATGGTTGGGTGACGTGCTCCGTATGCCAGCTGAGCGTTTACCGTACAGGGCATTATGTACTGAGGCCACCAACAGCTGGGTGAAACCGCGTGGTGGTCAAGCAACAACGTGGTCACGAAATATGAAGACCTTGACTGCTCCATTGAGCAAAGTGGGCAGGCATCGCTTGCCTGGCTTGGGTCCTCGTGATCACCCAAACCGCTGGTTAGAGACGCTATCCGAGATGGCGATGTGCCGCAGTCAATGGCGTACCTGTATCCATACCATTTCTAGTTCTTCCGCTTAGTCTTCTTCAATCTTTGTTGTCCTTCGTAGTATTCTTTCCTTCTAGGATATTCCACCTCACTGTTGAGATGAGCGGCGGCCCGAGTCACATTACCTTTTGATCAGGCTCATGGCTGTTTTGATGGTGATGATGATGAGTAGTAGTTTTACATCGATCCATCACAAACGCGCACTGGTGAATACACTATTCACACGAGCAAGACGAATCTGTACACAGGATAGCCTTGCGGAGGAATTAGATTAGATCATATCTACATTACAATCTAACGGGTATCCAAAAAGGTTAATGGAAAGGTATAGTAAACCGAAACCACCCTCCGAACATGTGGCCACAGTGAGAAAAAGATGGTTTGTATAGAACTGCCATTTAAATGTGGTTATTGCCTGCATCAAACAACTAAAAGGCTAGTGAATTCGATTAAACGAATATTTAACGCAGCGGAACTCTGTGTATTAACCCGGACCCAGAAACTGCCTGTCCCTTCAATCACAGGAGATCGGCACATCGGTGCCACCTCACATTGTGTCTACCAATTTACATGTGACTGCAAAGAAAGTTACATAGGCAGAACCGAGAGGTGCTTGATCTCCAGAGTGAAGGAACATTTGCCTGAACGAGTGCAGAGCTCTGTAGTACAGAACGACAATGTGGTTGAAACACACAAGCAACCAGCTTCCGCAGTCGCAATACACGTCCTGACCACTGGTCACGTTATCGACCCAATTTGTGCATTCAGAATCCTATTGCATCACTCCAATCCAAGATTCTTGCAGTTTGCTGGGGCGGTCGCAATCAATCGACTGAAGCCGACCTTGTGTTTTCGGAAACAATTGCTTGTAAACTTGACCCTTCCCTGGACTTAGTGACCTTTCCTAAACCACTGTTTGACTACCCACCATGCCCCCCTAACTGCTCGATATGAAAACCCATTTCATGTTATTGTAAATTTAGTACCGATGAGTCAATACGAAATGTTTGCATCTACCAGTTTTCGTGTTCTAACCGTTTTGTTCAAGCTTCTGATCAGAATGAACTGTTTCAAATTTCTGTTGTTGACTTGCTAAAACTGCTGGATTTACCTTATGTCAAGTCTTTCGGTCGGATTCGTCTAACTGTGGTCCGGACTAAAATCGTTCAGGCTGGAATCACCATATAGTCAACAGGACGTTATTTTTGCATGTGACGTCAGCGGTCACTCATCACCCTACCAATATAACAACCGCAAGTTAGGAGTGCTGATATATGTTTCAAGAGCAAGTCTCCTTATGAAGCGAAAGCAATAAGTGCTGCTCATTGAAAACGATTTGGGTATATTCTACGTTGTTTGCCCAGTTTTCTTCCGCACATGCTGATTAGAGTGGATTTTCAATTGCCATCTCTCGAGAAAATTTGCTTTTAATACTGAAATAACTAATCAGACTAACGGGTCTGTCTTCACTGTCAAAACATTGTTCGATAGTGAGCATTTCCGTAGAACTATCCACACATCAGCGACATTAGGTTATCTCAACAAATGAGAAGGTAGTGGAATGTTGCTCAGAAGTGCCCACCAAAATTTCAATCGAAGAGGCTCGAAATGATGGATAACTGAGACGCGCAGTAAGCAGACTCAAGTCCATTGTAGTATCTTGGGGTGGGCTGGAGTACAAATATTTATTTCTCTATGTACAGTGTAAACTTTAGAAGACTGGTGGTAATGCTTTACCAGGTACACACGGGGTTGGGTTGCACACGTCTGGCTGACTAGTGTGGACCGAAGGAAAATTCAAAATCCTGGCTGGTCACAAAGTGTAACTTCTGATTTTTCCGACTGAGATCTCTGCAAACCCAATTAGATGACGTTTCCTGAATATCCAAAGGAGTTGTATTGTTTTACATCTTCTATACCTCAACAAGAGAAGCTGATATAATGGAACCACACAAGTGTATTGAAAAGTTTTATGAACGTTCGTCGTGATAACACTTGTTATATCCACTTAAAACAACATGAGAGAGTCAAGTAAACCTTTTGGATTAGAAATTTGTATGACAGAGAGTAGGCAGGAGGAGATTCCACTACGAGGTAATTAACATATTGAACACACGGGGCTAACGTTTACACGGGCAGCTCGAGAGTAAATGGGGAATATTTTTGAATGGAAAAAAGGGCAAATAATTATTAAGAACCAACAAACTGAGGAAGATGCTTCAAGTAATTACAGCAACTCAGCGAAAGTGCTATTCCTTCAAAGTTTCTGTACAGCATAGCAGGTTGACTAAATGTGAATGATAGTAAACTTTGTTCGTCGACCTCTGTGGATGTTTCTTCACCTGCAGTTGAGCTGTTCGTCAAAAAGTCAGCGTTTAACAAGACATATATATGAAGGTTATAGTGTTGCTACACATGAATGTGTACGAATAATGTATAAACGGCAGCAATCCGTTCAGCGAACAGCATTCTGGTTTACTTTGCCGTGGACCACGAACTCCAGCTTTGTAAGTCCTCTGTAAAGCGGCGAATGGCCGTCCACTTGTGGAGGATGAACAGAAATCATTTCGCAGTAAACCATAATTCTCAATGCCTGTCTCATCCAGCCCATCCTTCTGACAGTTTCCTTAATCAGTAGTTTTCATTCTGTTCATGGTTGTAGATATGCTGACGAATAAGTACATATTTACAGTTGAATGTATTTTATGAATTATTTGCACAGAGAACAACGCACTTTTCACCTATTTCCTATGAGGCATTACAACTCACGATTGCGTTTTATGGCTACTGTTGTGTTTTCAAATCTGCACATCCTGAAATTGTATTTACTAGTATCCACATTATAACGTGTCTGAAGTATTTATGGGTGAATAAGTTATTGAATCAATAACTCCTTATAACGGGTTCATCTGAACCGGTGGCCCTCGGCGTTTTCAAATTAGTGGTCACAGTTCACACCCTTACAATTTTGCAAACAAATTGTATAAGCACTTGCATAGGGTTCACTAAGACGCTTCCCGCTGACCAGCGTGAAATCATTTAGAACAGCAGAACAATTTTTAACAGTTACTCAGCCTAGATAGCGCTTTTACGTTAAAATAGGTGAAACCTTCACAAAAGTTTCCATGAATCAAACAATTGCTTTACCAAAGGTTTCCATAAGACGAAACGAGTTGATTTAACTCATAAAAGACCGGCGACATATATTCCCTCGGTTCGAGAGTAACCGAATTAATATTTGGCATTCATTCAGACTCGTAACACTGATGTAGCACATCACATATCACGGTTTACACATCTCTCGCCCAACTGATTACTTACGCTGTGCCCTTTATTGATTAATTAGCATCCTTTATCGACATTTGTATTTTATTCTCTTATTTACTAAAACTTGATATCATCCTAGTGGAGCACTGCATTATGATATTGTGAATAAAACCAGGAAGAGTGCGAAAGATCATAACTTGCACGACGACGTGGAGAACCACATGGTAAGGTGGGAGGCAAAACACTGTGTGTGACGGAGCGTGTGTTGCATGTAATTTCTGAGAACCGAGAAAGGACGAATACTGAAAGAGCGTCCGCGTTATTGCAAAGCGGTAGGCCGGCTGAGTTTTGAGTCAGATACTGTAAGCGGGTTTCCGATAGTTACCTCGTTTGCTGTAAAAAAAAACCTGTGTCTAAAGCGATCGAATTTACGGAAATAGGCTACTTCGTGCTCCTAGGTGTTGATCACCTTCTTCGAATACGTTTGTTTATCTTTTCATATGTGTCTAATATGCATATAACTTGTATGCCATGTTGCGTAGGGTATACTGATGTGTCGGGATGTTTGTTGCCTGCAAGTCAGGTCTGTGGACCTTTAGGTTGAAAACCGAATATCTCGACTAACGTAGGCAAGTGGGACAATTTTCCATTCGCCTTTTATATGTGTACGATTATTAGGTCATTTTGTAAACATTTCGAAGTGATTCGGCTTCAACATTTGCTTTCCTATCACACACGCCATCTGTTCACTTTAATTGAGTTGGCTAAGCATACACACAACATAAAACTTCAACACAGTGGCAGGATTGACAAATCACCCTTCACTTAGACAACACAGTTGTTCGATAAACTTTTCCATTAGTTGAACATTTCAGCTATTGGCTAGCACATCCGTCCAAAATTTCGGTTACACTCACAATCTGTACTTCATGCCTTCAGTACCCATCGTTTGCTTTTCGTTTACTTTGTTTAGTGACCACATTCTACAGAAAATAAATCACTACATCGTAGATGTTTCCTCTCCGAGGAGTGCAGTCGTTGTAACTTTTTTTTAAGTTACAACGCTGAAGCACAGATTTCTAAACGAGTCAGAAACGCAAGGGTACACTCACAGGGGACAAGAAATGTAGTTTGCTTTAAGTTTTAAGGAGTGATTTAATGGATGTCTTTGTCTCGTTTCAGAGTTTTTGCTTGAGCTGATTGAGCATCTATTGCCAAATTCGACGGCAGTGAATTATTTGATATAAGTCGCTAAAATCTGTCACTCTTGCCTAGAATCACTTCTGCAAACGTGAGAACCTCATTTGTTACTGGTAGTACCGTACCAACCACTACTCTTATCTGGAACGAACGGTATAATTTTTTTCGATGTTTTTAGGCTTTCCATTATCTATAAAAGTAGGGTTTCCTTGTAAGGTTGTTTCTACACAAGTTATTTACTCATATTTGACATCACTTACAACCTATTGTATCTGCCGGATTCCAATATATATTTCATCCATTTTCTTATGCAAAGAAGCATTACATTCGAGTTTCGAGTTTCCGGTCATGTTTCCACGGGACAACCGTGTAGTCTATTGCCAGAGACAAAGTACAACGCGTGCTAAATAACGCCGTCTAAAATGCACCGGCTGTTCTGTTTGGTTGGCTGCTGCAGTAAGGGAAGCCAGTCTTGCAAAGCTAATCTGGCTGTTAAAACTTTCCGACTATAGCATTCACTGATTTCAGCCAGCAACTTTGCCGTTCAATTTGTTAGAACGTTCACTGTAACTGTAAGCTTCACAACTCGTCGTTTTTTTTATCTATTTGTACTACTTTGCTCACGGTTGCGTTTGTGTGGTATGCAACAGTGATCGCACATTAAACAAATATCAGACGGGAAATGACTTCGGGAATATTTCACAACGATGTCGCGTTTTATTCGCACCAACTTATTTCACCTGAAGTAAATAATGGTACGGATTGAGAGTCTGACTAATCTCGCTGTACTCATGAGGTCGATTTAACTAGGTAGTTGTTATCAGGGCTGCAACAAGAATTTTGCACAGTTTCTGTAAATGGTCAAGAATGTTATAACACGTGAAAATATAGAATCTACCACTTTTGAAGCGATCATTTCTGGTTGTACACGTCGTTTTCATTAAAACGGTGATAAGAGATCAGTAAACAGTGAAAAGGGTTTGCAATGGATTTGAGATAGAATTTGCATTCAGCAGGTAAACTTATCCTGGGTGGATTTAAAGTAGCAACGAATTATGTCAGTTCTTGCAACAACCCGTATTTGAACTCCGGTACACGTTTTTATAATTCATCCGCGACAATGACGTTGTGTATATCGGAAACAAACAAACGAGTGTAGATGTGCTACCTCACGTAGTTTGTACGCAACGTTGCAGTTTTAATAAACTTTTGAGAGAACATACAAATACTTCTCCTCAAGCTTAATCAACAGTCATTCTAACTATATCTTTAAGTTCAGCTGAAAATGCGGTGATCATTTATTCTTTGGAGTAGTAGTTTTATTATTGGTGAGATCATGCCATCTGCTAATCCCTACTACCACACTGTTTCTGAAGCAACCATTGGGACGTATATTTTTACCGGTAACTTTTTGTAAACCAATTAGTTTACCAATTCACCAGGTCAATATTTCCTGTAGGATCGAATGTTTGGTAATTTTCTATTCACCGCCGTCTCTGTGTTGTTCAGCTGCACTTCTTTCGTTCATCTCTATAGTCTATGCAATATTTATTTAGCACACACGTTAGAAAGCTAACGATGGTTTGAATTGCATCAAACTAATCGCCACGTTGCTTATTTCAAGCCACTGATATTCTCCATGTTTTAGTGGTGATACGAAACGTGCCAAAGTATGCAAAGTATTCGGAATTGTGCAGACCGTTATTATTGACACAGTTAAATGAATATACCGCAGACTTCGTTCATGGACCACAACCAATAAACTCGCCTGAACCTGAACGAAAACCTCGATGATTCTACTGGAATTGCTTCTTTTCCAGAAGCTCACAGGTCATTATGTGCATTGGAACACACGGATATCTCACCATAGGTTCAACTCCAATATAAAGCAGACTAAAAGCATACAGTCATAAAACTGTTTTTATTAGTAGCAAGCGAATTAAACGTCACCTAAGAGACGTATCAGTTTTGGGCCAAACAATAAACTGAAGCAATTACTTGCCACATATCGGAATCCTGATTATTTAATGCTGTTTCTTCACAGATATGATGAAATGGTTCGAGTGAGTTCAAACTAAGCTTCCCACCACTTGACACATATCACCTGTACAGTTTTAGTGGAATTTATTCTGTTGTCTTAGGAATAACCTTTCAGTATTACACAAAATACCGAGAAGCCTTTTGTGCAGGTAGCTACCTTGGGGAATTATCATCAGATTTAATAGACATGTCATTTGTAACGAAACGAAGGATTGGGGCAACAGTACTATAAGGCAAATACAAGGACTCACAATAGCTGTCCGCAATAGATTCCACTACACTAAGTCTGCTACGTATTGTAAGAAGATTCTCCCTTTAGTAACAATGAATTTGGTTCCTCCAGCGTGCTAAAAGAACGTTGCTACGGTAAGCCCAAGATAACCACGACCATGTGAAAGCCGAAGGCGAAACACGCGAGGACGAAGTGTTTATTGATCCAAACAGTAGACAAATAGTTAATATGTACAATGAACATAACAGGTATGAAGAATGGTACGTAACAAGAGATCAAATAGGTTAATAGACTCTACACATTTCACTATACTTTTGCGAAATACCTCCACCGCACGTTAAGGATGTGCTGTTTAAGTCCTTTTTAATTTTCTACATCTACTTCAATACCCATTTCTACCAACTAGGTCCTACATATATTGAAGTATGAAACTGATATTGAAAGGGATTAAGGACATTTTTCTAACTGCTTCTGCAACAGTCTAATTAAACCAGTTCCCGTATGACCGAATACGGTTTGCAATCTAAACCAGAAAAACGTTCTGAGCTATTAATAAAATCCGTTAGGTTCACAGCAGATTGGCGGAATTCGACTGTTATCAACAGCTTAGGCCATCATACTGAAACTCCACGTTTGGTGAGATACAGCTCTCACTACCACTTTGGCTATCCAATCAAATATCTGCTTGGCGGCATCCGATTCGGATTAGCTTGTCACAGTGACCGAAACCAAAGGACGCCTGTGCTTAGCCATCACTGCAATTGGCTTGCGCTGCACCAATTGCAGTTCCACCGACACACCACATATCCAGTGTAAACCCGAAGGAATAAGACTGGGAGGTGTGCCAGTGGGGCCTTTCTGTCCAGCCAGCCAATGCTGGTTAGCCAGTTGATTGGATAATAAGGAAAGGAAAACACTATCTCTCGGNTTCCTCCAGGCCGTCCGGTTCAACGCCATATCTTCCCAACATTTAAAATCAATGTTACAACGTGAAAGACCTACCTGCATAACAAATCAAATATCACATAGTTAAGCGCAAGCAACCTGACGTCCTCATCCTGGTCACAAACATATGCAACTCGAAACCGTGCTAGTTTGGTTTCGATTGTTCAATTTAGATGGGGCATTCACCGGTGTATGTAAACTGATTTATTGTTCCTTATATAGATCACGGGTATTTCTTATGAACATACCTGCCTTGTGGGAGAGGCTAAAAACAGATTTTTGCTTAGCTGTGTTCCCACAAACTCTCTGGGAATCAGTGCAGGTTTCACTCCAAGCCTAAAAGCGCCGGTGGATTCAAATGTTCGATCACATTTCCTTTGGATAAAAACCATTTCCATTCACCCCTTTTGGCTGAATACGTTTGGTTACAAACGGCAGATGAATCATATTGAGGTGCAACGTTGAATTTGACAATCATGGAATCACTGAACCGTCTTTCATGGCATAAGCCCTTGTATCAACAAGTTAGAAGGTGTAATGTGTTCTTTTGTATTCCACATTTTTTGCCTGTTAGAATCCAAAGTTTGGAGCAAAGGAAATAGTCTATGACAACTGGCAATCCTCAACACAGTCAAATGTTCTAAATCGTAGAAATTTGTTATTACAGCTTAAGTACATCTCTCTGAATTACGCGTTTGTAGTCGCATTTACAATTTTGAACAGTACAAATAACTCACGGACTTGGTCAATGAATCAGTCGTGTTATCGGGAGTGAGAACAGTTGTGTTATGTGTGCAATCGGACACTAATGATACAGGAGTTTGCGTCATAATTTACAATCAGTACGGGGCTATTTCACGAATTTTGCACTATAATAACTGGGGCCCAATTTAAATTGCTGTCTCTTCTCCCTTTTAATTTTCCATTGAATATCAAACCATAGACTGTCCTGTGACGTTGAGTAATTCGTAGATTTGTTTCATATCACGGGTTCCTCTCGACCAAATGTTCTGCCATTTTTGGGTTACTTATATTTAGAGTCTGATAGCAACAGATCAATAGGAGGCCTATATTTAGCATAGGTTGAATAATGCTGTATGAGTAATGAGTAAGAAAATCGTCATGGTGACAGCGCTGAACGTTTGTATACTGCGGAGCGGTCCATTCAACAAATTTTAGAAGACTGTTCTTTACACTCTTCCAGAATGTGGCTGTAATTAACCATCACGAGAAATTTCTAAATAAGCTATGCAAAGAAGGAAGGCTGTTGTCGATAGATTTATTAATCCAGCTATAGACAGCAGTCCCTCAATGACTAAGTAACTCTTCACACGCAAGTGTTTTAAACAGTTCTTCATCTTCAAGCGGTGCACTCATATTCAGTTCAGTATCACGAAGGCTGAGCAGGAGGTGCGGTTTATTCGTGTGTCATTTCACAGTGGGATAATTACATTCTAGCGGTTTAAGAAATATTGACGGCTACGTTACGTGATTCTTCCTCAGTAACAACCACCCAAATCAACCCCTTAACCATAGAGTCACGGATGAAAGGGTATGATTTGGAATGCATCACCATTTGGATACGATTCTTATCTACAGACTTCAACCACCGTAACATGGGCTATCAGTCGGAAATTGTCTTATTGCAGTAGGTGTGATTTGAAAAAGCGTCAGCAGTTGGTAAGTTGCTTTCAACGAAGCTGCCCTTAAAGACTATCTCGAATTGATGGGCGGCCATGTAGAAGCGCCAGTGGCCGAACTGGTACGGTTACAGGACTGGGTTACAATTTGTGATGGGCATAGTGGGACAACCATGTTCAAAGTTAACATGCATCGTCCGACACATTAGGCTGCACCATGAAGCGATGACATTGCCTCAAGACATCTTGTTTTCATTTTGAAACGCGGGTAGCTATACTACTTAGATCAACATCAGATACAGTAGCTGAATGTTACTCAAAATAAATAAGCGGTGATCCCGGAGCACTGCCCGATTTTCGCCTTCATGGATGCCATCCTTCAAAACACTGTGGTTTATGAATTAGCCGTAGATTAAGTGGCGGTCGGCGTTAAAACTACGACTTGCTACAGTGTTGTTCCACTCAACTGAGAAGACTTTCTTTCAGACTCACGACTATTCTGATTGACAGTGTGAATTAGAACTCAGTCCGTGAAAAACTTTCAGTTCTGATGAACTATTTGATAGATTTCTTCGTTAATGAGTGTTTGTACACGTGTCTTCATATAGTTACAAAATAAAATGGTGTGCATTTTCTTCAATACCGAGAAATTGTGAATTTCTGTAGTTGCATTCTCTACGAGGGACAACGTGGGGTATAGCGCGAGCAAAACTTGGAAATGAGGCCAACCGATAAGCCGGTCCTATCTGAACAAAACCTACATGCTTTGAAGGAACTGAGTTGTTGATAGTAGTCTCAAATTACAGACTTCCCAAACGGTCATAAGAGAAGGGTTGGATTCTTCACTGAAGCGACTGAGTTATGAAGTTACTCCGTCCCTCTCGATAGGTTAGAGACTGAATTAGAGCATTTCGCTCACGGGTACTGAGCACAGACGAGGATGAAAGGGATGGAGATCGATTTGATTTGTAGCGAATTAACAGGCGTCTTGTTGGAAATGTACGAAAGAAAGCTTTTTGACCTGGGCGGCTTTGGGCCTTCTATGACCTTTGAAGGGAAACTTAAATTCACACAAGTGAACACCTCCGTCGGTACCAAAGGGGTTCACAACATATAAGTTGAGCATGAATCAGTGCGAATATTTAGGGGAAAGGTGGGCAAATAAATAGTGGTTTCTGAGGTTACAAAA
Source organism: Paragonimus westermani (assembly GCA_008508345.1). Lineage (NCBI taxonomy): Eukaryota > Metazoa > Platyhelminthes > Trematoda > Plagiorchiida > Troglotrematidae > Paragonimus > Paragonimus westermani. The sequence continues at coordinate 146,324 of QNGE01000314.1, forward strand.
AAGGTTCCAGAATGCAAATAGCCTAGATCACCTGATTTTTTAACGGGACATTACCGCTTGGATTAAAACTTACAATAACAACGCGCGGAATTTAATTTTAAACTTCGAATCTTGGATAGCGTTGTAAGCTTACTGTTTTTTTGTGTTTAACTTTCGGGGTACTTTTGCGATTTGTACAGGTCACTTTTAGCAAATGAGGTAAAATTCCTCACAGTGTTGCTTGTAAACAGTTTCTTCAGTATTTTCATTTGATTCGCGTTTGATTATAAACTTACCCCTCAAAATATTTCGAGGGTCTCCGTAAACTTACACTATAAATGAGGATCCTGAAGAGGCCTGCGCACTTTTTCTATTCAGGCACCATGCAGATAGACTTACTGACATGGAGTCTTTCGCCGGCAGTCTCATCAGTTTTTATTTGAAGTGAAATCAAATCCACAGGCTGCTGCGCTTAAAAAACAGCGTAATGTGGAAAAGGTGTATAGGTGATTTTTCACCAACGGCCATATGCAGTTACCACGTAATATGATTACATTTTTTTAAGAGCCATCTCATTTTTCATGGTTGATTGTGGACTTTCTTATCAAGTGTACAGTTATACTATGTTTTAAAAATCAGACGAGCTGGTCAATAGTCGAAACAAAGTTAATGGAAATTCAGTCATCCCTATGGACATCAGCCTAGGGGTACATGCGGACAAATCAAATGTAAACCCAGATGAGTCTTACAAATATTCCTTGAAAACCACTCCCTGGGCAATGATAAACTTAGAAAATAATGAGGTGGAAAAACCTCTAAACCGGAAGCGTCGAAATGTAAACTTTTGTTTTGTTGATGTTTTCTTACTGTTTATTCCTGCGCAGTTCGCACGCAACTTGCACGGCAAGTGGAACTTACTAACGCAAATAGCCCAACTAGCAACGGCAACAACTTCAGTATTTACTGAATCAGTTTCACACAAATAGCTATTATGTCATTTGGTAGGACTACAGTTAAGGCTCAGTGAGAAGAGTAGAAGTGTGACCTAAAAACACAACAGCCCATTGCGCTGATCGACACAGTTATGTAAAGTGGTCTGTGGGCAAAAGAAATATGGATGGAGTAATCACACGATGAACTTGATTTGTAGGGAGCGATCACGTGAAGAAATGCCTACCAGTCAAATTTTGGGGACAGAAGAAACACTGGAACAGCTTAAAAAAATAAATCTCGAATACCTGCATTTCTGGGACAGTTGTACAAGACAACCCTGAGGACATGTAGGAGAGTCCCCTTCGAGTTGAATTTTGTTGGCGCTTTCACGCTTTCAAGCTCGGAAAATGACGAAACCGTCATCTCTTCCAGACAACACCACTGTTATTAATTTATCAATATGTTCTGCTCATGCGATTTTCAACTGCCTGCTGTTTAACCCGTTGTGAGTTACAAACAGCATTTACCTGCTGGGAAATCTACACAAACTTTCGGTATTTTACCTCCGCTATCGTTTTCTCTGGACTAGTTCTTATTCACTGATTACCATAGCTCTTAGCACATGTGGTTGGTGGCCCTTAATCTGTTCCACGGTCGGAGTTTCACTTGGCCATTTACAGAACCACAGTTTCAGGTCAAATTTACTTCCCCCCACCCTCACGTTAGGAGAGGGTTACTGTTGGCTAACTGTAAGCCCAGCGCTTAAGACATCAAACCCAAGCCAAGAAATCCGATTGTGGCAAATGTGTTCACCACAACTGATCACTGATCAAAGCGAAAACATGTATCAACTACAGTTATTAAAGTAGGATCGATTAAAGTGTCCAGTGCAGTACAGGATGCCTCGTTTACTTCAACGGAATCCCCTAATACTTATCAATGAGTTCAAGTCAGTGGATACTCAATTTCTACTCAACATGTAACGTCTGCATCCAAACCGAACTGACCCATAATTCATCAGTATGTGGAAACAGCTTTACATGTGGTCGGAGTATATTAGTTTTCTCTACTTGTTCAAAAATGAACACTGACACCTATTTCAAGTTGAATATCAATCTCATTCGATCAAGTCTTTTTCAGCCGGCTAGATATTTTCCCCAGTCTCCTTCTGAAAAGCACTAGACGCGTGGTTTGTTTCTGCCGAGGCTGAATGGTAGTGCACAATCAAGCTAAGACCAGTAGTTGGACTCTGATGGTACTTTCATTAGATAATCCTGTCGTCGATTGATGTCAACCGGACAGCTACCGTGTCAACACTGTTAAGGCGACTGGATAGTTTGTGCTTCATTCATAATAAATGTGACCGTGTTTCTGCATGATTATTTAGTCACGTGGGATGTGAGATCAGTTGGGCATGGTTAAATCATGAAACCGCGGTTGTTTTTCAAGCCCTGGCTGCAGCAAGTGTGTACAATGCTGACAGGTCCCAACAAAATCGACACTAGGGTGTAGTGGCTTTTTCGTACGAGACTATCTGGAAAGTGTATGTGAATAGAAAACTGTAATCAAATGTGCCACGTTTGGCTTGAAGGTAATCAGATCCCCGACCATCCATCAGTAACAAAACATATTCTGAGAACGGCGGAATTAGACGCGTCGCCACTAGGGGCTTGCAGTTTGAATATCAGTTTGAGAATTTCCTGATTCTGCAAAAACAGGCCACTGGTCAAACGATCACTGATCACTACGTTGTTACGTTGTCAGTAGTTGTAAAAACCAGACCGTTTTGTTCAAACTGTCAATAGGCAAAATAAACTCAACATTAGGTTTTATTGCAATGATCCTAGTTGTAATTGTGGTCTGCTGTTTTTCACGCTTTGTTGATCCAAGTTCACTTGGGTTTACCAGTATGTTTCAAGTTGAAATCACAACTTCCAGATTTTTTAAAAAGTTGTCTGTGAAGTTCTATTCACTGAAGAAGGCTTGTTCAAGATCACTGATCATCCTTCTGCATATCCTGCTGTGTCAGGTGACTGACAAACGGCAGTTTAGATTGTTGATATCAGTTTTCTCTACCCGGTAATTTCTTGCTAACAGTTACACCTGAAAATATAAATGCTGAAAGCTCACGTTCGTCGCAAAATCAGTCTTTGTCGTTGCATCGCACACAAGCAACTACGAATCACCAAAATTTGTAACTTTCTTCAAAGCCACCAAAATGGCATTTGGAAGAAAATTCGAATTTCGCCAGGATGTTAAAATTGGCTGATCATGTGATAAAAAATATTTTAAGCTCACTATCTATATTAATGTATCAAAATGTTCATGGTTCTAGAGAGCTAGTCAAGACAACTCACCGTCAGATCAACAATAGTGTGTTCGCACTCTCAAAAGCATCTAGTAGAATTACCATGATATTTACATCCATTTTCTCCGTTTTGCTCCTTACACTCCTTATTTTGGGGGACTAATCATGTAACCTCCGAGCCTACGTTAAGTGTTTCATACCGTTAAACTGTACTGTGGACAAGTTACTTGCACTGAATCAGCTAGCGATAATGCGAAGCATCAGTATTTAAGTATCAGTGTGTTAAACATGGAGATAAATAATACCATGTAGGAATGCACACATCATTATCAACGCGGACTGCTACCACAAGATTTTTAAGGTACCTTCTATCTGTTCACTGAGGAATGGTCACTAAACGGCGATAAGTAACACCACACTTATTCCATGAAATCAAGCTACTACACTGCCTAATTACTTACCAATACTATTCATTTGTCTTTGATTCTCAGTAACGGGAATATCTGAAGAGAGTTGTGGCAAGCGAAGCTGTTGTAATGGTCAGTGTTATGATAAATGTTGTCGCTGAATGTGAATCACACGCCTTTGCAAAGATGTTTCATGCAACTCTTGTAATACTGGAATGATACCGCTGTTATGTTTAAAAGCAGTAACAAAGTGAGTTGTATGAAACCTATGATTATAACCGGTATACATAATGATGAAGTCTTTTAGAACTGAGATTCAAGCTTTCATGTTAACGACCGAGGAAACAAATGTTTGTCGTGTTAAACCCTAATTTGGTTAAGAGCTGAGGGGGAATGAAAGACTCAGTTACTAACAAAACAGTTGTCAGAATTGAGTGAATCTATGAAGAGTTCTCGCAAAAGTTGAAATGTTCAACCTTTCACTGAAACTACATTATTCCTTATGAGGAAAGACTAAAAATATATTGCGAAACCCCTAGATAAATACTGCTATGTCCATCGATTTGTCTCTATTCTGTTACGACATGCTTATGTCTATTAACGTCACCAACTTTTGCTCTCATCCCAACCATACTGTCGTTGCTTAAACGTGCAACAATCCGTGATTGTGCACGGTTGCAACTGATTGTGAATATTCAAAGAAACTGGACTTCGTCAGTGGTGCACATTCGGGATAAAAAATGTTATCACCCTGAAAACCAGTCTCGGGTTTGGTGCAATTATAATTGTACTAAGTTTCACTACCCTGTTGAATACAATGTCAGTTGCAAAATCGTAAGCAATATCTCGTTAGAGGAAAACAAGAAGAGTTATTAGTACTGACGCAAAAAACATAGGGTAAGAAAAACGATACAATTAGAAACAATATAAGCCATATATTCCGTCTTTCTAGTTTAAGCATCCTCCATCGGTACAACTGAGGTAACAGCTGAGTAATTCGGTAGAATATGAGGAATCTTCCGTTAATCACTGTGTAACCACCTCTCTTAGTTCTGACAAGGTTTCCGCTAAAATATGAAGGAAATGTAAAATGCACAGTATATTTCAAATGGACAACCGCTGTTTTTCGGGTCAGAAAAACTATCATTGTTCCCTACTTTTCCGGAATAAACAACAACTATCTCATGAAAACTTTCTTCCAAAAGACGTTTGAGAAGGCCAGAACGTTTAAAATGTAACCTATATAGAAAAAATGAGTCTGGAGACGATGTGTTTGTAAATCAGTTTGTTTACATTAACTAAGAAAGTTGCGGACAAAGTTGTAAACAGTGATCGTTCATATCTAACAGACCAAAGTTAAAGAATTCCTTTTAGTTAAAGGAATTTTATTAAATCATCTCTTCCCTTATTCAGATGTCCTTCGGTTTGGTTGTAATAACTGACTACCTTTGAATCAGGCTCGCTGTCTGTCCAAACCTGACAAAGGTTGCACGCCAAGTAACTGATTTTTTTTACAGTGCGATTCTACAAGTAAATGATAGTCACTTTTTAAATTTTTACACCTACAAGCTTTACACACACACACCGAGATGTCGAGACTGGTATGTACTGTCTTCGACATGAATTTTTTCTGCAGACAGTTACCTTAACAAATTTAATGCCAACGTGAACTACAAAAATTATCCGCAAGGAGGAAATCTCAACGGGATACCAGGTAAGTTTTTTGTAACAAGTGTATCCTCTCCTGTCCAACAGTAGCACATTTCTAAGTATACTGACGTTAAATAAGTGGTTTAGGATAGTTCAAGTCATCTCCTAGCGTGTAAAAAGAACTTACTAATTTGAACCGTGAATGTCTTATTCAACACCAAAACAGTTGGCGTAATAACGCTATCGATGCATTCCAGTTATAGGGAAACTCAGTAAATGAGTTCTGAGTTCACCTCCAAAAATAGAGACATGACTCACAAAGGAACAAACAGTGTTTCTGCCCAGAAGAGAAGGGACTTCTCATGAAATACACAACCGGGAATAAAAACACAGCGACGACAGATAAAAACCTTTTTTAAGTTGCGCTAAGTGGTCTGTTCATACCTGCCGTACTACTGAGATAAGTGTCAATATTGAACATAAGTCTCTATGTGGTGTCGTATTAGTAGATTATTAACATGCTTTTTTTCATGACCCCAAGCTGCTTTTCACATGCGATTTTGCTAGAATTTACACGGTATAAGAATATCGTCGGCCATGCGAGCTAGGTACGCACCATGAATGCGGCCACTGCGCACTTTATACGTCGCACATGATTTGAGTCAGATAGAAAGTTCACCACATTGTTAACATAACTCTAGACGATATTCCGATTTCCGTGGCCCGGAAAGTTCAATACAAAATAGCATGGGCAACCTCATGCAAGCAACCTTCCATGTCTCTAGAAAAATTGAGTACTTTTGAAGCCTACCGTATAGACAAGTTTAAGTGAGAGTCTTGACGGTATATTTACGCAAAAATCCTCTCGACTGGCCGAGTTTTCCATAATACTTCTTTAACGAGAAGATAGGCTCAACGTAATCTGTCAAGGACTGTGCCTTCCAAAGGAACTCAGTGTTAATGCATCAAAACATGACTGCTAGAATGTGAAAACATGGTTAGTCAACTCAGAGCAAGAAGCTAGTTCTGCACTCCCTTAGAAATTTGATCGGTGTGGAATTGTAATTGATTTCTTGCACTCATCCTTTTGTCCACTAAAATTCACACATTTCCCAGAGAGTTTTCACCAGGTAGCAATGCCACGGTGCTTTGATCTACTTTGACCGAAGGAATACGGGAACAAAACCCAATGGTTCAATTTTGTTATGCGTCATTTGCAAAACAACTAGCACGAACTGAGCATTCGGTCGCCAGAATAAAAGATTCTGGGGCAGCAGATCTCCTGCTGGGTTGCGCTTCGCGAACAGGAGTTACAAAGAAGGAGGGTAGAATCGTGGCGTTGATTTTGGTATTTACAAAGTCAGAGGACTTTTGAGTTACCTCGGCTGGGACTTCTTGTGTGTTGAACTCCTAATCTGCTCTGTGAACTGATGATATCTTAAATGACGGTTCTGTCTTATGTTAGTAAGTTCCAATGAGAAATAACCTTTCCTTATTATTTCATATGTAGTGGGCTAATAAACGGTTCAGTTTGCCTCAGTTCATCACATACAACTACGTCGGGACACGGCATGTCTGATAAGACAGCACATGCAAGGACTTAGACTGCTTGCATAAAGAAAGCTCGCCTTCATATTTGTTGCTAAAGTTGGAAAATTATCATTCACCTCAGTTTTAAAGAATCGCATATTTTGCCGAACTTTAATGCTCACTGAAAGAAAATGCATTTAAATTTGAAACGTTGGAAATGACGTTTGTAACAATTATGAGGCAAGCCGCAAATTTACGATGAAGTGGAAATTATGTGGAAATGTGATATCTACTATCAGTTTTGAGTGAAGGTCAGACGAAGTAAAAACACAATCCTCTACTACTCAGAAGCATAATTAATAGCTTGTGGATGTGTAGACGTGAGAACTTCTAAACAGTTGGATAACTTATGATGTTATTTGAAAATGGGTCATCAGTACACACTCGAACCAAGCCATCCGTTCGACAGACCAGCAAATTTAGATACGCGTATATGATTCCCTTGCACTCACTATGGCTTATGCACTCAAGCTAGAAACAAACTGCGGCATCGCCTGAGGTTCATTTAAGTCCTGTTTTACTTAATTTGACCCTTTGTTTTCTCCAGCACCAACGCCAAAGTAACTCATAATACATTAGGTCATGCCGAAATTCTGTGTGTATTTTTCTGGTCAGTTTGGTTCAAGAGAATGCACACAGTATTTTGGCCAAATATATTCAAGGGGTATTATTTTTAAAAAAGATAACCCGAATTACTCTAAGGTCGGCTCAACTGACAGATACTTACGTGGGTTGTAAGCGAGCTTGAGGCACCGGATGCCATTGGTAGAAACAACTACCCAGATTTGGGATGCAGGTTTCAAGCTTAAAAGCATTTAAAATTTTTTAATCGCATGAATATTGCTGAGCTCTTTCTAGTTCTGAAAAATCACTGGCGTTGTAACATTCTACAGAGAGCTATCCAGGTGCGGATCTAAGAAAGAATGATCTGAATCATGTAGCTGGTACTTGCCTTCGTGAAACAACAGAACATTATGAATTAACGAGCAATGCTTTTTCACACTGTTGAACTTGATAGAGTAACTGATAGACATATTGGTGCATGTCATATGATAGCAGCTAAAATCCCAGTAAACCACAGGTATTTTGTTCTGAGCTGTGAGATGGCGTTAGAGCGCAACAAAAAAATTTAGTGGCAAGCTTGACACTCATTTTAAGTGTTTTGAAACAAGCAGCGGCGCGAATACCCTGAGGTATGCAAGCTTGTCAACAATTGTTTACTGGCCTACGGACTTTGTAGAAAACGGATGTTGTTCATTTTTGTGACATTCTTCGATGACCGAAAAACATAGTAATCGCTGCATCTCTAGAACCAGACAATGACGCGAAGTGAGTGGTTGTGAATGCGTCAAAGGGTGATACAAAGTGTGAAGTCATGTAGTTGTTTTTTCTGAGAGAAAACATTAGTGGCAGGTAAGAAGCTGCTTTAGCATCTTCTTTTTCTTAGTGCTCTAATCTTTGTAGTTCCGTTGTACAAAAACTTCTGGTGACCTTCGAAATTTGGTATTGCATCTGTCGAAGCTCATTCACCATTTTTGAAGTTCTGTATTTGATGAGATGTCGAAATTCCTTTCGTTTGATTGTAGAAAAACAATCCTAAATTTATCGACAATTAATGAATTTTTTACGACGATTGCATGGAGACAGTACGTTTGTTTTCTCGTCGTATATAACTCTCGCCAGTTGTTTAGTGACACTTTCTAGCTTGGTAATGTTCGAACTGTTGTCAACTTCACATGTATTTGGTTGTTTTTAATTATCTACCTCCCGTTAATCGGTGACCATTCTAGGCGCTAGTCGGGAAAACCAGGGATGTTTAGAATTTTATAAGGAGGCGACAGATACAGAAACCCCAACGAATACACTAATGTGCCATTTGTAACTGATTACTGAAACAAGACCCTTATTGCTGTTAACAGCCTGCAATATTATCCAAACACATTCAAATTGAGGCTGGCTTTGGGACCTGTAGCTCGCAATTTTGGGCTACTTGCCTTGCCATTGCTTCAGTCATCTTTAAGTCTTTCTCTGTCCGATCAGGGATCACTTCTGTCAGCTGTGTTGTTCACTCAAATCCAACGCGACTTCCTAAAGTTTTTCATCTTTCTGTCTGCTCTTTTTGTTTCTTGCATGTTGCGCAATTTGTGTTCAGGTTCCCCTGCTCTCCGATTTTCTAGGCACCATTCGTTGTACCGAGGTGGTTCACTGATATGTTGGAGACTTTGGCATTTTTCTCATCACAACGGGACCTGCAACTGAAATCATGCGTGTCTGTTAAAATCCTTCAACACATGAGGGCTGAAATATTTCTCAGATGAAAATCAAGGAAATTACTCCGAAATGAATCTTAAAAAAATAACATTTTGAATGTTCAAGATATATTCAACGGCGATGACAAAATATGATGGAATCAGATTGTAATCTCTTGCTTCTACCTGTTGCGGCAAACATTCATTTCTCAGCAAACTCTGCAATTTTCACACTAATTGGCAACAGTTAACGAGAACTCAGCTGTTGATCCACCAATAGAACACTTTGGTGCGCGCTGAATGAATGAACAGTTATTGCCCAGAGTTCTGTTGTCTATTCTGAAAGATGTTGACAATTAAAAGAGATACAGAAACGCCAATTTTTAACATTTCCAGTAACCACCGCTGCATACAAAAATGCCATTATTTCTAGTCATTTTTTCTTCGCGAAATTATTTTTTTTCGAAAAGGGGAGGAAATTTATTTTCTTGAAAATAGAAATACATTTTGTTTTTAACGTGACTGACAAAAATTAAGAAATGCCTTCCGAAATTAACAGTGCTAGAAGTGCAAACGAAGAAAGGCGTTACAACAAGGAATTACCGTGGAGAACGTATGCTCCAAATAAAGCAACTTAATAACCTTGTGAGCAAAGGTGATATATGAATCAACCCGAGCGGCCGGTCCTACACAGCAAGCTACAGTATATTTCTTAATAGCTCTCGCAATAAACTTTTGGGATTTACATGACTGGGCGTCTCCAGAGGGTGCGAGTGTCAAACGAATGGAAAGAATATTAATTATTTTCCTTGTTTCCGTTTTTTACTCCAGTTGAGGCCGCATTCAAGTGTATCTAATCAACAAACAGCGAGTTCGACTAGATTATTTGAGAGATTTAAAGTTTGACTGTACCGAAATGAGTGAGAAATAGGATACAATCCCCGTTACTCTTCTTCCGTCATTCATACAGCCCAGCAATACGAGCCACAAATTTTAGCAGACCTGTACGAATTCTGAACCAATGTGTCTCAGTGTTCGATGCCGAAATATCTGCGCGACAGCGATTTCTCTGGAGCGTCTTTGTGTAGCTCTTACAAGTTTTTCAAACTTGTAAACCATCTGATAATTCATATCCGTAACATCACAGAAACTAGAAAGCGCATGTAATAACCTTTCTTAATTGCATGTAAGTTCCCGAACTACAATTTCTCAGTATTCTTACCGCTTGTTACGGTAAAAATAATAATTTTCGAACATTTTGCACTTCAGTTCGACATTACTTCAAAGACGCATTGAAAGCTCTACTCATACTTCACATTCTCTCTAACCGGTTTGTGATTAACTTGTGTATCCGGTCATCCTTGTCAGGTGTTTCACATAAATAAATAATTAATGTCTCGGAAAATATTTTAAGAGTTTTCAGGGCAAGAGTGACGCTCTATTTTCCAGGAACGTCGCCGGTCAGAGTGATGTCCTGCACCAAAAATGCACACATACGGACTAGTACTCTTCGATAGGGGGCATCTTACTATCCAGTTAACTTTTCCATACAGGATCAGGATAAACATCTAGATTTAACTGACTGCTAGTCCGGCAGTGCGGGTGTGAACGAAGAGTTATGGAACGTGTTGCTCACTGCTGCACTGTCCAATAAGACGTGTCCTTTTCACCGTTTGGCTGGGCGTAGTTATAAGGTCTAAATATGGCACGTCGCTGAACACTGCTCAAAGGAAAATTTGTGATTTGGTAGTTCCGATCGACAATTCGGTTTTCTTAGTCACAGCGACTGATTGGAGGAAATTTGTTCATTTACAATAAGTTGAAACTGTGTTTGACCATTCACCCACCGTTGAACTTGTTTACGCAAAATAACTAAATAACTACTCACGGGGTAATTTTTTAAAATTTTGCTACGACCATACTACAGTTCTGGGGACCGACGAATTAACACGGAAGATGTTTACACAGAATACTACACAGACGAAGTGAAAGATCTGATATGTTGTTTAAGCCTGGAATAGAACTAACCCGCACAAATCTCGACTGATAACTTTCGTCTTCCTGAAGCCAGTCTGATTAAGCAGAATTCGTTCTGTTTGATTCCCTTCACATCGCAACAATGAAAATTTCGAGCTTTCAGGTGGAGCGGGTTCTTGCATATATATCGACAACTTTTGTTAGGAAGAAACATAGCTATCATTATATAATTCAGATATTCCTTAGGTTCGTTTACATCATTTACAATAAGATTTGCTTTCTAGCCAACCTGTTTTGAACACACTTCAGCTCTTTGAGCTGTATTGCCAATCCGTGTTTAGAATTAGATTAGGTTTTGTGTGTGATTTATTTGAGCTGGCAAAGCTTACATGCTTGTAAGTGCTGACTCCGGTAAAGTAGTTGTATGAAAGAATCGTTTGTATCTTGAAAAACTTTTAGAATGCCATAATATCTGACAAACAAAAACTCAACTCGAAGGCTATTCCAGCAGGGTTATTATGTTGTCTCTTTGGCAACATGCTTGACTTATAATAATTTGGTGTTAGATTCTAGTTATTTTTGCCAACAATTTATGTTGGAATTCCAAGCAGCAGTTTTCAAATATTTGTAAACCACATTTTAATGGAACAAGAACAGTATGCAAGCGTTTCATTTCTAACTTAAATACTACTGACCATATTTGTTTGGGTAACGTGAGTTGCGGAGGATTTTCGCCAATTATCGCTCGTCACTAGAGCTTAATTTCAGTCGACCCATTCAGACATAAAGCATGTTGATCTAGTAATACCCGATGGTGGTTGACTTCTGTCTGATCATTGACGTGACTTCGGTTGTCACTCTCACAAAAATTTTTTCGCACTGCCAAGGCATCTTGCTTTAAATTTCGCAAGAAACATCCTTTAACCAACTGTTGTTCCCACTACCTGTGACTACAAAATTTCAGTGCAACCCATTTGCAACAATAAATATGTTTTTATGCATGAAACCTCTCGTTGTCAAATACCGTCATCAAGCGTTTTTTAAAATGAGACAAAACGGTGAGAGACTTTTTGATGGAACGCTATCAAAAGCTTTTCATTGTTTCAAACATTAGGCTAAGGAATAGTAAGACGTAGACTGGCGTTATTGTATGGTTTCATCCGCCGGGCTGTATAGTTCTCGGAAAGCCTTTCGAGTGTAGTAACTCACGACTGTTGTGTAAATTTGTGCTGTCGAAGACAAACAGGAATCCGGCATTACATCAGTGAGTTAAAAACAAAACTTATATGCGTAACGGACATTACAAAGGTATAAAATGCTTATGACATATTACCAAAGGCAACTGTTGATATGGTAGGATTGTAATCATTGTGTATAGTAGATTATACAAGGACACTGTTCTTACACTGTACTGGATCTTCACTAATGACATTCAAGCCACGAAGCGTGTCGATCGCACAGATTTCTGCGTTTACAGTTCTGATACCACTGTACCGGTTGTATCTGTCACAGCCGTACACCCAAAGAGAAAATACACGTTTAGATGTCTGGTGGGCACATATCATCGATACCCGGTGAGCCACGTCAAGTACGCTCTTTCGAATGAAGGCATTCAGGTACTACACTGGATTAACTTGAATCAAGTACTCTGCAGTTCTTTGTTTGTTGTCTTTTTTATGTTCTGCGGAAACGGTTGGTACTTTGTGGAAACAGAGGTATTAGGACAGAACAAGAAAGCAACAACAGGTAAAAATTGCAATTTTAATTAAGGTAGCAAATATTTTTTAAATTACTACTCAAAACGAGTGGCTCACCAGTGTATTTTGAATCACAGTGCGTTTTAAGCGTAGATTTGTTCACACACTTTGTTTATAAGGATTTTTAATCTAACGAGAATAATAAATTGCTAAAGTAGTCCAAGATGTCGTTGATCAGCGGGACACATTTTACATATTCCACTTTAAACCAAACGCGGCCCTCTGATTCAGCCTGCTAAGTCTTCTCAAGATTGCATCAGTATTCGAAATGGTACTACTGAAATGAAACTGTCATGTAAGTGAATTTCTAAAACCATTTTGTCTGTAGTAACCTTTGCACTGCCTCTCATATATGTTAACAGGCTGCAACAGACCTTGTGTCTTCTGTGTTGCGTCCATTCTCGAATTTTTTCTTCACGTAAACCTCTTTGTTGACGACAATAACTTAGCATCGTTAAACATTACTCACTTAACGCATGAGTATTTAACTATTTATAAAATCTTAATTCAACTACTCAACCCGTAACTTTGTTCCAATTAGGTAACCGTTCATTTGCTGTTGGTTTACAAAAATGTTTTGTCACCTAATTAAGAATAACATTTAAAATGACTCTGGGTTGTCGTCAAACACAGTAAAAAAAGGACGTGTGCAAAGTGGCTAACTGTGTCTAACTGTTCAAGTACATTCTCTTCAGTCATTAGTATAGGAGGAAATGATCGAATTTTAGCGTTTCAAACTTAGGTCACTAATTCAACCTACTTGGCCCCGCTTAGTAAGTTTAATGACTTTCAGCTGTCAGCATCTGTGAATCCTATATACAATGACCATATTTCATGACACTCAGTTATTATGAAAGATGGCTACGGGTAGGTTGAGACGGAAAATTTTGCAACATGCTTCCATCTACTTCATCTTAGACAAGCCAGGATACAAGGTATCCTTCAACATATTTTAGTGGTAAGAACTATAAGACTTGACAGATTGTTCTGAACCTGCTCTATCAAGGTAACCAGCAGACGATGGAAACTACGCCTAGCCTTTGTAAAGATGTGGTTCAGGTGTTTAGTTTTTGAAAGATTAAGCATAAAACCAGCTGAGTTCAAACAGTTTTATTCGACTGCTACTGTTTCCCTGATTTCAGTCTTCTGTAAACATGCGTTTTTCCAGCCAGTAGATACGCCAGTGTCTAATCCGTAGGTCCGTGCTGTTTTCTGCACTAATAACGAATACACTGAGCGCAACATAAGACGGTTGCAAATTCATAACAAAATGCATGTACGGTGCTATAGCAAACAACTCAGCAATATTCTACAACTGCGATCTTCGAAGTTAACGTGAGCCATCAAGACGTGTATCATGTTCCACCAACCCAAGGTTGACTTCAGCCACCCAAGTGGCTAAACCTGTGTTAAATTCGAACAAGACGGTCTGCCAAATCGGATAACTTCCGTTGAATTCACAGAAAACATTGGTCAGTTTGCGGCCAGTTTTAGACTAGAGACGTAAAACAGATGAAAGTCTATAAAACATGTGCATTGAAGAATCCATTTAGCACAGTGGACCACTTAACTTCTACAGATTTGAAAGTATTTCCATGATCTAAACAAAATGAAAGTATAAACACTTACTTGAAAACGATGGATTTAGTTCGATTTCTACAACTCCAGGCAATGCAAGAATTCGAACCAAACCGGCGTTTTCTTTTCACCTCTCAATCACGAATCTGAGGCAATATTTTTACTAACCGATACTGCATATTTACTCAAGTTTTATAACTTCTCATCACATGTATTTATGTTATTAGCACTAGAGACCGAAGTTAAGTATATGGGTTTTCAAGATATTGAACTTAGGCCAATCACCAATTATGAGCTAATTATCACGTAGTACTGAGCCACAAAAGTAAAGTGTACGATCCGTATCTTTTGGTGTATAGATCATAAACACCACGATAAAACCCTAGTTGGTTGCCTTACTGAGAAAGCAAGCTGAATTTGTTAACGCAGTGTTGTTGATGGCTTTTTGAAACTTAAACCCAGTCTACTTTGAGAAATGGTAGTTGAACCGATGAGTAGACTATATTACGGCCAAGGCAATGAAGAGATTAACAGTGTCAGTGCAAGACGAATCTTTTGCTCCCAGTTTCTAACCCAAAGTGGTAAGCCTCAGTGACGCTGCTATATAACGGCTCCCTTCAAAGAGCCTCAGCAGCAACGGTTCATTTCAGGCATGTTACCTTCCTAATGTAATCTCCTTGTTTGAAGAAAAATCTGTTCCTCACTCAAGTCCTGCTAGTTTGCCCCTTTAGGCGATCCCTTACGACAGAATTTATTGAGATTACGGTGGGAACCTTCCACCAAGAAGTGTCCGTAAATCATACAACATAGTTAAAAGCTGCGTTGAAATAGCCATATAGTGGGCATAAATTGCGTAGTTAATCAGACTGCCTTTCACGGTCGCTCTTAAATTTACAGCTAACTAGCCAAAGTTACTCGGAAGTAACTGCCACAAAATGAGTAAAGCAATCAAATTTTCCATGCGCCAACCGAAGCTGTGTGTACAGCAGCAGTGTGTTCACGTTTTCATCACCGCGAGGAGCAGCGGTTAGTTTATTTCATCATCTTACCGACTGGTCATAAGTGGCACTGGCATTCAATGGTTTGTCCCTTTGAAACAGTAATTCACCTCATTAGAATGTGTGAAGGATTGATAACAGGTAACCGTCCGTTACAGAAAACGCCTTTATAACTCGAAGAGTGCTACCAGTAGGGCAATGTACAGTCCGGTAGTTTTTGTACAAAAGATGTAGTTTTTGTTTTTACCAAACTGAACAAATTAACCTTTTTCACATAACTGATATTCCCATAAGAGATTATGTGAGATGGAAAATAGTTCAACCAACTCTGTACTGCCGACAACCGCATCAACGGATACTTTTAAATTGCTTATTTTTGCACCGCAGATTTCTGCTAGGTATAGTGAGTTGATCTCACTATACACGTGAGTCACTACTCACCAGCGATCTAGAACAGTGCAGTGCATTAATGGCACCAAAGAAACAAGCGAACGGAGTGGCACATTTGGGCGTCGGGCTCATAGGATAACGCCGAATACATCGTTTGGTCTTCATTTTTGTCTCAGCGTGAATATAAGCATATGTGTTCATAAAAGGGTAAACACATAGCCTATTACAGGTAGGTAACAGCGCTTAAAAGTCGGTGTCAGATCACATACCAGATAAGCGCTGTTTAGCCACGTACATTTAAGTAGACAGTGTTGTTACGATACTATAGCACATAGCTTGAATTTCGTACTAAGAAGTGTAGGCTGTGGTCATGTGAGATGGTGCGACATAGAACATACAAACGTTGGAGTACACAACCTGATATACTAACGAGGATGTTCGACTGCATAGTACACTTGGATGTGTGTGAGCGGAACGATGCCGACTGATTAGTGCAATTAGCTAACTTTAATAATGTACGTTTTGAAGTGAGCCACAGATACACTTTCCTCGTATAGGGGATAGCGTGGGGGTAATCAGACAAACCGGTAATGGAGGATAAAAAAAGCAAATTACATTCCGAATTTGGGCTCAAAATTTCTGCAGCTTTTAAATAATGGAAGAAAGCAGCTCACGCAATCTTTCGGATGATGCTTCTGTTGATATTACGGGGAATTTTGGAAAGATTATGGACATTTTTCAGTGGATTACAACTGGGAATCAGTACGCCCCGTGATTAATTTAGGCTAGACTGATTACCTAACTGTCGCATATTGTTAAGGTTTCCAGTGCAACACGGACTCCGAACTGTATTTTAATGAGACAGGAGATTTTTTATTTAGCACGCAGTGCAACAAACAGCCCAAGTTGGTTGCCTTCTGTACGTACACTGGTGTATATATAGAAAGAATGGATTTGTAACTGAGAGCGTTTTTCAGGTTTTCTGCTTGAAGTCACCCAAGAGTGTAGGCATTTGCACGTCGGTTCAAGAGAAGTTGCTTAACGGTTTAGAAAAATTTGTTGGTTCTTTTATATAGCAAACTGATTATGATAGCAAATCGGTATCTGATCTAACAATTATTGTTTAGGAGCGTTTCATTTCAGTCCATCAGATCTGACGATGAATCCTGTAAAATACTCACGTCACTTTGAGTTTGATTAACTAATAGGATTAACAAAAAGATGAAGCTACGTTTAATTTCATTATTGCGGGATGGCTCAGGCCCACTGGGTGAATTATCATCCATTTGCTGAAGACTTTACTAAGCAGTGGCTGAAAGTTGCCGCGACCGTGTACTTTCCTTTGCATCTGATGGAATGAAGTTTAATGTATTATCTGGTTAGGCTGATCGGTGGTTCTGCTCAACGTTGACAACCTGGATGTGTTCGTCTACTAGGCTTTCCTACCTTGACTGACATATTGCTAAATTACTGACATTTGCAGGTACATGCATTTCGATGCCGAACTAGAAGGTATAAATCAATTCATGTTCGCCTGTTTTGCTTACTGATTATGCCTATTTGGTTTTTCCATAAAACAGGATATAATCAGTGCTAGATCATTGTCTTCACCATTTCATCACTCAAAAGAAATTTCGAAGCCCCTTAGACAGCAGGAATAATGCGACAACTACTCTTGATCATGAAGCTGAGACTAACAGTTCAAACAGTATACATTAATTTTAACTGCAGTCCGTACACCGGAATTAACAGCAATTACTAGCAAAAAGTTTGACAGTCAGACCACATTCGAGGCTTGGCTAAATCACTATGAGTACTTACTTCGTCTAGAAAGACGACGGTGGCGAATTGTGATTAATTGAGGCGAGGGTAACCGAGCAATGCATCCAATACTACAACACATGATGGGTGATAACCATTTGCTGACAAATTTGACGCAAATTAACTGGATCACAATAAAGCAGCGCACCGACAGAGCGGAAGTGACATTTAGACTATCTTCAAGTTGAACATCACTCACATTTGATCGCAGCCTTCGCATTCAGATAGACTTTCCAGCCAGTCTCTCTCGAAAAGAAGCACTAGACTCGAGTTTTGCTCTCATTGGAGCTCATCAGTAATGCAAATTCTTGCCACGGCCGGGATTTGAACTCCGGCCATTCCGATCATGAAGCAACCGTGTTGATCACTGAGGTTAATGACGCAGTGGTTAACACGGTTGCCTCATGATTGCAATGGCCGGAGTTCAAATCCCGGCGGTTGCAAGAATATGCACTACTGATGAGCTCCAATGAGAGCAAAACTCGAGTCTAGTGCTTCTTTTCGAGAGAGACTGGCTGGAAAGTCTATCTGAATGCGAAGGCTGCGATCAAATATGAGTGATGGTCAACTTGAAAATAAACCAAATCCCTGACAACTCATCAGTAATTTAGACTATCAAGAAAACAAGGCTGACTTCAGTCACCATATTTTCAAAATTCCTGTTCAATGCTTGACGGCATCATATACAATCAGAGCCATCCCGATATCATATACTGTTGCGAATTGAAAAAGTTGGACGTGAAAATTTTGCTGTGGGAAATCATTTACACAAAGGTGCTTTTGATAACCAGAAGAAATGCCAGACTATCAAAGTTGTTGTTTCAGTCTTAGACCTGTGGTGTCATATAATGACATTTCAGGTAGTAGAAATTATCTGAATGGTTTGTGGCAAACAGACTTAATCCGTGCTGCAACGCTTAATTTGAAGAAAACTTTTAGTTGATCTTACAAGCTGAGCTAAACACAAGCCATTCTAGTGTCTCGGAACTAAAGAAGAGCTAGACTTACACTTTTGTGATATTCAAGCCGTGGTTTTCAACTTTGTACTCTGTTTTCTGACACCGTTTACTTTTTTGTGACGAGTGCAGAATTGACTTGATTAAATGTAAGTTGAATCAGTAAGTGAATGCCAACTGACAGAACTTCGAATTGCGATTGTAGTCAACCATGTCCCAATTTTGAAGATATATCCACTTGTTAAAAGGCAATGTCGGTGGCAGACAAAATGTTTGAGGTTAAATGATTTAGTACTGTAGGAAAGTTAGTTCATCATTCGTTGGCACATTTAGCCAGTGGATTCAAGCAATTGTTAAGGCTGGGCCTCCGGCCAAAGTTGAGAACATTCTTCTGGGAAAATCGGCTGCTGTATGAAGTTGTTAGATCTTTGGAAGATGAGCAAACCGACTAGGAAAAATAACACTGAATAAAGTGATGATGCAATCGATACGTATCGCTAGTTGCGGTGGCGTGCTGAATAAGTAATTTGAATGAAAGAATAACAACTCATCGCAATACCTTCATTCCCAGGAATTCCTGAGTTTGAAGTGAGTTAGCGACAGTATTTTCTCGAACTCTGATTTGGAGGGGCATGTGTGCAAAGGAACACCGACATGTGCAGTAAGCAGATATTGCAAAGTTTTCTACGTAGATGACATTACTGCTGTGAAACCTACAACCGGAGAACAATTAGTATATCGCCTCCGTAGTTAAGCACACAGAAGAGTATGGATTTCCTACTAGCTCAAACAACGGCTGTGTTTGAGAAGTGACACACAGGAGAACACAATATTCTTCACTTATTTCCAGGTTAGGTTTAATACAACTTTGTATTTGGTATGGTTAAAGTAGGTGCATAGATAAATGCACCATGTTGAAAGAATTACACTTATCCATGCGATTCTGAACAAACTTAATTTGATTAAACCACAACAAAAATTTAGGTCACATCTGCGGGCAACCTATCGAACTACTACAGTGGTTCATTGCAATTGCCTCACATGATTTGGGTGCCCTCAATGTTACCGTGAATTATTTCAACTGAAACTAAGACCAGTCTTATTTCTTAATTTACAGCAAATAAAAGTTTCGTGGAAGCTATACAGGTGCAATTTAATAGTGTACGTAGTTCGCAAACCTTTTTTATTCGTTGGTATGAACAAAAGTATGCTGGGTGATATCGCCAATTAAATGTAGTGATGGGATGCAATATGTTTGATCTGAAACTGAAAAGAACTGGTTGAAGAAAAGTTCAAGCTCCGGTTATGCTGGTGGTGTTCTTTTAGATATTGGTCGAAAAAACTACAACTTTTAGACTGTTTTAACTAATCGGCGCAGTAAGCAATTTTGTCATATGCGTGAAATTGGTTTACAATTCACAATTTATTAAAAAGTCGCGTGCATAACCGATCATAATAACAGACGTGTATTGTATATTATCCGACATAAGTCTCCCAAACCAACGAGTACAAAGTCGACTGCGTAACAAGCGGCCAAATGATCTCAAGTTTCTTGGGTGCAGTAAAAACAGCATTCTTATACCGGTCGTGTATTCAAAATCACACCAAATTTCTGTTTTTGTCTCCTTGAGCACGTGAACCAATGCGATACGTCCATAGTAGTGCACATTAGCAGACTGTCAACTGAGCAGCGGAGTTCACACACGCACCCATGACCCTTTACGTATGAACTGGTGAATGTTACTGCAAACAACTTGAGTGGTGTAATCTTCAATTTAGACTCAAAAATCTGCAGTTACAACCAACTATTTTGCACCAACCGGCAGAATTCACCACACCTGTTCTCCAGCATGATGCACCACTCCGCTATAGTAGTTCAAGCTAATCTGGAAAACGATGTGTAGCCTTAACAGTTCATAAAACCCGAAACTTGGGATAAACTCCCGTTTGATAGTTTTCTTCATGAGAAAAACCAAGGCGATGATGACCTTTTTTCGAAATGTAATCTGAGACTCGGCAAAAATTTCAATTAACAGTAAATTGATCCGTTTAACCAGACTCCGAATGGGTTAATCACAGTTGCTCAATGTGCGTCAACTTAATGACGTCTCAGGTCAGTAAGACGCACCTCATTTCAATAGGGATTAAGTGTATAACAAAACATCCTATTATTGGAAATCTGTGTAACTTAAGAAAATTCGGTTCAGTGCGGTAGTTTTCACTATGGAGACCTTGCGGACGATGTTTTGTTCGTTTTAATTACTTAAATACACATTAATGACTGAATTGCTAAAGAAAGGGGTGCTTGCCTGCGAAATGGCAGAGCTTGCCCGGTTAGGAAAGTACTGGGTTCTAATGGCGTGCGATATTGCGTCATATCAGAATTTCCTTCTTAGTACACGGACAACTTGTTTCGTTCGAATGCGAGGATGATTCCCAGATTATTGTTGCCCAAGTTGGAGAGTATATAAGTTAAACGTCGTTATTAACTGATTGCGTCTGCCGCAATCCCAGAATCTAGTCAGCTCATTCGAAAAGAAGTACTGGAATATAAGTTAGCTCTTACTAGAACACGACAGTACTGATAATCATTGTCACGTTCGGAACAAGAACACCACCGGTGCCTTCAAAAGGTGAGGACATACATCAGGTACGAGCTCTGTTTAGATGGAAACCCGAGCCTGGTGCTCTTTTCGAACATGGCTGAAGTGCTTGTGGGGGCATGATAACTACGAGCAGCTGTTGGTGTCGTTCACTTTCCATAAAGGGCTGAATCTCCTACCACTCACCGGCAAACGAAATATTGTTCAACAAGTCAATGACGCTTGTGATTTTAAGTTGGAGATTAGTCTCATCTTGTGGTCATCAATTGGAGTTTATAGAACAGATACTTTGTCTCCTCTTGAAGTGTCCGAGCAACCTAAACACCACTGACAAGCAATTGTGACTGGGTGGTTGTGTATGGTAATTTAGTCCTAACTATTGTGAGGTCAGTGGTGCAGTGTTGAACGTGGTTACTTGTTGAGGGATTGGGCGAAGTTTTGTTCCTTGCCTTTGCATGGATGTGCACTTCTGATAGGCCCTAATAAGAGCAAAATTCGAGTGTACTGCCTTACAAAAGCCGCTGACAGAAATTCCAGGGAACTGTGACAGGTGCAGCCAACTGTGGGTAAGGTTCAATGTTGAAACCTTCTAATACTTACCAGTAAGTCAGCAGTCAAATTCCTTTCAGTCAAGTTTGAAAAGTGAAAATTTAAGCGGAAATGAAATTATTAGTAAGGTGAGTGGTTGATTCGGCTTGTTTTTCTAATAGTCTTCTAAGTCTGGTTTTACCTCACGTACCTCTACTTTTGTGTGCCCGCTAGTGAATATTCTTCAGAAGTGCTAGCAATGAATGCATACGACTGACGTCGTAACGTAAACGGTTCAACTTCACTTAATAAGTCCGTCCGGTTTTCTGTGGTTCAAGTACGAAGGTTCTAATTTTGACGAAAGTATTAACCATACCTCCAATATTTACGTCTTTTATGCTGCACTCTAGTTACACATATAGGGTACTTTGGACACGCCCAGAAAAGGTCAGGTTTTTGAACCGTATGTTTACGCAACTAACGGAGATCCGTGTGTAGGCACACCTTTAGTCCGAACGTACACGTGATACGCGAATATAATTTTAATGCTGGGAACGACAGTAACATCGCCGGTTTTTTCGTCAATGTCTGGGTCAAGTCTGTCTGAAACCTGAAGCTGTTGCGCTCACGTGAGCACTCGTAGAGACTGGTGCACCCAGTGGAAGCTTGCTTTTAGTCTTGATAAAGTTCCACTCCAGCGGACACGTTTATGTTTCTTGGTTGCATAGGAATTCGGGCTTATTTGGTTTTTGCAAAGAAGTTTGTTTTTTTTCTTCGTGATTGAGATGGTTGCACCACATTCCCCCTTGAAATTCGTGAAAAGTAGCTCTTTTCTGGTTGCTTGTCTGACAGGTGTCATCCAAGTCTGCAAAAGAGTGAGATTATAGTTCCAATGGTCACTTATTTTTTAAGTATCAATGCAAGCTCATGATCGAGAACAGATCAATCCTTCTCAGAAACTGATTAGAAAATCACTCCATAGAGTTTGCCACATATCCGTGTGGTGTGGTTGTTCGTGCCTCCACTCTTTCACGTATTCGCACGAGTGCGCTTTTCATGGTTGAACATAACTTCCTTGTTATGATACCAGTTAGTCATGGACAATTCTTTTGTGTGAGATCAGTGTAACTCAACTTAATTTCAGCTGATCATCTGTTATTCAAGTCTAACCATCTGAACGGTCCTACCAAGGGAAAATAAACTCGCGCGTGATATAAAAAACCATAAGTTTTCATGAGAGTAGCGACATTTCAAAGACTATTCCTTCAAAATGATCAGTATTTATCAAGATAGCACTGTGGATTATGAGAAGACGATATCAGTGGGTTGTTATTCGTCATATCTGAAATATTACATTTGAAGGATGCTCTGTTGGAGCCTCAAGAAACACGCAAAACGTTTCTGCCCTTACAGTGTTGGCGGTGCCTTGTTGGCAACGAAAATCTGACAGGCCGCTTGTAGACAGTTACACCGAACTTTTCAGGCTGAACGTTTGCCTTTAAAAATCCTCAAGTTTATTAGGCAACATTATTTGGAAAAATCGGAATGTGCTCTTTGTTTTAGAATAATAATGATTTCCGAAGAGCCAGCAACGTTACTACTGTCATTTACTTAAATTAGAGGTAGTGAATGGAGCAAGCAGCGCATGCTTGTTTATTAAGGACCAGTTGTTGATATCTTGGCTGTGCGATGTTAATTATTGCAGTCTGAGTGTTCCCACATTCTGTCACTTCTCGGAGTCACTTATCAAGCTTTTTGCCTGGCTGAGGAATAATGCTGGATGTGGTCCAAGTTATAATCGACCGTCCGACGGAGATTATCGAAAGGACTTTCTGTCGTTTGGTGAAATGTGCTTTTTTCCTTCCATTTTCTTTAAATTCCTATCGACGGTCATTTACCTCTGTTCCTCAAGACCGATACACCTAATCCACACATCTAAAGGTGTTTCTTAACAATAAAACCTAGCGTGATTGTTCGTCAACGCCTGATCTCATGCGTCGTCTCCAAAACTGCACTGTTGAAAAGAAACACTCGTAATAATTTCACGTACGAATAACTAATATTTTTTGGTTGGTGAATATGAATCATACACCAGCGGAACAATTCACATATAATTGTTAGAACGCCCAAAATATTTTAGCTTCTGAAGAGTTTTACTTGGTGGTTTGAAGACTAGTTTACTAACTCTGGGGTTAGCGTCTGTGTGAAGTTAATTCTTCCGGTTTTATAAAACGTTTTCCTCCTACCATTTTATTAGTGAAGGTGTCCAACAACAGTGGGGCACTTTACACGTAATTCTCGCTAAGCCGTTGACTACTGACCCTAAATTGTGCAATGCGCGTTCACTAACTCTGAATTATTGGGGTGGGAACTTTTTCAGTAGGCATTGGTCGAGGTTTCTTCGTTGGCGTATCGTATCACTCTCACCTTTTCCTCTGAGGTATTTCGTTCTTGGAAGTGATGCTTTTGTGAATTAAACACCGGCCTGGTAGTGATTAACAGAACTACGTAATTCTCCACAAAATGACTTGTCACACGGCAAACACCTTACCACAAGTTTTGCAATCCAAACTACCTCCCCAGGAGCAGCCATCAATTGTTGAAATGATAATGCTGACAGATTCCACCCAGCTGAAACATATCCGTACTGGTGAACAAAAATTCCTCAGTTCTGTTTCAATGACTGAGTGTAACAGACTTTGCTGCACTTCTAGTCTTTAGTATTGAGGTCGTAGGGGTTTGAGACAGCATCACGATTTCGGGGGGTATTCGGACGTGCTGCTGCAATAATTTTAACCAAGTAATGCAAACGAAGGCGAAAACCAATATTTATGAGGTTGAAATGTCCCAACAAGAAGGTGCCGGCATCGCAGTCTCTATGTTGCCTACGAGTGGTAACATCTGAGGCAGACAAGATAAAACTGAGAGATCTATTTTTAGCCATAAAACTGTAATTTCGAAATTGAAAATCAAAACAGTAACCTAATTCTTTCACCAGCGTGAAATCAGTAATGTTGTTGCATGAAGGAAACCATTTATTGATTAACCGAGCCGGTTGGAATCTCATACATGTTTGTTTAGATTTTGTGCACGCCGCATGGTGATTTATGTATCCTGTCGTCTTATTCACTTCGTGGGCACCTTTTCACAATACGGATAATGTACTGATGTGGACAGAGCACCTCAGGGCGATCGACACCAAACGATAAAAAACGATGACAACGTACAACTTCGGTGAATCGAATGATGCTATCCAGTCTACCGTATTAGCAAAACTTCTCAATGTTGACAAACTCGGGCGCATAAGCCAAGATGGCACCGCCGTGAAAATTATTAGAGAAAGACTTACAGTCGTGTTGATAAAAATAGCCCTTCACTGATATGCAATAACAAATACTCAATTTTCGAAAAATCCCATAATATCAGAAGTAACGATGTGACGAACAATTGTTTTCGATCATTCTTTCTCAAGTCAATAGAATTACATAGGTTTTCATCAAGGCGTCATAAGACAAACCGCATAAACAGAGGCTGACTGTTAACGAATGACAGTGACTACCATTAAACTTCACACGATAATTGGTTCGGTCCAGATCGGACGTTGACTGGGTGTTGTGTCACACGGTCAAGGTTTCCACATGTACCGCCGATACGTAGACGACATATTTGTTATCATACAGTAAAGAGATGAGTTACCAACCATTCTTTGGGTTTTTAATGCAGCACATGCTTCACTGCGTTTCACCTCAGAGGAGGAGTCTAACAACGAGTTCCATTTCTCAGACGTCAAACTGACCAGACGTCGAGACGGTACACTAAGTAGGTCGGTATATAGTAAACCCACATGGACAGAACAATACACAAACTTCAACAGCCTTGTGCCGCTCAAACAGAAACGAAATCTAGCTCAAGGCCTGACAACTAGAGCAAGAAAGATTTGTTCATATGACGCAATTGAGCGGGAATTGAAAACGGTTGAAAACCTATTGAGGGAAAACGGTTATCCGGAACAATTCATCAATTCAAGTATGAAGGCCAAAATTGCGCATGAGGTAATGCCCACAGCTGAAAAGAAGACCGTGTTTAAAAAACTCCCGTTCAAAGGGGATGCTGTAGCAGATAGGTTCAACCGGTGCATGTACCGGTCACTTAGACGCACCTTCCCACCGGCAACCTTAAGAAGTTGGTTCACAACAATGCCGATGTTAAGAGTGAGCCTGAAAGACAAGCTATCAGTCCACGATCAATCGATGCTCGTGTATTCATTTTCATGCTGCTGTTGTACTGCAGAAGATGTTGGTCGTATGACTAGACGCTTGTCAAAAAGGATTGAAGAAGATCATCCAGCTTGGATCGGAACCGGTGGCCGTAAATCAATTACCAGCGCCATTGTTCCGCATCTAACTGACATCAACCACCGCATAGACGTTAACAAAGCATTCCGGGCTATCTACAAAGTGGCCAACGCTCAACCAAAAACAGTCCGTCAGCGTATTCTGGCGATTGCCGAATCGATTTTCAACCAGATTACGCAACCCTAATATGTGCTCTCAAAAGAATTTTGTTCAGTCCCTGCAAATTCCGTTGCCACAGATCAATCACACCCAGTCTAACCACACACAAACATTTGACCTTGACCGTGTGACACAACACCCAGTCAACGTCCGATCTGGGCCGAACCAATTATCGTGTGAAGTTTAATGGTAGTCACTGTCATTCGTTAACAGTCAGCCTCTGTTTATGCGGTTTGTCTTATGACGCCTTGATGAAAACCTATGTAATTCTATTGACTTGAGAAAGAATGATCGAAAACAATTGTTCGTCACAGCCTTACTTCAAATACTCAATTCGTTCAAAGCGTAGCCAACCACTTTTTCAGCTAACACGGTGCCAACTCCTTCAGATTGGAGCGTATTGCATCAAAACTTTCTACAACTTAGGCTCGCAACTAGTTCAGATACAGATGTAACCGTCTCTACGTAGGCTGAATTGTTGAACGCTCGCAGGGCGGACAACTTGTGGAACGTCAAAACGACAGGGAGCAGCAGACTTGACTCGGTTGATCGCTCCACACATCTAGCTAACAATCTGCGATGCACAGTCAGCCAATAGCACATCATAGTTTTGCAACTTAACGCGACTTCATTCTCCGCGAATCCATTGAAGATGTGTACACCATACCGTTTCTCTCGACTTTCGCATACAAATCCCTGACGGTATCACCTAGTTGGAGGCCAAGAATAAGAAGATTTGAGCCTACAATACTGACTGTTTTTTCTGTCTTTCACAAGCTCGTTGTGGGCATAGAGATCTCTTCTAGAAATTGCCTGTTGAGCTGAAACTAATTAGTTTCTCGCAACACAACAAACTTTGCTGGTCTGAAAAAAAACAATAAGTGGTTGGCTGTGGAGTGCGTCTGAACGGTTCATTTCAATCCGTTGTGGTATTCACAAGTTTATCGTATATACCTTTAGTAACTACAAATGGGACCGATCTCCCAGGGGTTCTGCTTCAACACATCTGAAGTCAGATAATCGGTGGATACACATCACACAGCTTGTGGGCACAAAGGCGTTTGCTTTTCAAATTCATATTTTCACTTTGCAAAACCTTACTGTTGCACGCTTATTTCCACTATTGTTTTAAACTAGAGAGTTATGTCGTGTACTGACAACTTTATACCGAATATGCCTAACGACCTCTTTAAATGTCTTTTACATCTTGAGCCATCGTGCCTTTGGGTGTTCGGCGTTATTAAAAGTGCTGTGTACCAACTGCACTGGTGTGTGATTACTTACAGCTAGTCGTAAATTGTTCTGAGGTGTGCGTTTTATCTTTTATGCGTTCACCTAGTTGGGTCGAGTTTAACTCTAGTCTGACCATAGAACATTGATTTTTGTGAGACAAGTTTACGTGCGTAAACTTGTCAAAAAGGTAAACGGTCTCCGAAAGCCGTTTGATATTGAAGAAAACTACGTCTGCATGTGTTACGAGGTTGATTTTGAGTAAACGTTAAAAAACCGTGAGTCCAGTGATAACTTCATCTCAGCTACTGATCCCCAGTACTCTGGCTTACAAAATTTTGATTGCCAGATTAATCACACATTTTGTAAACGTGGCATATACTTATCACATTCTGTTAACTGATTTTAAACTAACAACGCGAATGCTTACCGACTACACTCACCTTTGATCCTGTCCAGCAAAACTGTTTGTTCTAATTCAGTTTTGATATGAGATCACATGTGTTGCCTGCTTACACTCCGCTGAACACGAACGCTCAAGAGAAATGTGCGTCACTTCCTCAAGGGTAAATTGGTTATTGTTGTACTTATGTTCAAACAGAAACCAAATGAAATGCAGCATAGCTAGAACTAATGAGGCCACAAGATAACCAAGCAAATGTAAACAAAACCTCTCATTCCAAAGAAAAAACTAGTGATAGGGGATTTGAAAGGCCTAGCCATACGAAAACTTGACGCAGCACTATTCTTTGTTTTATTCAGGTCCCGGACAACTCTTCAATTTAGCAAGAAGAAGAACAGATTTTCAATTTTGATGAAGTTCTGCATAAATTTGAGCATGCCTGGGGTAAGCAACAGTGAAGGCAATGTATAAAGTTTGATCCAGCGTGGTTTGGCGCATATAAATATAAATCTGTAGTCAGCTGCTAGACAGTCAAATTTGCCAATGCATACATAGTAACAAATGCGTTGATTAGTTATTATTGGTAAACCGTTTGATTTTTGGTACAGACCGACGGAATATGTAGTGAAAAAATGAGCTGTACAGTATTTTATCATAAATTTGTACGCTTCACTTAGGATTATACAGAGTATGAAGAACAAACTTACTAGGTCCTTTTATACTTATATGAACAGCAGTGTACAA
This sequence comes from Paragonimus westermani, assembly GCA_008508345.1. Lineage (NCBI taxonomy): Eukaryota > Metazoa > Platyhelminthes > Trematoda > Plagiorchiida > Troglotrematidae > Paragonimus > Paragonimus westermani. The sequence goes on from QNGE01000314.1 coordinate 174,939, forward strand.
CGTTGAAACGTATGCGCATGTATATGTCGTTGTGTATTCGAAGTGCTACTTATATATTCGTAAGTCATAATCGTTGTTATGTCAATTCTGTTTCATAAACACGGGACAATTCAAACAAGGTAAGGATAGAAAACCAGTCAAAAATTTTTCCTAACTAGATTAGTTGCAACTGTGACGTAAAGCAACCATGTCTGGTATCATCAGCAAACATGGTGAGTTTTCCATCCTGTTTGTGATATTTACGTTAGAATAAGAATCACATCCATTTTCCGATGGAACGATAATCAGGTTTCCGTTTTCAACAAATCGACCAATTTTCCTGGCACATTAATCAAATGAATCACCACTAGCGTGTTTACTAGCATTCATCCATTTCAATCAGCCTAATAGTTCTCAGAATCAGATTCTCATACACGAATTTGTCTACATTTCTTCACTTCATCGAGTACACAATGTCCCAGGTTTACATGTGAGTAGGAAGCTATATTTTCAAAAGATATATAAGAACTCAATATTTTTCTTTATTGCAGGAAGACTAAACCGTCATAAGGTTTACAAATGATGAGAGGAACCCTCTAGATTTTTACGAGATTGGTAAACGAATACGCAACAAACACTTCTGATGACCGCTCACTTAATCGCCAAATAACGAGTGATTAGGTAAACTTTAGTTTTGACCGTTGATAAAAGTTCCGCGTCTAAATAAACCTAAATATAATTTGATGTTAAACTCAATGTCGAACATTCAGTGGTAGAAAGCTTACGTAAGACACTAGGCTGATGGCCTTCAAACATGCTTTGTTGTTAGTGTCTGAAAAATCATGGTTATGTTTCGGTGATTGGATCCTTCCTGGTTAGCTAGAGCCGTTTACTGCTGTACTGAACCGTAAAAAGTGTCAGTCGAAAATTGTTGAGGCATCTGATTTTCAACTTTCGGTTTCCTTCTCTTCCTAGGAATTACAGAGTGCGGTAGAAGTTTGAAATCTGATGAAGAGCAAACAAACGGGTAGGTTGAAGTGGCGTTTTTATCAAAGTCTTACTGACCATTTGAACTAAGCAGCCCAGGCAAATAAACCAAAGACAGAAATTACCCTGTGAAATATTTTGTAAATATCAGAAGATAAAGTCCTTCCCTCATGTATCTTCATCTACCACAAGTTGATCCATTATGTATGATGATACAGATGATACAGAACTGGTCAAATAATTTTGTCGGACGAATTGAAACAGACCGTTGCTGACAGGAATACTTTAGCGCCTTAAATTGTTGACCAAACAGTCAGGTTCACTAGAAATCAACAGCGACTACTCGATTGTATTTTCATAGGAATTGCAGCTGTTATTTTAGCGATAAATGGGCAATGAGGAAAAAGACTCACATTGCAATCAGGAAGGTATCACGACGCGGTTCACTGGTGTGCGCTACATTTCTAATACGTTTATGGGGAGTGGGATTCAAAGTGCAAAACAGCACACTGATGTAAAAACAGATCACAACGAACGTTTAACGCCGGTACCTATCTATTGAGTTACTGTGTTTCTTCTCCGCACACCGTGTGATCAGTGTACGTTGGCCACTGGCATCAGCTCGCTTGATCACAAGGCGATGTTTGAACTGGTGTCTCGTGGGAGTGTTTGTTACCATCCTGTGTAAACAAATTCCAGTCATCTTCCTATTCCGTCTACTGTCGTCTGGAAGTGGACGGTACAGCTGTGAACCCGTCTCATCTGCAGAGCTCTCGGTGTTGCGGCATGTTTACACTTACTACGAATATTTGTCCCATTCTGTTTTTGGCTACATATCCTTGATTTTCTTCAATGCGGCACTTTACTTCGTACTGCGAAAACACTATCGTTCCGCGAAATTTTTTTTGGAACTCGACCGCCTACCGTCGACGACTCGTGCGTTAGCAAAACTTAACGTGCTTCATCCAAAAACATGCAAGGATGGTGTTACGGTTGCGAAAATTATTCTGCTGTTGAGCAGTGTTCAGGTGTTATCAACTGTGCCATACTTTGTTCTCGTCGAACTTCATCGCATTCATAAGTGGAACCTATTCTCTGTAAGGACTCAGTTGATTGTTCATTATGTTTGTATTCTCGCAGTGTATACGAATAGCGCGTTCAGTTATTATTTTGTAATAGGGCTTGGTAAAACTTTTTGTGCGATAACATTGGAAGTGTTTCATTAAGACTTGTATCATCACTTCTAACGTCTACCTGATTCCGAATCTACTTGAATGAAACTACTGAGTGTGTTAATATCTGGCAGATGTAGTTCGTTAGCCCTGCTGAGTTTCGTTTGCAGCCAATTAGCAAATGAGCTCCGATTTTGTTGTAATTTCTACTTTACAAAAATGCTTTCAGTAGATATTTGTGATTTTGTGTATCTTATTCTGTCCAGTTTACAATTTATTTGGAGTCATCTATGGAAGTTGTTCCCACCATCAACTCAGACCGCCTTCAAAACTAGTATGACAATCGTTTTATTTGTTCACAACGATGTTCTCGATGTCTCAGTTCCTTTATCCGTGTTTTCATTGTCACAATACCGTTGCATATCAATCATTAATTTTCCTCACGCACTGCTGCTGAATGTTCCCTCAAAATCATTCTCCGGTTCCTAGATTTATAGTTGACGTTCATTCAGTGTTCAAAGTTGTTCGCTTTCTTAAGTGTGAATAACTACCCCCATACAGAAACGGCGTCATACTCGGTGTCAACAGAAGTGTTATTTAAAAAATGTACTGCTTCATTTTGAAGTGAAAGTTGGCTGCAGATGCAAGCAGTTTAAACGCTGAAAACTATATGCTTCGTGAGTGAAACTTCCGTTCAACAAGTGCTTTATCGAAAGCACATTAATCAGGCCGCTTCAAATGCCTGACGACAAAACATGCTAGGGTAAAACAAGTTATCGTGCACTGAACAATTTGCGATCCACTATATTTTGATGAAGATAATGTAACAGAACTCATTAACTTTGCGTTAACGTTGATGAACATTCCGTTTCCCTAAATAGCGCAAAGAATCTGACTCACGCACGTGAATTTAAGGGCTGCACGGACCTCCGGAAAATCCGTTTCACTACAAAATTTCACGACTTATTTTTCAAGCCATGATGCAAATTTAATTATTTAGGCTTTTTACCTCGAAATGTAAAAGATTGCTGAAAGTTGTACCAACGGACAATGGACAATCTTTAAAACATTTTCTCGACTGCATTTCCGCGTATCAAGAACAGAATAGTTCAAGCGTGCGTTTAACTACACACTCATTTTTCGACATTCACACAATTTTCGAAATGAGCGAAAGTGCGGTCCTTAATTTGTGAGCCCAGAGCATACTGCAAATTTACATCCCACACATCAGTCATAATTCTGTAACAGGATTTGGTTTGAGCTATCCTATCTCATACAGTCGTATGTGGGTTTTGAACAGTTAGATGGCCGTTTCTGGATGAATTCCTGTCACCCGTCTCATCAGAGTTTGTGTAGTGAGTAATGCATGCTTTTAGTAAATATCCTTATGGGCACTTCCTTGGAAGAACACCATGACAGCCTAATCGACTTATTCAGTTGAATTGTAGGTGACTATGCGTTTTGAATATTTGTTAATGATGGGCAACTTATCAAGGTTGGAACTTTGGCACTAGGCAAGATGTGCTTAGTTCTGTGGTCAGGTAATCCATATCCTCTGATAGGTAGCTCAAGCTGAAGCGGCAATTTCCACTATGTCATCAAAAAAGAAGAAAAGTTGTGTCGCTCGCTTGACCGACAAAAACAAAACGAGAAATTCCTTGTGTTTAAAAGTAATTGACGACAAGGATCAGGGATATCCTTCGATCAACACACTAAGAAAACCTGCTTAGATTTACCGTTTCACCGTGAGAAATCGGACAGGTGTTTTAAATGGAAAGCGTTAGAAGAAAATATAATACTATGCATAATTTTAGTTTAATGCTTTCTTCTAGAACCTTAAAGACTGTCGAAAAATAACTAGGCTGAACATTTTGTCCTCAAACTTGAAAAGTTTATCACAAGTAGTCAAAATGTAAGATTCGCTTTACTTTGCAAAGCAATCCGCAGTCTTTATTACATCAGAATGGTAATAAAAATTTGAAGTTTTCAAAGTACTTTGATTGAAGTCTAATGGGGTTTTTGTAACACAGCTGGCGTTAAGTAATCACAACCTAGAGAATTACAAAACAAACCTCTGGATCACGTTGCTTTCGTTGCTTAGTTTGACGAAAACCAATTGTCAATGGCTTCATATTACTGATGGCTCTTACGAAATCCGTACTACGCCTTAATCCTGGTGTGAGTTTTAACAGAAAGTTGAGGATAAATGATTCTGTGTCGCTTACATTCCTTTATTCGTCAAGTATGCTCTCAAATTTATGTTAGAGAGCAAATGGCGAAGTTTTCTGTTGGCATAGGCGACTGGTATTGTACTGTAGTTAAACAACCGCAAGGTTTATGGTTTTTAAGTAAAGGGAGGTGGTTCGTTGTAGTAGTCAGCTAAGAAATCCCAGTAACCAAATTTTCACGTGAAGCAATTGAACAAAACCAGGTATAGGGATATTTTTCAATTATTTATGGAAAATTCTGTTTTCTTACCGTTTATTCAAAAAAATTTGCAATCGGTTAACCTTTCAATCACCTGTTTGGGGGTACAACATAGGTCATTTAAATTACACGCTTTTTCGTGATGATGGTGTTTGAAGTATGTATTGAAAGTTCTGCAATTTTTGGCGGGCTTTGGAATGTATGATTACCTCAGCTAACTTACTAGTGTAGGGTAACGTCCTAGGTCAGTATATGTTAATAGTTATATTATAATCCGTAAACAATGGAAATGATGAAATGACAACCGGATAGGTAACTTGTTAATTTTGCACTCCCAAAATCCCGTTGTATGTACTTTATTTGTATCCTGCAAAATCTTCTTCGCTTCCAGGTGTATTTTCAGCGTGTATTAAAATTTGCTATGATACATCGAAAGTGACACTTTATTCACGATTTTAATTATAATCCTCTAAATCATTTGAGTTCGCGAATATGTGCGATAACACTTGTTGTGTCACAGCGTAGGCGCTTGTAGTTTTGCAGAATGTATATTCCGGAACAACAGCCACACGATTAGGTGAGTACTGAATATGTGATGATCCTTTCAGCATTTTAAGTCCGTAAAATCACGCTTCTTTTTAGACTTTTTCACAGACAGCCAAAGTTATTAAACTAGTGAGTGACGCTGTTTTGAAATAAAACAAATCCAAAACTTAATTACCGGCGCTCCGATCCAACAAAACGTGTTGCGATATATTTGGCCTGTTTTTTGGTCTTCAATTTTGTGGACTGTTTAATCGATTTATTGGACCGTTTTTTACGCTTATTCTTGTTGAATTCTAGTTCAGAACCTCAACCTACGAAGACTGTTTGGTTCACACGTATTGCCAGTCACGGAAACCTGTGCAGCAGTATATTGTTCAGGCCGTCCTCCATAAGATCTATGCTGAACGTTTTCTCTAACATTCTATTGTTTATCCGGTTACACTTCCCAAAATTCTAAGTCGTCTTATTCTGAACTACAGCGATATATCTCCATTTTTTTCGAAGTAAATTAAGATCGCCAAAGTTTCCTTTCTTTCCCATAGCCTATATTTCTTCCAAAAAAGTCACCGATGCATGCACTAATCCCGATACGTCAGCTTGATTAAACCCATGGGAGTTGGCATCACTAATAACTGACATATTATAACACATTGTTATTGTCTTTTTAGTGATAAATTGAGAACATTCATTCTAACGCGGATTCATTTAGTTCGCACAATATCTCGGTTATTGAAATGAAGCCTGATAATTTGGTTTTATGGTCCAGCACAAGGCAGACTAATGAAGCCACTGCTTTCCTATATTTTATGTGATTGTTGAAACACCATCAAACAGTAAGAGGTGATGCAAAAAATACCCCCATTAGAGATGGATTTACTCTGCGTTTCCATGAAGATCCGAACTGTATACAAACACGTTTGTCAAAGCAGGTTTTAAAGCGCAAGCAGATATGCTTCGATTTGACGCTGCTCTGTTATAAGCTGAATTGTTCAACAAAGAGGCTTTAAAAATGTATCCCACCGAAACGATATGATTTGAATCAGCTAGATTAGGGTTCAAAACACTTGTCTGCAAAAACTGCGAGCGCTCGTTAGCAAAATACGGCCTACCGTACTCAGGTCCCTGTATGACAATGGGTGCTTTTTCAGAATGTCAAATGGAAACTCTCAATTTGGTTTGTTGGCTGTTACCTACGTCAGTTTGCTGCTACGACCCAACACAACGATGGTCGTGTTGAGGTTCTTTTACTGTCCGCTGGTAGGATATTTGCTTGAATCAGACCACGCATTGATCAAGTGGTTGCTTAGCCATTCACTGGCTTGAACGCAATTCCGCCCCGTTAATGCAGCTGTTAGCATAACAGCAAGCGGTATGATAGATTAAGTGCGATTGTTTGTTTCAACAATGTAGTACGGCATGCCCTGTACAATGATGAATGGAAAACTTGGAGTAGAAAATTGACCAAATGAACCTATAATCACATGAAGGCGTAAATTCTTAGTTACGGCCCACGGTACATGTCTCCCCGATTTCTGCCTTCTGTGAACATCTATAAACCATGACATACAATGTTTCCGCAAACGGCCTTGAAAACATTCTTGACCTCGACTAGTACAATTTTACACAGCCGAAAGACCAGAAGAAAGTTATTTCTGAACAAATAAAAAGGGAGCGGATGGAATTACATATCTAAATAATCCTGCATTCATCGAAAACATTGAAATTAGACCACAGGTAGTCGGGATAGACCAGTGGAACAGCGAAAAAGCGGTCCACAGGATGAGCTGTCATATATGGCTGGTAGTAACTGTTTCCGTTTTAATTCCCGAATATCCTTCGTTTTTCTGACCTATCTGATCTGTAAGTAAATGGCTTCTGTTCAGCGGGAAAATGTTGATATAACGTTTGTGACGTTTGTTGGAAGCCTCTGCGTGTCTTCTAAGCAACCTATTCAGCTGAAAATGCAGTGGACTTACTTAAACTAACGACTGGTCTCTTTTATAATGGTGTCTGGCGCCTTGTTTTCAGGCCTAATTAGGCAGACGACAACAACGTGAGACTCTTAGAAGTCCTATCGATTCGATGCTACAACTCATTGTGAATCACGCGTTAGCTAGAAGTAAATATTCGTTCATCAGGAGAGATTTCTGCATAAATTCTTCTTTTGTTAAAACCAACGTTTTTTAAATAAACTACTTCGACCGTACCAGTAAGTGTTTTGTTGAAACTGTCGGACAACTTGAAGCCTTGAATAATCCAGTTGGCTTTGTGCTAGGTGGACTTCCTCATTGTGGTACATCGAGATCCTTGAAATGTTTCAAGCTATCTTCTTTGCTTAACGGTTACACAAAGTTGGACGAACGTCACATTTGGGTCTCATCTAAAGTCAGTTTTTAATTTAGACGCCGTTTCTTTTTACCACGAGTTGCAGGCCAATTTTAGCGTGGGTGAGTTAATAGGATGGTAGTCGTGTGGTCTGATTCAATTAGGTTATGACAAACTTACACTATTATGGAGGTTGTCAATTATTCACGTTGAGCTGACATTAGATCCACAATTATCAAATTGTTTGCGAGGTCCTTGCATTGTTTATTTTCTACTCAACGAAATAGATAGATCGGTGTGTTTGTTAAGAAGGCATACTAAATCTGGATATTAACTCATTTTGTTTCAAAATGCTAGTTAGCCAAATCTAAGTAATAAGCAGTGCGCTCTCGCAGAATTTTTATCGCCAAGCACTTCAATTTGGGCATTTCCGGCAGTAAATTAACCCAATTTTGCTGAGAGAATTGCGTGTCAAAAAGTACTGCAGGAGCAGAATAAAAATAACATTATTTTTTCAGTCGATTTTGCTATCTTTGAACACAGTTTCCGCATTCAAACATACCTCTAGCCAGCCTCTTTTGAAAAGAAGCACTAACCTTGAGCTTCACTTATGTTAGAACTCGTTGATAATACCTATCCTTGCACGGACGGGGATAGAACTCCGGCCACACTTTTATGAAGCAGTCATTATGACCACTACACATTGTCATCACACTAGGCACGACCGAATTATCAAATCTGAGCGCTCAACCAATTTCACTTATGTGCAATGAACAGCAAGGAGAGGATAAAATTTGACTGAGTATCTTACCTTTCATGTGTTCAGTAACTGTCGAGAATTGTTTGTACCGTGATTTTTAGTTGCCACCAGAATAAACACAAATTGTGAAAAATAATTCCGAAATGAACTTACAATGTTTGTAGTTGCTTTTTGTTTATTCTCCGACCAAATGTTTTTCAGTGGTTTTTTATGAGTTGCACGATTGTGGTCAGTAGAAGCCCGTTGTGGTGCTGCTCACTAATTTACCACCTCACTCTTTGCCTTTGTTTCTTCTAGATGATACTATTTTTGGGGGCAACAAACATGTATTGTTCAATAGTTGTTTACTGTTTTTGCTAATTGCAACTAATTTTGTGCATTCCTCACGGTAATTGGACGCATACCAGGTTATGAACTTTTGTTAGAGATTTTAAGTGTATGTAGTTGAAAAAACACACTCCGTCACCTTGTTGCTCTCATAACCATATGTGTTAGGCAGCTGACTAAAAATCGAAACGCGGATGGGTTTTAGATGGAGAGGTGAAAGGAACAAAACATTGGGTGGACAGTCGTGCGCGTTTGCGCAGCTGTTTTGAAGCTTACGGACAGTCACTTTTAGATTTCGACAAGTTATTCGCAAACTACAGTGAATTTATGGTTTTCAACAGGATCGTTTGCAATATAACCTCAGTTAATCACTTGATAATGTGTGGTTCAGAAGAACCAAGTTAAGCAAAATCTTTTCTACGCTCTATGGAAAATTACCACAGACGTGTATGGTAAACCCACAGCACACAAACACGGGGAAATAATGCCTACTTGCGGTTTATAAGTACTACCTTTCAACTGAAAGATTCCGCCATCCCTGCAGTGAACCCAAACCTTTCACACATTGGCTAGGTATTTAACGAGATGTGATAAATCAGTTTAAGTAAATATTCACAAGTGTATGCCGGAAGCAGTGTTAGCTACCCTGGATATCCTACCCTATTTGTTCAAGTTTGCAGTACATGTGATATTTTCTCATGTATCTGCTTATTTGACATATATATACCTCAGGAATACTCGGATGAGCAAAGAGTTTAGAGCTACGACATACTTTAAGGCAGCATAAGTCACGCGTAGTTTTGCAGGAACCGAGTAACTTTCGAAAAATGCATCGTCTCCCAACTGAAACCAGTTTGAAACAGTTCATTCCCTTCAGAAGTTTGAACAAAACTGTTAGATCACGAAAACTGATAGATGCAAACATTTCGTTTTGACTCGTCAGTATCAAAACCAGTTTCACCAAAAACGTCAAACAGCAGCGCAAAAGTACAACGGAGTGTCGATCGTCCATTGGCCCACAGATCCTGCCATTGCCAGAGCAATTAACGGGTGACAAACTGTTTCCTTCGAATGCACAAGACGAGCGTGTTCCTGGTCACGGCAACTGCCTTGGCACGACCAAGAACGTTATGGTTGGTGGTCACACGGATGACCTTGAACTCCTTTGCCGTGTCCGGTTGATGTTCCGTCAACAATACTGCAGCGTTCTGTTGTCAGTTGGTTGTGATTTGGTAAAAGTTAGCAATCTCTAGTTGACAGTTGTAAAGATGTGCTGAGATCTGTCATGGAATTATTCGTACAACATTACGCCCCTAACTTTACCTTTCAAACTTATTATTGGAAAGATGGCTTCACGTTCAAACCGGGATGAGAAGTATCGTCACAAATTAAGTTTCTGATTGCGCAACAAAATAAACCAGCATCTGTAATAACACCAACCGGAACTTCGTCATAATTAGCTTTTAAAAGAGATAAACAATGAGCGATGTCTATTGGAAATCCAGTAGCAAAAATACAAAGTGGCAGCTTGTGATATTATTGGTTAGTATGTTATTTGGTGAATCGGAGCAAAAATTATTATGTAAATCCAAAACTCGCCTCCAAAAATGTTTACTTAGGACTCGTTTCATTATGCATGTGGAAACCATAACCTCTGATGAAGCTGTCCTGATAAACGTCATTTTCTTCCAAGAACGAATGGCGTCATGTTGCAAAATTTCCAAACTGTCTGACCTATCACAATTTTACACAATTTTTGGCTGTCAGTTTGCCCGCTAGTACACCAAAGTACTTCATCCACAATTATCTGTAAATGGGCTGACTGAACTAAGGTCGTAACGAGAAGGAGAATAATATGCTACTCTGAATAACTAATTCGTCAGCGGTTACAACAGAAATACCGAATAATTACCATTCTAGATGTGTGATTTAGGTAAGCTACAACTCTTACACTATAATTCTAATAATAGCTATGGCCGATGAGTTTGGACAATGTGTGGTTAAACGTAGTGCCAACAACAGCAGCACTGTATGGAGGTATAAAGAAATGCGTGCTGTGTAACCACCATAGTAAAAAAATATTCGTTCTTATCCACTTGTCTATGTATAAATGTCGATGTTTTAGTGCCGTTTCAATGACTATGCTTGGCGTCCACCTGACGTTTATTAAGTTCCCAGTATGTTGTGGTTGGTTGATAATATCTCACTGGTGTAGTCCTTGGTTGATCTTCTGCAGTCATGAAATAATGACGTTAACATTTGTACTAATGCTTCCTTCAGAGACGCGGACGCCAGAGGCTGAACAACCAAATAAAATTTGCAGGCAACTCAACCTTTCTGGTAGGTGGTAGGGGGGCTTGTTGGGGCTAAACGGCACAGCACGTGCAAGTTAACCACACTCACCCAGATAGATATTTTGCCAAACAATTTCTACAAAATGACAGATTCTATATAAGACTCCTGTTGGATTGGTTCATTGATAAACATACTCATTGAGAGAGCGGCTTTTGGTCTGTCTGAAAAGTCCTAATAGCCAGGTAATCGATTTGGGTCAACAGACAATAATTTTTTCACTGTACGAGAAAACCAGAAAGCTCGGGCCTTAGGCACAAGGAAATCTCCTTGGGCATTCTGATATGATAGACTGACAGGGTCGAATTTGAAGTCCATGTCGCGGTGGTCAGCTCGACCAACTCTTGAACAGGTTGAATATGATTTCAAATTCTGAAAGTGGCGATGCTACGTAACACTGACGAGTTAAAGCGAAGAGAAACCGCAAATCTTCCCTCGTTCTGGGCGTGGTCGTGCAAAATCCCATCTGGAAACAAATGCTGCAATGACCTAGCATCTGTGTAAAATTTGTATGCGATATTTTTTTGGCGATCACCAGTGATCAATGCTTAATTCAGAAAGTCTAGTGACTTGTGCCATTTCTAACTGACGAAGCGTCCTAGTCGTAGAGTTTTCTATAAAATTTAATAGATACTAGTTGCACACTCTATGCAAACAAACAGGCAGCTTCAGAAAAGCACAAAAATATGTGTGGCTGAGCGTCTAGGGGTGATGCTGCGATCGTGTCTCATTCATTTTGGTGTCATTTCGAGTCAATTCAGCTGAATTAAAAGTGGAACAGACTACACTCAAAACGAATGGAATGAAGGGAGCTGGTTAAAGTCTGGCAAGTGTGAGGATTTGGGTGTGAGGATTACTTTCCCTATTGTGAGTTCAACTAACCTGCTACGGATGTTTTCGCCTTCGGTAGATGACACATTTACTTAGATACGGTTAAATACGCTTACTGAACCCGCTTCGCATCTAAACAGAGTAGTCCCACATACAGTAAGGTTATCTACCACGATTGCTTGCTTGCGATCACTCTGGTTATTCGTATTGATTTTTCAAAGGTTGGTGCGAGTTTATTGAGGGACGCGCGCTAGTGAGAGGCCACTTTCAAAACTGTTATATTAACAATCTTTTTAAAGTGCAACCCCATGCACCAACCATTACCAAGAAATTGTACAACCGACATTCCACCGAGTTTGAAGTTTAATCTTTCACGCTAACGTCTTACAAACTAAGGGACACACTACGCGTTTGATTGGGTTGTTAAGATCCGGGAATATGAGTAGATAGTGGGCAAGCGTTGAATAGGCTGTGAATAAAGTAGGGCGATATATGAACACAGTGACGTCTTAAAAATGCAATCAAGGTAAAAAACAATGTTTAGAATTGAAATCGGCTTCTGGAAAATTTGCCATCGCGTTATTCAGGTGTACTGTTAATGCATCTGGGATTTGATTCTACGGAGCACATTCCCCTTAATATTCAAATCGCAGCTAACGATACTCGTGATGATGGGGTAAAACCAGAACTAATTTCGTGATGAGTTAAAGCATTGTAGCAATCAGCCGCCTGAATTCACACAAAGCTGAGCTGAGTAGATGGTCGAGAATGGAGGTACATTAACAGAAAACAGTGAAAACGGTTTGTCAGGACCGCCCACTCACAAGCTCTGGCTGGTTAACGATTGCAGATTGTTAACACAGATGCCTCAGTGGAAGCGCTACAACAGAATTGGGACTACACCATCTGTAAGCACAACTTATCTCGTCGAATAATCATTCCAATGTTTTCGGGGAAAGGCAAGCGACCTCAAAATAAGCTAACAGTGAAAGAGGGAGAGAAAGGGCTGTACGCCTGTCACAGCTTGCATACAGGCTTAATAATAAGGTCGAGGACCACCATAATATGACCATTGTTAACTTTCATGCTTCAAAACAGACTAGTTGAGTTATCGTTCGAAGCAACCGGAGGAGCACTCGTTCTTTTGCTGTTATCAATGAAACGGGAACGGTTTTCAATCTCTGGGTCCGAAATCTATTCTGTCAGTATCCGAAGTAACTCCTGTTGTCAGTATTGTGGTTGTGTTGTACTCGATATGTCAATCCCCTTTTCCAAAGCTTTAAAACTTCAGTCAGCCAGTCGACGAAGAAACATATGGGCAATGTGAATACGCGTCCGTATATGACAGCTAACATGATCAAAAGTCTCGCCACAATCATACCTAACTACCACACACTAAGTGATTTTCAAAAACTGTTTGATTATTCTTGCACTATTACGTTTCTTTTATTCAAAATTAAAACGCAACCTTTTTAAACCCGTGAAAATGGATATATTTAATAATTTTAGTGTTGCTCCATAAACAGGATGAACAATCGTATGATGGCCGTAAGTGCCCTGCATAAAAATGTTAAGCACATGCCACAAAGCAGAGTTGGAGTTTCCATTCAACGTTGTGAAACAAGATAAGAAAATTAAGCGTTCTTGATCATGTGGCTGTCTGTTTAGAACAATAGTGATGAGAACCACACCATCGTTTTTAATTCTACCCCACGACTTAAAGGAAATAATTGTGAATAGGTGCTGATTATACAATCAATGTCTCTCTGAAACAAGTGCGTCGGCTAAAAACTGATAGGTCACTTTCAAGAAACAGTTTTGTATACAGCTTTACCTCACAAATGGATGAATGATTTTTAAAAAGAGGAGTTTAAAAAACGTGATGAACAGATTAGAATTCAGTGATATAAACGGAATCGCTGAAAGCTGTGAAATCCGAATTAAATTGCTGCTGAACTATTCGTAATTAGGCAAATTATACACAATATCTAAAAGCGCCAGTTGAATGAAAAACGTCATGAAAGAATTACGGTTGAGTAAAACTACCGCAGTATAATCGATTGTTTGAGGAAAGTCCTTGTTGGTTTCGGCCCATCATGGGAGAGAAGTTGCTACTGCAAACGGTATCAAACTGCTTAATTTGAGCGCCGTCTGAACCACATCAGGACTTTATCGAATGTATGCTCATATTGAGAATATATTTCAGTAACTTAACGCAGTCCTGATTCTTGGCAGTTCAAAAGCTTGAAGATGAGACAAAATATTGTAAACACCATTCAATTAGAAAACGTCATAATGATTTCACTTGCATGTTACATCTTTCATAATTTCTTTTGGTTCGCCCACTGCGACCATGTACATTATCATCAGATGCACTTCACTTCTTGATAACTGGGCTTCTCGTGTGAATTTTAACTCCCTTTCAGTTTTCAAACGCAGCAGAGTTAACTTTTGTATAATATAAGTTTAATCCTACTTTGTTAGGCTTTCAGACGGCTAATTTTTTCAGACAAGTTATTTCCTCATTTGATATGCGCCGCCGAGTGATCAGAAAAAGGATTTTTCAACCAGTATATTGGGCTAATTCAAAGAGATATGAATGCCCGCGCTGTTACATTGATTTGCTCGTCGCCCGAATCGACTGCTAGTATTTTATGACTGCGGTTTCATGGACATATGTGCCCATTTAGAAAGTCCTTTGAAACCCATCCTCAAGTTCATTTTGTAACAGTTTTGCATTAATAGCAGCCACGCGATCTGAGTTTCACGAAAAGTATGTCTTCGAATATGCGTCAGCAACCTCTAGAAATTCTTTGAATGTATGAAAAGACTGATTAATTGAATGGACTCCGTACCTGATCTTGATGATGTCTAGAATGGTGGGAAGGCAACAACCGAGGAACTATCGATGATGGAAGAAGTGGTTGGCGTTAGGAACGATATATCAGAAGAAGACAACCTGAACGTGATTCACTAAGCTAACAATAGACCTCATGTTATGATAATTCCTTCAACGTTTGGTTTCGTATCCGCTCTCTACAGCTTCTCTGGTAGTGTGTTGAACAGCAACCCATCCATGTTGACTTAGTACGCCAGGGAAAGCTATCTAATGTTTATAACAAATACCAATCCCAAGCTTTTGTTATATTCCAAGCTTCAATCCAATTAACTCTGTTAGGCTTTCCAACTCAGTGAAGCTTGAAAAGTGGACGAATTTGTTCCCCCTGTTTAGTACACTTTTGATAAATGATTATCTCGAGTAGCGAACTAACTGTACGTTGCTTTAGTCACAGAATGATGAACCAACGGCTTCTGCACCATTCTTGTTTTATCACGTTAGTATATAGCATTCGGCGTTGCATGTAAAATCCAAGGTTCCAAAACGTCACTACCTCAAATGTTTTCCAAAATAACATCACAAGACAGGAGGATGGAAAGGAATGAAGATATTTGCTCAAAAAATATCATACAGAAAGGTGAAAGTTGTGTTTGGATGTTTCTTCTCCGCCTACGCTATCTGTATCCATAGTGTGTTATCTCGCAAAACACACCTAACAAAAGATTGACAATCTGATTACAACCATGTGATGCATACACTGATAGTATTCCGTCAAAATCAGACATGTTTTTCAGTCCAGCGACCAACAAGTGAGTGACAGCAACAGTAGGTACAGGCTTTTATCAAGACCTGTCTGATAAGGAATCAACCTCAAGCAAAAAGCTATTTGAACGCATTATTGTCTGGGTGATTTGTTTCAATACACTTATGCATAGTGGTATTTAGCGACAGATCGTATGAAGCTATTAAAGTTGCCCCAAAATTCAGCAACTCATACTTGCAGTAATGGATTAGCTTTACTGTATAACTAACAGGATACATTAAAAGCACATGCAGTAAAGAGAAAACTGGAAATTAAATCCTGCCAACTCAAAAAGGCATGATTTTTTTAAAGGATATATATCATCATAAGATTAGCAAAAAAGTGACGATACATGCACCCTGGACTTCACTAATCAAACGGGTATAGCAAGACTATAGATTCAAACAGAGGCTTGTTTTGATTTATGGAAAACTTACATTGCGATCAAAAATTAATCCAATTTGTTATGTTGAAATTTAGATGAAAAATCACACTGACATTGTTCGAGATCTACAATACATACAGCACTTACGCAATATGTAGCAAACTAATATATAGAAACGCAAATCGAAGTTAACAGAAGTACGAAGCTGCTTTTAAATGAGTTCGCTTCACAAACTAATCTAATAAAGCGGAGTCAACCCGAGGAGGTCGTCTCGGTAAAACCACTGGACAACTGGTGACTTTTGAATGCCCCACTGTGGATATGTGGAATTTAAGGCAAAACTTAGGCAACTTGCTACTGACAAAGATGACTATTGAACCAGACTGAGTTTATGGAAAGTTGCAAAACCTGTCTTTTATTAGGATTTCCATTTTAGACACGGCTGTAGAAAGCGACAGCAGAGTAAACCGTATTCCAAAGAAAACGAACGCTGAATTTATGAAATTCCGTCAACAATTCTAGCTACGGTGATTAACCATGCAGTGTGATTCAACCTGCTGAGCACGTATGTTGATGCACCTTTTTCCACGGTATTATATATTCCTCATAACTGGCCAGAATTAAGTGAACGTATGTAGTATAACTAGTTAGTGATGCCACCAGCGACGAAACCATGCACTGAAGTTCACTGTGCCCCTAACATGTTACTGAATAAATTATATTAATTGACTGGCTAGCACAAAGTGACGTGATAGCTGAAAACATCTCGAAACATCCAATAAGTGCATATAGTGAAACTGGATAAGAAATGGTCAACCACCTCATTCTCACAAGCTAGTCCAAATGTAGAAGAGATGTGTGGCGTAATACTCAGCAAATAAAGCACACAGAAATAAAACAGGGAACATTTTTCTGGAGCATCTCATGTAAACATACGTTTTGTTTGATTCACGGCCCATCACTGTAAATGCTGTAACACGCAAGCTGGCACCTGAAGACCAGCCTTTGGGCAAGGTGGAGGCGCCGGAGAACCGCCTTCTTCCGAAGTAAAAGGTTCCAACAACAGTCCTGTAAAAGGAAACGACACGAACTTGCATGAGCCGAAGGCCCAGTGCGTCGTGCACAGAACTTAAACACGGTGCCAGCAACATAACACCACGTTCTGTTACACAGTTTAAATTCAGCCTGTGCGCGCTTGATGGTTTCGAGTGAAAATCAGAGACTCTAAAACCTCCAGCAGCAAGAAAAGTGGCCTATGTTAACCTTGTTTACAGTGATTCTATTATGAGTAAATTGCTTACTGGAAGGTAGTGTATGCCAATGAGCACGATATCTCACGTTACCTAGGCAAGTGTGATTTACATATGAGACGGTATGATTGTTACTGCCAAAGGCTTCGAAAAATAAGCCACGTCTGTAGCCAATCTTGCGTCTGCAGCTATCATCCAAGCATTATGAGCAGTCAGCAAACTCTTTGTAGATGAATACGCAATAAAAAGCCATGTTTGCTTCTTAATGATGAACTGGGTGTGTTTAACTTTAGCCTGGAGAGAGCAATCTAATAAGCCCCCGTTACCTCAGAGACCACTGAAGCAACGCTTTTGGTCCATAGGTTGCTGGGGCGTCTCTGCACACACTTCTGAAGATACGTGTGAGTGTGAATTGTTTCCAGTCTTTCCGTCGACGGCTGGCTGTTAGGCAGCGATTGCAAAGTGCCGCAAGTGTTTCTACTACTTCCATGGCGCAATTTTTCCGGATGATAGCTGATACTGATCTGGTTGGCCGCATCGAACTAAGGCACTGGCCTTAGGGTACTCGTTTTTGGACGTCGTTTGCGCTACACACTCTGGTAACACCCGAGATTTGGATTTCGTTTTCAATCACTGGGACGCATTCATGATGAAGCAATGTTGTCTCTTAATACAGTTGAAGAATAGATCAGTCGTCGTGTAAGATAAATGTGCAAACACGATGTCGTTTGCGGTTTTTAGTTAAATGCGCAAAAAGATGGATAAACATTGACACATGCGTGAGCCTACGGATAATATTTTTAAGTGGGTCAAACATCTTTCAGTCACGTGGTCGAAACCAATGACATTCAATCCGGATGTGTATGCGAAGTAGCAACGAAGAACGTGAATAAAGAAATAAGAATGGAAGGACATTCGAAATGTATTACATATCAAAAATATAGTGGTAAATTCAGTTTCATCCGCTTTTGAACGCATAACCATAGATTCATACGGTGTGTAGCAAACGTTCGTACAAAGGCAAGAACGTGTTTGTTCAGATTCCGGCAGATAGCACTAGATGCTTTGACGTCGTTTAATTGATGGCCAGGTTTCTGTAAGTGCTTTGTAATTGTACTACTGTTGCATTCCACTGTTGACATTCATGTGCGATTTGAAGAGGTGCTGAGAGATTCGAGAGTACAGTGCCTTCAGTGTGCAACCAACCTACTACGATTGGCAGGCACAAGTAAGTACGTAGAAATCGTTTGATTTGGCGGTCGTAGGCACCGAGTGCTTCCCCTAATTTTATGAAATGCAAGTCACTCGGTACAGCAAAATCAGCTTGGCTAATGTATAAGTACGATTCCATACTGACTTCATTCTTTGCCCCATGGAAAGTGCTGCATCGCCCCTCTGTAGGGCAGGGATACAAAAAGAGGTGTCTGCGGTACAGCTGAGGCAGCTGTCCAAAAATCCGGCGGGTTAGAATGCTTGTATATAAAACAAATTGGGTAGAAATTTTGGATAAAATTTTGTTGAATTAAATCAGAAATAGGCTCATCCGAACAAGATTTCGAATCTTAGAGACATGCTGTTCACACAAGTTTGAGTTTGTATGCGGTTAATATAAATTATATTGCAATAATTGGACAGTGCATGTCTTATTTTGGAAGTACATCTGTCAAGAGATCCACCTCCACTTTTAGATAGTCTAACAACCATGTTGCTCAGTAACCGTTTAATTAACTTGTGACGAAATTGTCACATCTGAACAGTCAGCTATGTTTGTTTCGAGTGGAGCTCATATTTCGCGATAACTTTGAGAGAGGATTTCTCAGCTGTCTATCCAGCCTCAACTAACGGCCCAGAGATTTGGCTTTTTCAGCTGGCTGAACGTACGTAAATCGATATAAATTACTCGGTGATAACGTGATTATTCGCACATCTTGGAGAATTTCAGTTTATAAATAAGAATGTCCGATGGGTTGGTATGTGATTTTTTATGACACTGTTTTTATTGATCCAAGTGATTGATCCAGTGGTGAAGATTGAGTGTTTTGTGAATGACGAAATGAAAGTGGAGGCTCAGGTGGAAAAAATTAACAGACGGAAGGAAAGCAGTCCTTAATTTGCGCTAAAAAGAATGATACATGCGGAAATATCTTTAAACTCATATTCACACTAAATGGTTTTCAATAAAGAAATTCATCAGTAGAAATTGAACAAGATTAACAAAAGTTTAGTTGTGTTTAATTGGAAGAGTTTTTACGCTAACCTCAAACAGGTGTGTTAAAATGTGAATAATCCAAACTTACACAATTAACGACAACCACTGAAATGTATTCGGGGATCTCGTTACACACTAGATGATTACTACTCGTGTGCAGTCACAACTTTTATTGTCATGTAGACACTTTAGCCAGCCCTCTCCAAAAAGAAACAGGGAATTGGTATTACTCTGTCCTCAAAGCACGCTAGCCCTGCGTATTGTTGTGATAACCAGCGTGTTCTTTATCTGTTTAGTGAAACCGGTATTCTGCTGGATAAATGCAGGCCGAATATTCCGGTCTATGACATTTGCGCACATGATATTGATACAGTTATCATATCAAATTCCAACCGCAAAACTGCAGGAATTTGATTAATCATTGTTGCCGAGACCTTAATCATGCTAAGGTAAATCAGTCTCCTTTAAGGTGTAAACTAGACTGACATATTCTGGTAGCTCTATCCATGAAACACTGTGGATACTGTGGACCGATCACCACGTGATTCAGCTTCAACGCAATACTAATACAAATTCAGACTCCGTATGGTGCTTAACTGACACCCTATCTGGGCTTACATTATGGTGGTGGTGATCTACATCATTCTGATTAGTTTCACAGCCTAACGCATGATTCTATGCGCTTCCCCGTAGCCAGTCTTTTAGTGTACACTGTTAGTCAGCGTTGGGATTGAGTGAGATTTAGACTGATCGCAAACTTTCTTTTTAATAACACAAGGACGCCAATATAAACTTTAATCCTATTCATTGAAAAAAAGAAATTATTTACATGTATTGCAAAGCCTGATACGCAGCATCATATCGTATAATCCAGATGGTCAAAATTCGCCACTTCTCAGCCCCGCAGGTGAGATATTCTCCATTAGCCCGCATACTGCAAAAATAAATCCCAACTGTATGTTTGTATACCCCACAATTCACATGAATATAAAAGAACTGATCTGACACTTCTGTGAACGATCCCAACAGAATTTTTGCTCAGAAATTATGACGAGTGGTGCTTCAAAAATCATAACGGGGGCGACGGAAAACGACCGGTAATGGAAACCGGAAAAGGATGAAGAGATTCAAAAACTTCTGCTTGGCACTTCTGTTTTGTTGCAGTGATGTTCAGACTGGTTTCCAGGAGTCTTATGAACTGTATTCTCAGAAACATAGCCTATCCGCTAGGTCTGAAATATATTTTTCTAGAAAATGTGTTCAGTAGCTGTCGACCATCCACGTTACTCACAAGGTCAGGTGAACGTTTCGGTGTGTCACGAATTCAATGAATTTCCACTGAAAATCTCTCCTACCGACTACGATTATCTGCTTAAAATCCTCTTCATCTGATCCGACGGAAAATTCATGTGACTTGAAATTTTGTGCAGCAGCAAATGCCTTGTGATTTTTCCTTCTTCGACGAGTACATGTGGATCAAACGATTATGTAGGCCTAATGCTCGCAAGTTTTGACGAAAGAATATTTTTCTACAACACATCTGTGGTTCCCTTCATTTTAGAAAACGTTAATTTGCACAACAGCTTCTGGAATGATGTTGTTTGCCTGTCAACTGACGGTGGTTAGGGATACCTCTGACATGGTTGTAGAACCATGTCAATCAAAAGTGGAGGAAGACACTATTTCGTAACCGTAGATAAGTTCCAATGTGAAACATATAAACAACACTGGGTGAATAACTTTAACCCTGTAGTTAGGCTTTCACTCCTGTGATGAATCGTCTGGTTAACGTAAAATGTGAATCATTTGCGTTGTACACCCTATGGTTTTCTATCAAAACCGCCGCCACTGGCAATCCAGTCCTGAAATAAATTAATGTATTAATTATTTTGAATAAAATGACGAAAAATTTTCTGGACCATTATAATTTTGTTGCTACTCCTGACTATTCCTTGCTATTCCTGCTATTTACAAACCCAATTTCAATAATCAGTCGTACAAACACGTTTTTTCTCCGTGAACAGACTTCTGTTTACCCGATTCAAGGAAATAGAACTGTGAAAATTTTGACTTTATAAATGGATAGGGGAAGGTTTGTCAACTGACGTCATATTTTAATAGACTATCTCTATCAGCTTGATTATAAAGATATGGAGTGATTGTACTCCGTTAAAAAGCGTTATGAAGTTCTGCGAATAAGGAGATAAACGACGTGTTAAAATGAAGTAATTATGGGGTTTAATCAATTAGTCCGGTGGTGTCTGTAGGTATACCACTAAGCCCATACAGACGTAGAAGGTTTGTTGAGGGATATGTGAAAGTAACTGATCTGTGAAAGTGATTGGTCGAGAGAAATAAGCTGACTTTTAATTCGCATTTGTCCTAGAATTCACAGTAAATTATGTAGAAATATCGTCTCTTTGGTTTGAAAACCGTGGAGTGTATACTGGCTTGTATACCCTGAGCTATCTTCTTGAACTGGTGTTTAATCCCTGTGATAAGACATCTTTTCAAAGGATGACTCCAACAGCGATTCCACTCTACTGCTGTGACTTTACTCACCAATGTAAACTACGCAAGCAGTCCATAAGTATGACATCGCCCATGTTTGCTTTCAACAGGGGCATCAAGCGGCATCAACGGAAGTCAAAAGTAAGTTTAGTAAGCCAATATTTCCCGGCAATTGTTAAGCTAATTCCCCTTTCGTTAATTACTTAAACATACTCCTATAGCTAAACCGTGAACTGAAACCGAGAAATAGTTATACGTCTAACCAAGCTCATTTTACTTGGTCGTAGCTGGTTAAAGGTGTAACTTGGGCAAATGTTGGCTTGGTATACGGTGATAAGACTATCAGTCGATTATTCATTGTTAGTCGGACTTGCCAAACTGACTACGTCTCGTAAGGCTCTCAAAGTAGGTGGATCGAAAGGTTAAGAAACATCCAAACTTGTCTGATTTGGCGGCCCCTATGCAGCAGTTTGACCGTGGTGTATGTGAGACCATAGGGAATTATACACAGTTGTATACGGTTGTTGTATACGGTCCACACTTAATCCTCATTACAACCTGTGTATAACGTTCAATTCAGTTAAGCAATATTGCGTTACCTAGCGTGTTTGCCTAGTTATCTTTTCGTTGGTGCCAAGTGTGACCGAGTAGTAATTTCATTTCACATAGAAAAAAGGATATTGGAATTGACCTTACTGTGGGCTGAATATTCCTGTAAGTGTTCTTTGGAACGGAATTAGTCAACTCCAACGTGAATACGTTTGAATACATGGACCGGTGAAATCTACCACGAAGTCTCATTTGTTCAGTCATATTTTCAATTAACCACGACGTGTTGGCCTCTTGATTTTCACTGCACGTTGGCGGGAGGCGTGGGATGGGTTACTACGGCGTGAGTGTGTGCTTATTAAGAAAAGCAGAAACTGAACGCGACCTGGGTATTTTTGTCTCAGCATCTCACAGGACGTAGGACAACACAAACAACCTTTGATGAATTGGAGGAAATCGAACAGGCCTCCAGCAGGCTCACACTCAGGACCTTGATTAATTTGTTCGCTACATACGTAAGAGCAATCCGAATGTACGGGATGGAGCGGCAGCCTCTCCACGCACAAGGGAGGATTTTCAAAAGCTTGAGGGTATTCAGAAAACGGCCATGATAATTATGGCTGGACTATAGAGAAAAAGGCGTGAAGAGAGACAACAACCCTTTGATATGTTCCCTCATATCTAAATGTGTGTGCAGGGAGGTTTACCACTAGTGGCACAGCACTAAAAGGGAGAAATGAGTACGGAGCTGCCCCCGAATTTTTCCTCAGGAATGATGTGATGAGGTTTGGACACCAATTGACTTTGAATAAGCAAACCTTACAAAGAAGGTTGCAGTCTACCTCACTTCTCATAAAGTGGTCAACTACTGGAACGCTCTTCCATGTTCTGTGGTGTACGAGGAGTTGCACGACATGTTTATGATGAAACCAGACACACGCCTGGAGAATTTGTGGTGCAGTGACGACCGCGATCTGATGCCTCTTTGCAGTGCTGAAGTGACGCGGCTTATGAGGGAATCGGTGATCTGTACATTCAAAGAAAGAACACCGAATACCGTTCAATTCTAACTGAATGAAGGTTCAACGGATAGGTTAAATCCTCAAATTTCTTGTTTCCTAGTAGGAATATTTTTATTTCCTCTGTGGTCGAATATAATTTACCTGTGACTTTGAACCATTAATATTTTGTTGTTTGTTAGGAAGAAGTCGATAAATGTAGGCCGTGCTAACAATTATGCAACCTTGCGTAAGTTGCAAGCAAGGAATCAAGTTGTCAGTCAGATATTTTCGAAGTACTCTTGTGGGATCCGCGAACGACATTCACTACCTCCCCCACAAAAAATAGTTATCGCTAGATAACAAGATCCGAACTTATCGGCAGCAATAGTATATCTATGCAGTGTAAGGTTGCCGTTAGTATACTTATCCACCCAGTTAGCTATTTGCCAGTTAGACAGGAGGTATGTTTCATCAAACGTTGTGTATGCTAGTTGGAATGGCTGAGTGTGATCGGTATTCGCATACCACATCTCCTCAAACCGCACTTCTGATAAATCCGTTGGCTTAGAAACGGTAGGCAGAGTTGGTTGGTAAAGTAATCTTACCAAGTGTTTGCGGGCAACCGCTCCAACCACAAACATATTTTACATACCAGGAATTCTAGCACTATTCACGGTGATACGCAAGTCGTCCAAACGTAAAGCACTGGCAAACGTTAGTTATGAACATGATAGGATATGAGGTGGAATTCTGAAAATATGAGAAATGGGAAATTCGAGATGACATAGATATCTTACAAATAGATTGCGATGAATTTATCACGATAACAATCAACATTGTCATTAATCCCATATATGTTTATATCACGCTACCCGTGACTGACAAAATCGGTTATAAGCTCATACAAATTTTCTGGTAAAAGATGCTCTATCAGGGCCTGTAAGATAATCAAATAATCACGAGAAAGTTTTTCATCTCAGCAGTTCATCGATTTCTCAGCTCACAGCCAGCGCAACTGGTACTCCAGATATTAAACTTTCAACAGTATAAGAGTTTATGCGTTCACATTCCTGGGCGAAAATCACTTGATCAACGATAATTCTCAAAAAATGTGACTGAAAACATTTGATTGATAAAACTATTAGCCTAATTAAATGAAAATTGGGTAAATTATCAGTTGGCTAACTTTTGAGTGATTAATATCCAGCATCGTTGGCAAAAGTTAAACGTACCATCATTTTCTTCATCATCAGTAACATGTTTCTTTTCCAAGCTGTTTTCAACACGCACTTGGCCTCTTTGTCAATTTAATGCCATTCTTTCTATGGCCACACATCTTCAGTGTACATATAAGCAAAGGTTACTAATCGTTTACAATCAAACTTACAGCAGTGTTTATGTATGAGGAAATGTCGAAGGTGTAGTAGTCAGCACGAGTGCCACATGTAAAAGTTGCTAGGATTTAAGTATCGTTCCTGACAAAGAGAAGTCCTGCTGACGGGCTCTAACGATGTTGCAACCCAATATTACTACTCCGTTTTGAAACATGTACGTATAAACTGATGTTGTGATCGGGTTCGTTTACTGTGGGTAGATGTATGTGCCTGCCTTAACCGGTTATCAGACTTTGTGTAAGGAAGCTGACAAATCTATTGGAAACGTTGAATTCACTCTCATACAGTGCGATTCATGACTAGAAATAATCGTATAATATGAACATTAACAAAACATAACCAATATTTAAGCTCTTCAAAAAGAAAGCCGCTGAAGGTTTACTAACCTGAAAATGGTGTTGGCTAGCGAGTTGTAGAAGAGTGTACGGTGGAAAACTAACGAATGCTCTGAAAACACTAAAGAAACATACTTATCTACCTAACCGGTCAAGAACGAAACTACTTGTGTTCAACTGACAGGAGGTACCGAGAATTGTTAGCACTATGCACTGGTTTGGTGATACACAATATCTCATTTTATGGTTGAGAGTTGTAAGTAGACAAGTTCCTCAGTTAACTATATTTAGGGAATCAGTTGGAGAGATAGTTTGTTGCAAGCAAGTAAATTATTCACAGTGATATGGAAATGTTCGAAGTCATTCGAGTTACAAAAGAAAACGAAACGAACAGTGAAATGTTTCAAAGCTTTCGACATATGCGAAAAATTATCCTATGTTAATCTGATGATTCACTTCTGCACTAACATGTTTTACCAAGTATTTCCCTGTCTCACGTTAACCATCTCCCTATTTACGTCGGTTGATAGAGATAGAAACCTTGCTAACAAATCGCATTTTTGCGTGACATCCACAAGTTTTCAGATCTTTAAAGTTACTTATAGCAGATTAATAAATGAACGACTAGTTCAACGCACCGATGAGAAGTGATTACCGTGGCGTGGTGGGGCTAGTTATGAGTCTGCAAATCTGAAGATGTGGTGAATTTTCTTTGGCAAGAAAGCCATTCTATATATGTACAACAAATGAAGCCGTTCCGCCTCGATCATCACACACGTGTGACCAGTATTTTCACATTTATTCCATATCATCTTCGCGTTTTCTACTGCAGCAGTTACATCTCACTGGTAACGCTATTGAATGGACGTCAGTCGCATCATATGCATTCGAACAGATTTGACAATTTTCCTGTGTAACCAAACACTGTACCCTCAGTGTGTTAATTTTCCGGAGGTTAAAAGACAGAAGCAAACATATCAATAAACCATGTGTAATATGTTTAAACGTATTGACCCTGTTAATAAACTAGGAGTTATTCAAAAAATCTTCCGACAGTCTCTCGTGAATGCTTGATATTATAAGTATACGACTTTTAACTCGTCTAGCATTATTGATTTTGAACCTGACTGTTCCAAGTTGAGTAGCTAAAAACGACTGTCCGGGGGAGTGATATAACTCAGTGTTTCGAATTTTAGGCAATAATCGGCCAAAAATACTATGTGCACTATGTTTCATTGAGTTTGTAGATTGGTGTATAATTAACCGTGGATTACCCGAAAATTCAACGCTGCAGTGTGCCTCTGACATAACTTTATGTTGAACTCGTGCCCCAAAGAGCACAGCAACTCGTAAGGTATCTGCTCCAAATCTAGTGTGAAAGAAGCCAAACAATTTGGGCATCGTGTTCAACATGTCATGTCGGAATAACAACTTTACGAGCAAGCTGCAATGCTCTACGTTTCAATCATCTCAGGTGACATTCCTCAAAAATGTTGTGATTTCGATCAGCACACCCTGAGGAAGGCCACCCGCGGTGGATGAAACACAGCGTATTGCAATCTGCTCATAACGTTGTGTTATTCTCAATCTATTTATCAGTAGCTGTGGAAATCCTTTTGCTAGTCCTTGACTGCGCTGGAACGCAAATTGTCATCAAAGAGCAACCAGCATTTTATACCAACTAGTAACGCAGTTTCTATCTGAAGCAAACGGCTGATAACCCAAACGTATAACAATGTTGAGCTTTATACTAGCTTGACGCTTGCAACCAAATTTATTCCGTGGAAGTTAGTGCTTTATTAAAGATGCTCTACAGGAATACGTAGTTACTGTAGATGTACTGTGGCTGCTGTGCTTAACAAAATTTACTGGTAATTTGGAATGATTTTCCTATTTTCATTCTCATTGCTGATCTGCGGAAAACCGTTTAGAAAAGTTGCAGCATTCCACCACCAGAATGGTACGTTTTCTTGGTTTCACGCCTATTGCTTGATGCATCGTTTCCTTACAGATGTTGGATACATCCAGACATAAATGTGAAAAAGGCGGCCTCCATCCTTAGCTTAGAACATTAAGTAATTCAGTACAAGGACAAAGATATTTACAAGGTTTAATTTATGTAAAACACGCCAGGGTCTACTGGAATTCAGCTGACTTAGTTAAGCACGTGGATCGTTGACTTAACTAAAATTCCGCAGTTTAACACAGCCTCATTCGTGAACAAAAACCTCTTCCAAAAGCAGCTATTGTCAGCCATTACAAAAAAGCTCAGGTGCTGTGGTGGGTTTGAGAAAGTCGACGGTTTGAAATTAAAACAAACATTCGAAACAGCCAAACGGTGGTAAGTGAAATACCTAATCGGATGCATAGTGACTTCATTGATATATCGGATGTAAAAAAATATACCGACAGAATACAAAGATTGTCCAGATCACACGTGCTACGATAATCAGTTACCTGTAATCACAGGTGGTGCTCACAAGTATTCCGAGTGAACACCACAGTATTCAAAATTACCAGTGTCAAAGCAGAACGGATGGTGTGGAGTTGTGTGCAGTTTGTTGAAGCAAGATCGCAGTTGCAACTAGGTTTATAGCAGGGTGAAGCTGAAAACTGGGTGGAAGATTTGTGTGATATTGCTGAGTGACTATACAAATAGAGAGATGGGCATATCTGTGTGCACGGACTGTGTATTTTTGCACGACAACCTGATTCATTTTGTACAACAGACAAAAATGATGCGAAATTCCATACTGTCCCGGAGTGAAATACTGTTATTTTTCAAAATTCGGTAAACATGCAGCTGTATTACTCCCACAGGTTAGGCGTTACAGTCATTTCTCGCTGATGTGATGCAGATCGACGTTAATTCTGATAGGCATACCTAAGCCCACTCAGTGTGATCTTACGAGCAATCGTTTCCTTCACAATCGTGAATTTGGGAATGAATCTGGAAACACTGTTCATCTCAGGTTTGCCTACATCAATATCTACGAGGAACGACAATCCCAATCCATTACCCTACAGTCACACCATCAACCTCTGAAGCACTAATTATGTGCAACCACATCGCGCGTGAGTTTACAGATGCACGTGGCCCGGAGAACAAAAGAACGGATTCTTCCATTTTGATCCCGACGAACAGATATTCCATCACCACCATCGTCCTCAATCTCGTCCAACAATACGTTCCACCAGTTATGTTTCCTTGACATTCTGGTCTCGATAACAACTTTTACATCACATTCACGTTTGTCAGACGTTTATCGGCAACTTTCCATCAGGAATGTCGTAGCAAAGAATACGTGATGCGCTGTAATGATTGAAAACATTCCACTCCTGTACAGTAATGATTTTCGCATCATTTTTGTCTGTTGTACAAAATGAATCAGGTTGTCGTGCAAAAATACACAGTCCGTGCACACAGATATGCCCATCTCTCTATTTGTATAGTCACTCAGCAATATCACACAAATCTTCCACCCAGTTTTCAGCTTCACCCTGCTATAAACCTAGTTGCAACTGCGATCTTGCTTCAACAAACTGCACACAACTCCACACCATCCGTTCTGCTTTGACACTGGTAATTTTGAATACTGTGGTGTTCACTCGGAATACTTGTGAGCACCACCTGTGATTACAGGTAACTGATTATCGTAGCACGTGTGATCTGGACAACCTTTGTATTCTGTCGGTATATTTTTTTANAGAATACGTGATGCGCTGTAATGATTGAAAACATTCCACTCCTGTACAGTAATGATTTTCGCATCATTTTTGTCTGTTGTACAAAATGAATCAGGTTGTCGTGCAAAAATACACAGTCCGTGCACACAGATATGCCCATCTCTCTATTTGTATAGTCACTCAGCAATATCACACAAATCTTCCACCCAGTTTTCAGCTTCACCCTGCTATAAACCTAGTTGCAACTGCGATCTTGCTTCAACAAACTGCACACAACTCCACACCATCCGTTCTGCTTTGACACTGGTAATTTTGAATACTGTGGTGTTCACTCGGAATACTTGTGAGCACCACCTGTGATTACAGGTAACTGATTATCGTAGCACGTGTGATCTGGACAACCTTTGTATTCTGTCGGTATATTTTTTTACATCCGATATATCAATGATGTCAGCATGTATTCAAATGAGCTATTCCGTTACTCTTAGTAGACTACCTAATTTGATAAGCTCGACTTACTGAATGTTTTTGTAATATTTTTCCATCATCAGAGACTGGCGAATGTTTTCATTCCACACTGGTTATTTTGCTCCACATTACCACTAAAAAACCTACTTCTTCCTACAGCAATTTTGTTTACCCTCTCTGATTAGAGAGATGTATATGAACAGACGAACGTATCTCTACGCATTAGGTTTCTGCAGCCATCTCCTGGTTTTCTCAAGTTACTCTCCTGTTACAATCGAGGCATATTAATTACCAAACTTTGACGTACTTCTTGCTCAATCTGTTCATCCCAAACATGGTTGGGAAAACTTCGCATCCTACTAATAATATGCCAGAATGCAGCCATACAACAGGTTAGAAATGATGTTGCAATTCACTCATAGGTGTCTGGACAGCGGAAACTAGATCACCTGATTTCCGAACCACGACTAGGTAACTATAGTTCACTTTAGCTTTCAGAGAGCGTGCGGCATTTTTTCGTATAAAGAATAATGAAAGCTATCGTACTGCCACAGAAGTTTATCAAAAATCCATCATACTTCACTTCAGACATTTGGAAAATCTTCAAAAGTGCGATGCATTCGAAATTGTCAAGGGAAGCAGCTACCGGTGTATAGAGCACCCTAGACGATTCCGCATTACGATAGCCACCCGACCCCAAATCAACCTGCAAAATCAAAAGCAACTTCTGATCAAATTGAAGCGTTCGCTCATTTCCATTCTGTGTTCATGGTCAAATATTTTATAGGGACCACCTGCACACGTGCGCACAGAACTATACCTTCACCACGGTGCCAAAATCGTCCAGAAACGTAGGGATCGGGCTGTAAAGGCTGCGCCTTCCGTCGGCTATTCCAAGGTGTCATTTGTTTCACACGCCCACAAATCCATCAGCTACAGATTCCTTATCAAAGTAGATGCTGAAGTGAGCGACCCCTACAAATAACTGCCAGGTTTGCCATTCCAATTTTTTCTTAAAAACCTCCAACGCATCGCAGAAACGGATGTAACACCAATGTTCGTCTACTAATGATGCTCGTTCGGCTACACTGTTTCAATAAATGACTCTGGGACTACACGTTTATAGGCTGATATTCTTTCCCACTTTGATATCGCGGTTGACATTCAGCGTCACAAGCTTATAGATAGCATAACATGTTTGAACACTAACTACAAGTTGGTCAACATGAATTCCAGCGAAATTCACACAGTGGTGTACAATTCCTTACAACATTCTTAGCCTGATCAAAAAAGTCTACGCCCTCTAAACTCTTCTATCACCCGTTTTCTTTAAAACACAAAGCAAAGCACACAACCGCAACTAAAGTGTAATCTATAAACAGCTCTCCTTATAAGGCCATCTCGACAACATATAAGTAAGTCCAGAAATGGCAGACAGTTGTTGGCCTCAGATTAACACGCAGCATTCAGGTTAGAGTGATAATTCTTCAGGTTTCGTACCAAGTTATTTATTACCTGTTTGGATCGACTGAATATCTATGTGTCTTCGAAGTAACGCTTGTAGTTTGCTAAGTCTGCTCCTGCTGAATTCTTAACATGAAGAAGTTTGCTAAAATGGGACCGAGCGGAATTCCCATGGGTGCTCCATTTATTTGACGATACTACTGCTCGAGAAAACGAAAACTGACATCGCAGAACAGCAAACCTTCTTTCAGTATATCAGTTGGGGATGGCAGTATAACGTGATTTGCTTCGACTGGCTCACAAATGTAATTAACCGTTTCAGGCAGAGAAACTTTTGTGAATAGTGACTGAACGTTTACTTGGCAAAACAGTTCATTAGCGAGGCTGAGCTTGTCTAAGTCACTGACCAGCCCGAGTGAATCTTAGGTGCAGTGGGCCTGAAAACTTTGTTTCAGTGGAGTTAGACTAGCGACTAGTCAGCGTGTCACTTTATAGTATGGCGATTTTTTCATTGCCAAACTTGGCCGAATCGGCATCCCAGACTTATGCGTCTTCAGCAGGTCGTACAGCAGGAACGTTGAGGATCCACATCGTTTAAGAGATTTATAAACTACTGTGTTACTAATCGGCAACTGTAAGAGCAGTTGAAAATGTTATTCCATACAGTTCCCTATTCCAGTGACCATGTCCACTCTGGCTATTCGTCAAAAATTCGTCTAAAGCGGCCGCTACAGAGCGCTTATCCGGATTAAACTCTTAACGACCGTATTTATTACTTGGTAATAGTACACCAGCCGTTGGACGGAGTCATGGCAAACCCATAAATTTAGTTTATAGACAACCTAGGTTGATAGCATTAGTCGTTTGAAGACCACGTGATTGAAGAATGGGGTTTTCAGATTGGTTTCAACATATATACAGTCAGACTTGTGTGACGGTATTTTACAACCAAGAACTAGTGCCAGCACTTCAAGATGCGGCAAACTCAATTGTACCGAACGAATTTTCAAGACGAGCGTACGGGGTTCCGAAGGAATTGGTTCCTTGGTATGCTTGATACGTGACTTCAGCAAGCGATTGATATAATTCCCCTTTGTACGATCGACGTTGTCTTAAAGAGTAGCGTAGATTCGACAAGACTGCACATTGTCAGGTCTTCCACGGTTGACAAAATATGACAGTATGTTTAACATAAATCAACAAGTCGGATTTGAGAAATTTCTACGTGGGCAGTCGAATTACGTCCAAGGTTACTGTTGACCACCATCAGTTTGTTTTTCTTTGAAAACCGAAGGAATTGAAATGAACATCAACCTCGCTGTGTGCATTTTTTCAGAAAGGAAATATTCTTGAGTTGATCAGCGATCTCGTTTCTCAACCGGATTACGCGGCACAATGATACTAAAGCCTCGGTAGGAAATTGTCACTTTAGAAAATTGAAACAACTGGTTCCCGTCAGAAATCTGAGCAAGACAGATAGAACAGGGAAAGTGGTATGTGCACGCACGGTGAATTGACTTGTCAAAACGAAAAGTAAGTAGCAGAATTCGCGTGAAAGGTAATGTTGCCAATACCGTGTGTCGGAAAAATGAAATTGTGCGGCGAGATCAGGTTTCCATTGATGTGCAAGAAAAAAATGGGTAGCAAAAAACAAGCCATTTAAACGTCGCATACTCAAGTGACGCATGAAACAGACATGGATATATCTAAAAACGTAATGAAGCGAGCGTACAGCCCATAAGGAGAAAATTCAAGTTAACCAAGAAGGTACACAAACAACATTTTCAATTTACAGCGTGATCAGTTCACAATCGAAGCGCCATCAATTGATTCCAAGTTTCGTCGCCCACAACGTAAGAGAAAACGTCTAGACCCTGAGGTGCATCTTGAGGATCCGTTTGGTCGAACGCAAGATTCAATCCCACGTTCAATAGGTTATCTTGATTGACTGGAACCACAATTGTTAACTGGTGCCAGCCATACCGTAAGTGTACGTTGAGACAGACGGGACCTTTGACTCAGGGGCAAATGGATTCGTTGAAGGAGCCTCAACAAAATCCAGATATTCTCTTCAGCAGACCGAACAAAAAATTCGGAATTGTCATCATGAATGGAAACGATAACATTGAGAAACTGAATAGGATTCCCTCAGATCAGAGCAAATTCCGCTGTGTTGAGAGCAAGTGGGACAAAATTGAGTGTGCTGGATATCAGAACACTGAATGTCACTGAAGGACGGAAGGCGGTAACCACCGCCACTCATGGACAATTAAGACCACAAGGCTCTACTATATCCTGTCTCCGTGGACAATCAAATGTCCACAAATCTGGTCTACTGCTCCGTCCAATACTTGATGTGATGAATTCGCTTCACCACTGGACGCAAAGTGGCTAATGCAATTGCCTGAACCCGTCCGAAAAATGATTGCTTCACTCAGTCTGCGTGATACGTTTGAATTTGTCATGTGCATACTGGGCACTGAAATGAATTCACAAAAATTGTGCCCAGTGTCGTTATTCACAAACGTACCGCTGCTAGAGGCTGTCAATTTTATCTGTGACTGCGTGTCCAAGGCCGCATGCGATATTGGGTCACCAATACCGAAACTGAAACAGACTTTGTCCCGATGCACCCTCCATATACAGTTGCTATTCAACGGTATGCTCTGTCGACAGACAGATGATGTTGCAATAAGATCTCCGCTCGAATCTCTCCTGGTCGAATGCTTGAACACACCATACTTCAATCTACCATCAACCAGTTCAATCAGCATAATCGATATGCACTTATCACTGCCACCTCCGATGTGAATGTGTGCACAGTACTTGACAAGTTCAATCACACTCACCTGTCATTTGCTTTTATGCTTGAGGTGGAGACCGAAAACAAACCGTTTTCCTTGAGTGTTCCTTCGCATCCACAGAAAAAGAAGAGAGATTAATGCGTTGCCTGACTGACAGAGAATACAGAAATTGTTCAGATGTTATGCTAGACAGTGAACTAGGGTCCACAGAAAACGTACTCCAAGATAAAGGTTATCCGGGACGATTTGCCACCAGAAACATGATCGGGATGTCATCTAAACCTGAAGCACAGGACGTAGTAAAAAAGCCTATGGTTATTTGAGTGTCGTTCAAGGAAGACAATGCACAGAATGGCTGACAACTGGACCTAATCGGGCAATCCGCAAGACATATGCCACAGCTGAAACACATATCCAGTTCACCATATCCCCGATTCTCGGGTTTTAGAGCAGAGGTAGACTGACGGTTCAAACCTTACCCATGTGTATCTACTCTTTCGCTTGCTTCTGTGAAACACTTTATATTGAACAAACAACAAGACATCTTTCAGAACGAATCCGAGAACACCAACCACGGTGGTCGAGGTACGGGTAAACACAATCGGTCAACGGTGCTATCCTCGCTCATCTGGTTGGAAGCGGACATCGGGTGGACGACGACCAAGCCCTCAAAGTGGTGTATCGTGTGCCCGATAATCCGTCAAAAATCGGCCGAATAAAACCACTTTGTACCGTCGCGGCAATCGGAATCAGGTTGCTCGTCACCGGCAGCAGTTTGGTAGGCGTTGCACCTATCATGGCCACAATTCCATCCGATCGACGGTCAGCATACGCGGTCAAGCCAGCAGACAAGCGTGATTCAGCGAAACAATCAAGCCCTCATCAGTTGATTGACCAGTGCGATATTTTCTCTGTAGAGTCCGATCAATAATTAGGTCTTACTATATTAACTTCCTCTATTATCGTAACAACCCGAAGATCGACTATCGGAAACACATGTTTGTTTACATGTCTGTATAAACCTCAGGTGGCTTTCTGGTTATCCGTATTAGAACCTGCTCGTCTAGATTACACATACACCATATTCAGTGAGCACGGGGTTATTAAACTTTCATTAATCGTGGGCGACGAAAACGTTACTGAAAAGGTAGATCAGTCATTGAGTAGGGCATTTCAAAGTTCACTCAGATATTTGTAATGTCAACATGTTCCGCGTACTCTAGTCTCAGGGAAACAAATCGGGTGCAACCAGCCTCGAGTTAATATCAAACGAATAGCAAGTAACGTTTCACATATCCAACGGTTGAGGTCTTCCTTAGTAGAGACGGGAAGATGTTGATGAGCACCATATTTTGGGGAAGATATTTGCAGACAAGTGAATCCTTGGTTTGTTGAGCAGAGTGTTAGGCGGATTGCCTGTGTCGTTGCGCTCAAACGGTAGACGAAGAATCATTCAGATTGCTGCCGAGTTTGTTTGCAAGGAACTCTGTTGTGTCGAACGCTGGCCAGTCGACGCCACTGGCCTTGCATCTATGCTCTGCATATTCCAGTCGAAGCCCGAGGAAACAGTAGTGATTGCCTGGCAAATTGCCGAAATGCCACAACTCATTCAAAAATTTCATGTTACCCGAAATCAACGTAGTAATCATTGGATGTCATCTGATTCGATGTTGTATTCACCATCGTTTGGGTGAAATTGTGAAGATCCCTTCTAAATAAGCATGGCATTTCAGTTCCGATGGTACAACACACGGCAATTGGACGTGCTACTGCCAGGATATGCCAAATAACTTTGAGTTAAGCATCAAGACCGCTGTGCTCGATAATCCGCTAGAGGTAAGTAAATCATATCGCATACCGTATCTACTAGCGACGGCTGCTAGCGCTCGATGTTGCAGCTGCAAAATCGTCTATACTTAGGGCAGCAGCCGTCATTGCAGCTCTAATCGGAACACTCAGGACCACGACTCACCAGTCATAAACTTCATTTGATCCACCGAGCATCAGCGATGAAGTTTGACGAGTGTCTGATTAACCTTGGCTGAAAACCTGCATCGTCAGATAACAACCGATTACTAGGAGGCAAACAGTCAATCCGGAATTTTCTACGGATTATTTGTCGTATGAATGCTGCATTTCAGCCAGTAGACACAGTTGTTTCTGATGACTGCGATAAAGTATTATTTAACGTGGGTCTCGTAAGAAACTATCGCACCAGAAGACTGTCATAAAACGCGTTTGAAGAAAAACCATCCTCCAGGGAATATGCGCACTGGATAGAGCAGATACTCTGCTCAACGGAGATTACAGGAGAACGACATGGATCATGATTGACTCCATGAAAGAAGGAGCGATAGTTCAATTGATCAGACAAGAATAAAATCAGCAATAAATAGAGGAGGTTTGGTTGACATGGATTAATAATGTATATGCACAATAGAAGCTTCACATTGCAACAAACTATTTCCAGGGAATTGAATTTCCGTCTAGATATTTTCACTAATCACCGCCATTCCGCGTAATCTAATTGTGAACCTAGAGTTCGAACCTACACATTTCCTGCAGCGCATGTAATTTGTTACTCTGCTTGTAACTTACCAACTAACACTGATATTCCGCCAGCTCTTTCTAGCTAGTCTGTATGCACAAGAAAATGGCAAACAATGGAGAGTGATGCGCGAGTGCGTGCATTCTCGCACAAACATTTGATGATTAAATCAGGCTAGACAAATGATTTTCAAAACAAGTCGTACGTGGTTCGCATTATAACTCGCGATGGCGAGGATTTTCGCAAGACTGGCTACATGCAGAATTTGGATTCAACACAAAATCCAAATTACACTGGGAATAAAGAAATTCCTTCGGTTTCAAAAACTTCCAAGTTTCAAAGGCGTATGTGGGTAGAACCATTTTTCATTCAATCGATCACTGAAAGGTTCATGTGTTCCAATTACGATTGAAAAGATTATGAATACGAGTATTTTGTGTTGTGTGAAACCAAAGCCTCCGTTTTGTCTCCTTACTGATAGTACAACCAAGTTAGAAATATGATGACTCAGTCTTAATAAGACGGTTTGGCGTTCATCGGAATTCATTTGCAATGTGGTAATGAAGAAGACGCGCGTGATAGAAAATAAATTTCGTATTTAAATGGTAGTTTATAATTGTTGCAGCCCTCGATCATTGAACGAAACTGCATGATGCCTTTCTAACCACTTCTGGTCACTTTTGCCGGATAACACCTCTGAGAAACGTAGATATCCCCATATCATGAAAATACTCACGCGTGAGACACAAGGCTCGTCTCCCAACTTCTCATCGGTACTGATGCAAATCTTTCTAATCTTTCTGGAGTTTACAAGTTCCCTAATATAGTGTGTTGAAGTGGAATATTCTGCTCGCTGTCTCGCGGCGCCCGATATCCATTACCGCTTCGGACTACGCTTCGTCCGAAGGCTTGGATGCAATCACTAAATGTGTCTGTGAAATAATGACGTGTGTTAATGTCATTATCTGAAACCACACTAGTTATGTTCCACAGCAACGGTGTAAACGTGTTACGTGTTAAACTGATGCCGGCTCCGCAGGTTTCAATTCAGGGAGTAGTTCGAAGCAAAGTAAATCCAAACAATGCTAATCCGCTGCCCACTGATACAGTTTACATGACCATTTAGCCATTCTCTCAAGTGAACACATATTGAACCCAGTCGGCGAATCATTCTATTTCAACGTTTCCTGTTTCGGGGCTATCTGCCCGAATGAGTAATCCACTCTTCCATAATTCTTGAGAGGGCACCTTCGGAGGAGGTTCCTCAGGTGAAACGTGGGTGTAAATGATATGCGATAACATCGGTGTCCGTTACTACGCTCTGGAGGAACAGCCTCGTATCGAACCACCGTGGTGTGATGTGCGCCGACAGAAGAAGCACAATCACACCCAATCTTTACAGGAGATGACATTGGAGACTGGCTTCTGATTCATTGCTATAAATGTGGGCAATTCACTGAATTAGCTGTCATTTGCGGCAGATAGGCAAATAGTAACATAGTGTGCAACAAACCACGTGACCTGCTTCCTCCACATAAAGAGAATTTGGAAGGCGAATGCCAACCGTTCACTTATCCTGATGCTGTTCAACACACAACGGTTGTTCTGAATGAGAACCTGAAGACAGCAACGACTGATTAATTCCGTAAGAGCTGTTTGATTGTTAGGCTGTCGAGCGGCTTAGATATTTCAGCTGGAGGCCACTGCGGAGAGCCTACCAAACGTTTCAAGCATTGCCTGTGTTGTGCTCAAGACTTGTTTGTATGAATGATTTCCCAGAGTGAAAAATACTTCACTCTCACTTAATTACCATCTCAAGTTATATTTATTTTCTCGGCTGATGAATGTGGGAGTGTTCTCAAAATCACTATTACTGGTCCACCAATCTTTGCGATTCATTCACACACACCTTTCATTCTCCAAGTATAACTGCTCCAATTTTCCAACAATATATAAACCCAAGAAATCTGTTGCAATTTCTAACAACTAGTGCCCAGTACAATACTCACTTCCGAACTCTCCACGGTTTACTTCTTCTTCCTAACACGTGTACACTTTATGAACCGGAGTTATAATTGATTTTTATAAACAACGATTTTCAGCTGGATGAAAATAAACCGAGGATAGATACATGCTTATCACGCTCTGTTCGGTAGTTAAGCAATCGTAGCTGACGTATTCTACGAAATCTGTCTTTTGGAAACGGATCTCCATGACAAGAGAAATACACCAGTCTTACAAAACAAAATGTATATGCGGGACACAACAGTTCGTGGGAAAACAACTCAAGATTTCGACTGATTTCCCCGAATTCAAAACGAAAGGTTATAACAGCTATTTTTGGCCTCGATTGTTTCTACGCAAATCTCGTCGCACTTTCCGGACGAACAATCACATGAACCCCGTCTCAATTCGTTTCGAATATGTGAGGATAAAAACAGAATTTTCGCAATGGTTTATTTTTTCCAGTGATCCGTTTCTTGGTGACCATTCCCCAGTATTCAAGATTCTGATTATTTTTACAACCTCAAACTCATAATATAAATAAGTGAACCCACGCCATCGTGTCATGCTTTTCTTGAGGGGGAAAGACAACAATGGTAGACTTTTTGACAGATCGCAATGGAATGTTCGGCTGAATCTGATAGGAAGGTGCGTGCAGGTTGAAAATGGACGAATAAATCCTATTAATTAGTGGGTCAATGACGGGGCCAGCAGATTATTCATGTACTAGTCTCAGACCAGCGATGGCCGTGTGATGGCGTCCACGCGTTTGTCACTTGTTGTTTCTCTCATTGTTCAGAGGAAAGTTTCAGGGATATTGTGGGAGTGATTTCCATGGCTGACACATCAACGCAATAATGGATAAACCGTTGTCGCTGCTACCTTTGTTTGATCGGAGCCACATAGAAGTCAATAATGTGGGCAACCTCAGGGAGCTATAACATTTTAGAGGTATATATCGATAAATTCCCATATTTGTCTGTCTTTTTGACGTGATCAACGGTTCCCATTCCGTCTTCTTGATTACTTAGCTTCAAGGCTATAACCTATTTGGACAAAAATACCGAACAACGGGATTATGCTACTGGTGCCAAAACAAAGTTATAAATGTGTGCATAAGTACTTTACGGAAGTATTCTTCTTGCTTAAACTCTATTATCTTATTGTTGGAATCCTCTGTCCGGAAAACTGTCGCGTTCCCACACATCCACACTGTGTTCATCATTTTGCTGTGTACATATTTATATTTATTTTGTCCCTTAGAATTAGTTTTGATAAAATCCTGTAACCAATGGCTTTTTAGTTCCTGTACACATCAGTGTTTCAGTACGAAGCCATTCTCAATAGGATGCATTGTCCCAAAGCGTAAAGAAGATTTTTGGTACAGGTGTCGCTCCCTGGTGAATATTATAATCTAACTTGACTCTGTTGGTAATAAGACATGACAAGAATAAGTTAGTAAATTGCTACAATTTTATATTAGAAATCTCCATTAATAATATTGAGATATCAGTAAAACCCTATTTTTCTACCAAAACTTGACAAAACAGTCAAGCAACCGTTATCAACTAGCGATAAATCGCATTCAGGTGAAGAAAACAATATTCACAGCAGTTTTACCAGTTTTTACCAGTTTGAGGTAGCACCGTTCAAATCCAGCTGTCCCCCAACGCAAGCAAGAAGATTTTCAGGGTGTTTTTTATAGGGATCAAATAAAATACACCCAAAATCGTGAATTATCAACGGGCTCGGCGAAGACGCAACAAATCGATTGTCAAGTGCTGCTAAGGTTGTGTTGAACCGACAATTTAATTTCGTCTCTTCCCATCGTCTTCATCCTTACAGCAAAAAAGATATTTCACGCACGTATCCATGAATGACATCGCAAATAGGCAAATGCAATTGTGTACTCATCGGTGAAATTTCCGACACTAGAACAATCATCTGGATATCCGGACATAATGTTGGTGCCGCCTGTACTGTTGATTCAGTCAACGCAGATTGATACGTGTTGTTGTACATGCTCATAACGACCAGTGTATCGTTAACTTGGTTGGAAAATGTTCAGCCGTGTACATTTATATCTAAAAATAACTTGTCTTATGCTTTAAGATGTGGAGTTAAGCAGTTTTCAATGTGTCAAGTATATTTAAGACGATTCACGAACTTTTGTATTTTTCAGTAATATAGCATGCATTTATTGCAGAGATTTGCTAAATTCCGTTTGACAAAACCGCCGCACTATAGAGAGTTCGTTTTACTTCCCAAGTGTCGTCTGATGATAGCCAAAGAGACATTTCCTTAAAATGGAGTTTAATGCAGCATTTTGCACGAATATCTAGAGCACAGCGTGGTTATTTCAAAATATCTAACTGTGACCAGGAACGCTGCAGTTAAAAGCCTACATCTGGATAATGGTTTATCGTCACCTCTGCTCACAACGTCTACGGGTATGAATAGCTGCTTTATTTCTCACTTCATCGTCCTCAACAATTCAGGGTTTCGAGAAGTTTCCTTCCAGCTTTTTTGAAGCGGAACCTCCAATAGCTTTCTGGCTGTGAATTATTAATTTCTGAAAACTTCAAAAGAAACATGTGAGGTCTTCTTATCTCAAATGTTTGATTGTGATTCCATTTCACGGTTTTACTTTATTGCTTCGTGTGAAATCAGTGGAATTGAGATGTATATAGTAAATGCGCCCTAACTTGTGTGACTAATAAACCGCTTTTACTTCAATATTACCTGCGTTCTTCCACCTCTCTTGTACCACGCATTCGAGACTTCATCTCTAAGTTTGAGGATTGCGATTATCTTTTTAAAAGATATCATTCTACAGAGTTGCTTGAGCTGGTTTTGTTCGCCTCAGGTTGCCAGACCTAGTTTACGATATATAACTCGTTATGCGTGAAACTCTGGCTACAGAATTGCTTTCAGGCGAGTGGATCAAACATCACCGTCGTCCATCGCCAAAGGCAAGGAATACATGCAACAGTAATCGGTGCAATATTGGAGCATGTTGTTTTCTTGCGGACCAATTTACCAGGTTCGTTACAGAAACTTCGCTAGATTTGTTCAATTTGCTATTCTTTCCTACAACTTGTGTCCACCACTGTTGCGATGCACTTTGCTTAGAGTGAAAAAGCTGTCAAACGGCGGTAACCAGCCTAATTATACCAAAATTCACTCGACTGATATCTTTTCTTTTTCTCGAAACAACCGTAACTGCTTACCTAGGAAACGAAACATGGGGTTAAATATACGGGATGTATTCTCACGAAGTCAAATATCACCTGCAAAAACGAAAGTTACATTGTGCCGAAATGTGCTTGCATTCTTTCACAACCTAATAGTCTTTTGTGGGGAAAATCTAGTCGATTTACCGCATATCCAAAACTTGACACAACGGAAGATCTGACAAGCGATCAATCCAAATGTCGCGTCACAGATACATCAGGATTGGACGAACAGTCTCAGTGTTGTGCTTTCCGGTATTCGTCAATTTATTCTACTACAGTACCAATTAGCACACAGTTTGTAACATTGCATGTGCTGGTACGATCAGCCAATGACAGACTGTGGTTTCTTTAATACTGTTTTACATTCATAAATTTGGCTTCTCAACTCATGAACAAGAATTGCTTACTGCTATCAGTACCAGGTCTCCTCTTTATTACTTGCGTAGGTGGTGTAAATTCAAGTACGATTTCTGGGGCTATTCGAAGTACTTAATTCCGAATATAACGCCTTTCCTCATAGAAAATTCACTCTTTATATTGCTCTTTTGAAAACCCTCTTCCACTCACGGCTACTCGATTTATGTTTACTAATATATTTCTACTTCTTTAGTGGTCTTACCATCATACCGTGGCTTTCTTTGTTATTGAAAAAAGTACCTTAAACTGATCTGTAACTTACTAGCCTCAGCGCCGTCTCAATAAATTCAGACACTTCAACGACACGTAGTTACTGACATGTCTGTTAGTCCAGGC
The DNA here is from genome assembly GCA_008508345.1 of Paragonimus westermani. Lineage (NCBI taxonomy): Eukaryota > Metazoa > Platyhelminthes > Trematoda > Plagiorchiida > Troglotrematidae > Paragonimus > Paragonimus westermani. Next base: position 216,884 of record QNGE01000314.1, read on the forward strand.
TTTCTCAGACATCCCAGTGGCCATCCAACCGCGTAATGAAAATTACGTCCACATACTTGGTTATTCCTGCCATCACTCAAATGTCTCTTGAATATTTAACGTGATTTACAGAGTCAATTAAACAAGCAACAATATACTATTGTAGCCTCATGTGTTTCGTGTCACTCAAAGCAATAATTTTAACCTGATTTTTCTATAGACTCTGCACAGATCAAGTAAGATGAGTCTGATAGGCGACATTTTAACTTCAGCACTAGTTAAACAATCAAGTGACACTGGGTGACTCGATTAGTACCGTGTACACTCCTAACCAAGAGTAAAATTTTTGTACACAGTAATTGAAAAAATTTGACAAAACAATCACTTTTAATCTTGTTCAACTTATTTTCACACTCGAATATTTTGATCTACGTATCTCTGTTCCAGAAACCTTATATAAATTTCTCCGTGAGTTTGAATGTAGCATTGCAAACACTCCGGACAGTGATTGTCTTCTTCATTCATTAGTGAAGTGCAAAATATTAGCGAATGAAAGCGGATATTTACTACATACCTCTGTCGAAATTCCGATGTAAGATTCGCAGATTCGTGCTCAACGTCCACAATTTTGGTCTTTAAGTTCACCTTGAAACGGGTCGACCCGAACCATATTTGCATACATCGAGACATCAAATATATTGAACTGCAACGTTTCGCCAGAACTGAGAAAGCATCACTGAGAGAAGCTGATGCCAATACATTGTAGCTAAACTGTGTGCAACATTTCTCATGTATGTATTCACAAATAATGCAATCAAGAAGGAACTAGAATTTTGGATACATACAGTGAATCTTCGGTTGAGTAACATTGTAAAAAACTCAGGTAAGTCACCGAGAAGCGCGTAGTTTCCGAATCGGCCAACGCCGGCTGAATAATGCGTGTGGTAGTAACAAAGTGAGAGTGAAGTATTTTTCACTCTGGGAAATCATTCATACAAACAAGTCTTGAGCACAACACAGGCAATGCTTGAAACGTTTGGTAGGCTCTCCGCAGTGGCCTCCAGCTGAAATATCTAAGCCGCTCGACAGCCTAACAATCAAACAGCTCTTACGGAATTAATCAGTCGTTGCTGTCTTCAGGTTCTCATTCAGAACAACCGTTGTGTGTTGAACAGCATCAGGATAAGTGAACGGTTGGCATTCGCCTTCCAAATTCTCTTTATGTGGAGGAAGCAGGTCACGTGGTTTGTTGCACACTATGTTACTATTTGCCTATCTGCCGCAAATGACAGCTAATTCAGTGAATTGCCCACATTTATAGCAATGAATCAGAAGCCAGTCTCCAATGTCATCTCCTGTAAAGATTGGGTGTGATTGTGCTTCTTCTGTCGGCGCACATCACACCACGGTGGTTCGATACGAGGCTGTTCCTCCAGAGCGTAGTAACGGACACCGATGTTATCGCATATCATTTACACCCACGTTTCACCTGAGGAACCTCCTCCGAAGGTGCCCTCTCAAGAATTATGGAAGAGTGGATTACTCATTCGGGCAGATAGCCCCGAAACAGGAAACGTTGAAATAGAATGATTCGCCGACTGGGTTCAATATGTGTTCACTTGAGAGAATGGCTAAATGGTCATGTAAACTGTATCAGTGGGCAGCGGATTAGCATTGTTTGGATTTACTTTGCTTCGAACTACTCCCTGAATTGAAACCTGCGGAGCCGGCATCAGTTTAACACGTAACACGTTTACACCGTTGCTGTGGAACATAACTAGTGTGGTTTCAGATAATGACATTAACACACGTCATTATTTCACAGACACATTTAGTGATTGCATCCAAGCCTTCGGACGAAGCGTAGTCCGAAGCGGTAATGGATATCGGGCGCCGCGAGACAGCGAGCAGAATATTCCACTTCAACACACTATATTAGGGAACTTGTAAACTCCAGAAAGATTAGAAAGATTTGCATCAGTACCGATGAGAAGTTGGGAGACGAGCCTTGTGTCTCACGCGTGAGTATTTTCATGATATGGGGATATCTACGTTTCTCAGAGGTGTTATCCGGCAAAAGTGACCAGAAGTGGTTAGAAAGGCATCATGCAGTTTCGTTCAATGATCGAGGGCTGCAACAATTATAAACTACCATTTAAATACGAAATTTATTTTCTATCACGCGCGTCTTCTTCATTACCACATTGCAAATGAATTCCGATGAACGCCAAACCGTCTTATTAAGACTGAGTCATCATATTTCTAACTTGGTTGTACTATCAGTAAGGAGACAAAACGGAGGCTTTGGTTTCACACAACACAAAATACTCGTATTCATAATCTTTTCAATCGTAATTGGAACACATGAACCTTTCAGTGATCGATTGAATGAAAAATGGTTCTACCCACATACGCCTTTGAAACTTGGAAGTTTTTGAAACCGAAGGAATTTCTTTATTCCCAGTGTAATTTGGATTTTGTGTTGAATCCAAATTCTGCATGTAGCCAGTCTTGCGAAAATCCTCGCCATCGCGAGTTATAATGCGAACCACGTACGACTTGTTTTGAAAATCATTTGTCTAGCCTGATTTAATCATCAAATGTTTGTGCGAGAATGCACGCACTCGCGCATCACTCTCCATTGTTTGCCATTTTCTTGTGCATACAGACTAGCTAGAAAGAGCTGGCGGAATATCAGTGTTAGTTGGTAAGTTACAAGCAGAGTAACAAATTACATGCGCTGCAGGAAATGTGTAGGTTCGAACTCTAGGTTCACAATTATATTTCGCGGATATATTTTGGTAGATTGTCAGATGGGAGGTGCGATTTTTCGAACGCTCGGCCGAATACCGCATCGAGGGTGGGAGGTAAGTTCAATTGCCTTCTGCGAACGGATCAACGGAAACGTGCGCGATCGGATGAGTTCTCGCTCGACTGAATCGGACCAACGTGAGTGGCAGGGCAGGCGAAATACTACAGTTGGCCAGGTCGGAGACCCGGTTTTTCCAACATTCAGAGACACATATCAACACCATCGCCAAACACCTAATCGCAACAGGTCATGTAGTTGACCCCGACACTTCATTCACAGTCCTATTGCGCAATCGCGACCCTAGATTGTTAGCGTTCTCAGAGGCAATGTTGATCAAGCGTCACGCACCGGCCCTTTATTGGCAAAAGGTACTGACGCAATCAATTTCGTTGCCGTGGCAGTGAAGCCTGATTGAAACCAAGTGAAGTTCGTTCATTTCATTGTTTTGACGCTACGCGCTTAACCTATATAACCGAATGTTTTATGTAACCGACTGATGAGAATAAACGAAATGCTTGCATCTCGCAATGTATGT